>CM042415.1:4923946-5366446 GCA_023634145.1 Thymallus thymallus
AAATATGTTAATGAGCCAGAAACAACAATACCATGCACCCACTAGTGGTCAAAAGATGTTTGGCGCCCCAATGATACGGTACTGTATTCTGTGGGGTGGAATTATAGTACCATTCTAAATACATTACATTTTCCCCTCATCATTCTACACACAATACCCCATAATGAGAAAGTGTGCAAAAAAAATTTAAATAAGTAAAAGTAAAAGTATTCAGACCCTTTGCTATGAGACTCGGAAAAAAAGCTCAGGTGCATCCTGTTTCCATTGATCATCCTAGATCATCAATACTAGATCTGTCAGGCTCTGACCATGGCTAAATAGAGGAACCAAAGGCCTCCCTATGGCCAGAGCCTGACAGTACCCCCCCCTCTAAGGCGCGGACTCCCGGCCGCGATAACAAATACAAAAAAATATGTTTTACAGAAATTAAATAATCAGGGGAGGATGGTTAGGGAAGGAACTTCAGCGTCAGTGGCGGTTCTGGCCCTGGCGAAGTTGATAGCTTCTTCCCTGGAGCTGGTCTGCCGACTGGTCCTGGAATAGGACCCGGTGTGGTGAACGGCTCCGTCTGTGAAGGGGACTGCTCTGGCACTGGAGCGGAGCAGACGACCGGACCCGGATTGGGCACCGGTGGAGCGGACTGCTCCGGCATGGGAGTGGAGCAGATGACTGGACCCGGACTGGGCACCGGTGGAGCGGAGCAAATTACCGGTCCCGTATCCAGCCCCCTCCCGGGAGCAGGACTGTACGCCATGCCCAGCCTGGGCACCGACGCAGAGGTGAGTTCCAGCCGTGTAGCACGCTAAGGAGCTCCTGCTCCAAAGTAGGGCTGCACGCCATGCCCAGCCTGGGCATCGACGCAGAGGTGGGTTCCAGCTGGCTGTCGGAGCAGTCAGTTCCAGCTGGCTTCCGGAGGCTCCGAGTAGCGGGCTGTCGCTGGGGGCTCCGAGTTACTGGTCGTCGCTGGAGGCTCTGGGCTGCGGGCCGTCGCTGGAGTGTGGGGGCGTACCGATGGTTTGGTGCGTGGAGCTGGCACTGGCCTTACCGTACTTGGAATCGGTGCAATCGGGCTGGTGAGTGGAACCGGAATCGTAGCTTGGGGAAGCACAGCCGTCACCGGTTCAGAAGCCCTCTCCCGTCGTTTTTACGAAGGAGACATCCGCTCTGTCACGAGTGCCAATCGGCAGTCGAAGTCGTATTCCTCCTCTATTCTCTGGAGGAACGGGTCCCGCAATCCAAGCTCTCCACCACCTCGCTTGTTCCTCCATTGGTCGATCGAAAAATCCCTCGGGTCTCTCTCTATTCGACCGTTGGAGGACGAAATGGTGGGCGATCCTCTTCCTCCCGATCCTGACGCTGATCGTAACCCCCTTCCTCAGATGGAGAATACAGGGGTTCTTCTCCTCCTCCCCAGTGCTGCCCATCCCGGAACTCGTTATCCACTTTGAATCCCCACGATGAGAGGGGCAGGGGTTCTTCTTCCAGCCTTCCTGACCAACCCCAGATACTGGGGTTGAATCGGTTCTGGTTGTTTGCCTTTCCTCTTTGATCGTCTCTTTTTCCTTTTTTGGCGATGATGTTGACCGGGCTCCTCTTCGGCGATTGAGACGATGTAGTGGAGGTGCTCCTCGTCGACTTCCCACCTCCTCTGAAGACAGTCTTCCTCACCTCTCCGCTCTGACTCTCCATAATAGCGCTGCTTGTCCGTGGTACGGTGGTGGGTCATTCTGTCACGGTGTGGGGTGTAGAGGGAACAAGACGCTGATGCACTGGAACATAGTTTATTAACTTAAATTAGTATTGATACAACCAAAACAAGAAACGTGTACTTACTAGAACTAGACACTCCTGGTACATCCAGTGACAATGAATGAATAATGACCCACAAAGGTGTGGGTCCTCACAGCTTAAATAGAATCCCCAATTAGAGACAACGCATAGCAGCTGCCTCTAATTGGGGATCCAAACACAAAACATACCTAGATCTAGGAATACTAGATCTGTCAGGCTCTGACCATGGCTAAATAGAGGAACCAAAGGCCTCCCTATGGCCAGAGCCTGACAAGAACAACCCATAGATAAGTGCCCCAGACTGTACATGAATAGGATATGAATAGTTATTTAACGTACAGTACATCTCGAAAGTGCAGTTTTATACAAATTCTCTCATTTTTTAAATTGGCAGTGTACCAGTCACATTGGACAGAATCAACCAGATAATCACTATTCTCATCATGCTCTTAACACTGGACTACTGGCTCCAAAACCTCCACCCAAGTTAATGTAATTAAATAAATAATGAATTATATGTATTATCTATCACTCCATCCAACACAGGATTATCTATGTATTATGCATTACCTGGTCTAATTGATTCATTGAGACAAAATGAAAGCCTCATTTTCCAGCTTCTGCTTTTTATCTGCTTTGTGTTGGGAACCACGCAATCTGTCATTGTTAAAGTTAACAGTTAACAGCGATAGTAGCATTGTCAAGTAAAACTGTTATTTTTTACTTAGTCTCCCACTAGCTACATTAGCAATTATTAATGCTGTTTGTTCGCACCCTTGACTAGCCATTGTTTGCAGTTTTCTGTACGTATGTAATGTGAAAAGGTGTTCGTTCCCACACTCACAATCGGGAATAAGCAAACATCAATAAAAATCCATCACAGGTTAATCTCCAACAAAGGAAACATGCACATTTTTCATGAACAGCATATGTTTCACACACAGGGTCGATTTACTGTATGTCACAAGCAATATTAGCATTCATTTTAGCGGTTTTCTTCTCCCCATGTATGATATCCTTCATTGTGGTTCGAAGCACACAAACCACTGCTCAGCATACTTATCTCACTAGTCATAAATTACAGGGATTCCTTCTCCCTGAAACACCAGCAAAGGATGGAAGTCATTGTGTGGTGTGCTGTTTTGACACCGTAACGACACACGTTTTACAATCACCCCTTTTCATTCTGAGGAGTGTCCACTCCAGCCCGAGAAAAATGTTCTTCTTGGACATTACCACCGCATCCCAGGGGAGACATAAATGAGAGAATAACATTGACGAGACCAGATGTCCAGCAGGCTGCCCGGTCTAATAGGCTAGACGTAACACTGTTATGATATGTTACGTTTGGTATGGTTACACAAGGCTACTTAAGGCAAAAACAAAAGTAGGGTGGTTGGTTTGGGTGGATGTGTGGGCATATAACATGCTTGGGTTGCGTGTTCGAATCTCATTTTTAGTTAATTAGCAACTACTCAATACTTTTTAACTACTTGCAACTACTTAGCATGTTAGCTAACCCTTCCCGGAACAATAACTGGAACCCTTTAACCTAATTCCTAACCCTAACCCCTAGCCTAGCTAATGTTAGCCACCTAACTAACGTTAGCGTTAGCCACCTAGCCACCTAGCTAACGTTAGCAACAACAAATTGTAATTTGTAACATATACTACAAAATGGATGATGGAGATCCACAAATTAATACATACCATATCAAACGTAACATATCATACAAATTGGAGTGTCCCGGGGTTACATTTAGTATGTTTTCTGTCTACCCCTGAGTCCAGGTTGGCGAGAAGGTAGATATGGAGCTGGAGTGTTTATTGATGCAGAGAAAAAAAATCTTAATTGCGAACGGGGGCAGCTGCATAAGCAAGAGGGGTACATCATTACTTACCTGAAGAAGTGCCACAATCACAACTCTTGCTAATAAATACTTGTTACGAAAAAACCGAATACGAATAAAGTGAAGGTCACATCTGTGGGAGGTGAGTTCTAGTCCAGGTAGGTGTCTCCTCACCACAGCAACCCCTCTCTCTCTCTCATTACTGGGGGAGAGAGAGACTTGTCTTCAAAGGAGAAAATAATTGAAATAAGTGGTGGGAGACTGAGTGCCTCCATGTTCGAGTTTGCCATTAATTGAAGAAGAGTGTTGAAACACTGTGTGGTCCTAGACTGACACCAAACTGACACACACACACAGATTGAGAGTTCAAAGTGTGCACAGACTGAGTCCTGTCCTCGTGGTGTCCTTCCTCAAGCCCCGAGTCACGCATCGATCATCTTGTCACATTGAACTCCAGATGCTCCTACCCTGGAGAACGCACTGACGGTGGCCATTTTTCTTCATTCTCACTAACAATTTGGTAATGAAATATTGATTTTTTAGTTAGATTCATATTGATGCTATTAGGTTGCATTGGTAAATCACGTTTGGCTGCTTGTCTGTGTGGCAGAGAGAGCCACGGCAGGGCTGGAGAGATTACAATCAAAGCCACTGATGTGTTAATTTGATGGATATTTCCTGGCACTTTCTCTATGTTTCACTGCGTTTCATAACATTGTTATTTTTTATTACAAAGCACCTTGTGAGGATATTTATGTCCATGTCATGTCCTTTCTTCCTGCAATAGTCTTTCAGACTCCTGCCCATGGATACAGGAGAGCAGTGTATAGATATATTCTCTCCATACAGTAATATCAAGGCCATTGTCAGACTTATTGAGGCAAAGAGAGGATGTATGATAGAACAGGACATGTCTCAGGTGTTACGTTAACAAATAGATAGATTCTGCGTGAAATTGATAAAATCACATTTTTATTTGACACATGTATAGTCTAAAAATATTGTTCTCATAGCTGAGTGACATAACCTCCTAACATGCATTTTCCGAGAGAGGGAGTCAGTCTAAACTCTCTAAATGCTACAGCTCTCTTAAAAATTTCACGTGGCATGGAATGTAAATGCTACAATATAACATTATGAGAAACAGAATCATCTTGTAGATTAGGAAGGTTTTAAATGAGTCTCCTGCTGTTGCTACTGCTACACCTTCCCTTTAATGATGTCGAGTTCAAGGACTGCTTATTGTTCCAGAGAAAATACTTATTTTCACGCTAATATGAGTCTGTTTTTTTCACGCTGCAATTTCATTTGAGAAGCAGACAAAGAAGGTTAAATGTGCTAAATATGAGAGGGAGATCTGGATGTGAAACAGACATTTTGATAACATCCTCTCTTGAAGATGGCATCTTTTGATAAAGCTCTGCCCTTATTCATCCGCAGTTTTTTAATCTTTCCGGTGATTATGCAAAACAGAGCATAATCAGAATTATCGCAGACGCATAGAACATCCTACTTGTTTCACCACAACCGTCAACTCAACCACTCCCTTTAAACGCCCTACACTCATCTCTAGCATCTCAACCGTGAAAAAGAAGTCAACCGTTGACAATCCCATTTACAGCATGTTTACTGCGCGTGTCATAAAAGAGTTCCTAGTTTACATTTCTCTGCTAATTTACTGCGCAGCATGAAGCGAATCCCCAACATGCTCATTCTCTAAATATTTTGGTCCAAATGTGATTTTGTTTGATAGAATGACAAATGCTGGTATTACAAGGAGGCCGATGAGTCCCAGGCGTCTGGGGTGCACTGACATTTACTCTAAACGTAATTAACCCAGAAAGTTATGGCTGCTATGGATTCCACGGTTTCGCTTTGAATCCCATAGTGCCACCTTCTGTCATAGATTATAAAACCATTCTGGCTCCTTTGAAAAGGCACTGCCTATGATTTTACCATACATAGCAATCCTATTGGATCCCTGACTCCTCACATCCTATCTCATCGCTTCCTTCTCTAAACCCATTGGATAAAAAAAAGTTAGAGGTCACTCCGCTCTGAGCTTTTCCTCCAATGTGTTTTGAGAAGGAGGCGAGGAGAGTGGATGCAAGGAGTCAAAGAAGTGCAATTGAGATTCTCCCAGGGAGGTCTTGAGTAATACGTCACGTATGTGCAGATACGTCATTGCTCTCTCTCTCTCTCTCTCTCTCTCTCTCTCTCACTCTGCTGTGTATGCATCTTGCTAGCTGTCACAAATGGCAAGGGGCTAAACCCTAGTGAAAATATCCAATAGGATTTGTGATTTTTCCAATAGAATGGTGAAGGACAAGGAGTCTGGCTGGACCTATTGGAAATAAAAAGCAATCCTATTGGATCTTATAGGAATCTCGCAGTCCAATAGGATTGTGTGTCGCCTGTATCAGAATCCTATTGGAATCCTATTGGACTATTTTTTTTCCTATTGGGAATCATAAGCAATCCTATTGGACCATATAAGATTCTCGTAATCCTAAAAGATTTTGTCTCACCTCTATCAGAATCCTATTGGAAATCAAACGTGATCCAATTGGATCCTATAGGTTTTGTAGGATTTTGTCCAATTCCCAATCAGAATCCTATAACTTTTATTAAGTTTTGAACCCATTAAATTATAAAGAAATAAATTCCAGTACAAGACAAAAAAATATATTATAACATTTTCATTGATCGGAAACAACAGTTCTATATTAATTTCAGTTTTATTCACCTGCAAGAAAGCCTGTCCTTTTCACCCGTGGCTGTGAAGAGAATATCAGGTTTTCTAACATTATTATTCTAACTGTTTTATCCTTCACTGAATGCAAGAACTGTGAATCCAAGAACTGTGAATCCAAGAACTGTGAGTACAGTATTTGTTTCCTTATGTTTCCTGATAAGTTGTCAATGTTTTAGTCTTATTTTGTAATTGTGCAACATTTTATGCACTTGATTTATACTAGCTTTGAAACTACTGTTAGCCACATTTTGCCTGTCAGCTGACTAGCTAGCTAGCTAAGTTGTAGCCATTTGTATCTTGTTTTTGAGTCACTGTATTGTTTAAGCAGATAATAATAATAATGTTTGGTTTTCGCCAGGCATAATGGGACCCATGTCGTCCAAAACGTTGACTGAAGTTTGCCCAAAAGCACTTGGATGATCATCAAGACTCTTGGAAGAATGTTCTATGGACAGATGATGCAAAAGTATAACTTTTTGGACTACATGGGTCCCATTATGCCTGCTGAAAACCAAAACCAAACACTCACGTTCCCTTTATCTAATATTAGGTTTTGGTTGAAGATCTGATAACATTCAGTAGAAAAAATATGCAAAAGTAGAAAAAATTAGAATGGGGGCAAATACTTTTCACGGCACTGTATATACACAGTATATATACAGTATATATATATATATTACATTTAACCTTTATTTAACTAGGCAAGTCAGTTAAGAACAAATTCTTATTTACAATGACGGCCTATGAGACTCCCAATCACAGCCGGTTGTGATACAGCCTGGAATCGAACCAGGGTGTCTGTAGTGACATCTCTAGCACTGAGATAGACCGCTGCGCCACTTGAGAGACATTATTATAGGCGTATATGTGCCTTATTATAGGCACGTCAAACCCGTTTTCATGATTTCTGGTAGATCAACAAAAAAATAAATCACATCACATTTTTGGACTCATTCAACAGATTTTACCTAATTAAGTAGAATAATATATTGGAAATGAATGTTGAAAGTTCCATTTATATTCCTAAAACATAAGTTGAAAAGGATGCTGTCACTGCTTCCCGTTGACAATAACTTTTGATAAATAGCCCAATGTCAAAACACAGTTTTGAAGTGTCCAAATCAATAATCAATAAACAGTTATTGTGAGAATTTGCTGAAGACAGTCATCTAAATTCTAGAATGTTGGATGGAAGTTTGGTGAGGCTGACGAAATGGCAAAGGACTATGTAAGTTCAGTCCAAGAATTACAATATTGCACGTGATATTATATGACAACTGTACATGAATATGCATATACAGTCCTGAATGAATGAGTGCTGTATGAATAAGTCCTAAGTGAATGAGTGATTACAGACCAGATAGTTACTCACGGATGGATGGATGCCTAATTGTTAAACTAGGTCCTAACACCCCAACAGTTACAGGTCTATGTTTCTATGTTGCCAATGGCACGGCACCCAGTGAGGCATTAAATAGTCTAATAGCCGCCGGCAGGAAGGACCTCCTGTAGCGCTCTCTGGCACACCGTGGTGGGACCAGTCTGTGACTGAAAGTGCTCCTCTGCATCATAACCATGGCATGCAGAGGGTGGGTGACGTTGTCCATGATGGCCAGCAGTTTGGCCAGGATCCTTCTCTCACCACCTCTAGAGTGTGAAGGTTAATCCCCAGAACAAAGCTAGCCTTCCTGATCAGCTTCCTGATCACCGGCCTTTCTGTTGGCGCCCCAGCACACCACTGCAAAAAAACGTTAGAGGTCTGGTAGAAAGTCTGCTACCACAGACTGGTAGAAAGTATGCAGTAGTTTACTGCACACGTTGAAGGACCTAAGCCTCCTCAGAAAGTAGATTCGGCTCTGGCCCATTTTGTACAGGGCCCCGGTGTTACCCAGCCCATTCCAGCCTGCTGTCCATATGGACTCCCAGGAACTTGTATGAACCAAACATTTCCACATCCATCCCCTGTATAGGGACTGCAGTCAGTTGGGCCTTGGTTCTACTGAAGTCCACCACCATCTCCTTTGTTTTGCTGATGTTGAGCTGAAGGTGGTTTTGCTCACACCACACCACAAAGTCATTGAGTGTGCTCCTGTACTCCTCCTCCTGCCCACCCCTAATGCTCCCTACAATTGTGGAGTCATCCGAGAACTTCTGCAGGTGGCATGTTTCAGAGTTATATCTGAAGTCTGAGGTGTAGAGGGCAAACAGGAAGGGGGACATGACCATTTTCATCCTCCTCATCTTCTCACCCAGTAGCAGGGGCTGAATGGTATTGAAGGCACTGGAGAAGTCAAAAAACATAACCCTCACAGTGCTACCTGTGTTGTCCAGGTGAGAGTAGGCCCTCTGCAAAAGGTAGATGATTAAATCATCTAGGACCATCTCCTAATGGTCCTAGTGGTCGCTGGCTGCTTTTGGACCATAGGCCTGTAGAGTGGGGTGAGGTGGACAAGGTTGTGATCCGATCTACAGAGGGGAGGGAGTGCAGTGGAGTTGTATGAATCCTTCAAATTAGCATATAACAAGTCCAGAGTTTTATTATTCCTGGTTGGGCACTTCACAAACTGTTTGAACGTGGGCAGCATTGAAGAGAGAGATGCATGGTTAAAATCCCCAGATATGGCAAAGAAGGCACTGGGATGCTTTGTCTGTAACCTCGCAATAACAGAGTGGATGACGTCACACGCTGTGTTTGCGTCAGCGGAGGGCGGGATGTAAACAATAACAGCAATTGCCGCCGTGAATTCCCTCTGCAAATAGTAGGGTCTCAGGCTAACGGCTAACAGCTCAATGTCCGGGATACAAAACTGTTCCTTAACAGTAATTTGGCTTGGATTACACCATCTGTTGTTATCTAATAAAGCCAGCCCCCCTCCCTTACTCTTACCAGAAGAAGCGCTATCCCTGTCCACTCTAATGGTCTGGAAACCGCTGATAGTGATGTTCCCTATGGGGATGTTATCATTCAGCCATGTCTCGGTCAGACACACTAGACTAGCTTCTCTGTAATCCCTCTGTCCACAGACTAGACCCTCGAGTTCATCTATCTTGTTATGTAGCGATCTCACGTTGCCCATAATGATAGACGGGATAGCCGGCTTGTACTTCCTAAGTTTTGCTTTACACTTCAATCCCGCCCTGCATCCACGCCGTCGCCTTTTCAACTCGTCCGGAATAACGAACTTTTCCCTGGGGTGCAGCAGCTAAATCCAATAACTGTGCTCAGTTGTAAATAATTGAGGACTCGCGTATACGTTCAGTGCTGCTAAACGTAAGAAAAAGTGCCTCAGTGATAAAATCCTTCGTAAAACAGTAGCACTCCATAATCCTGAACTATTATATTTCAACTGTTGCAAAAAAACAAAACAACAATTAATTCACAAACAATGGGAGCTGCTTAACAGGCGACCATTCAGGGCGGCGCCAACATTCTAATGTATGAACTACACATTGACACATCCAGCCCAAAGTGGGAGGTTTAAAAAATACTTGCTTGTTGCCAAAGTTCCGGGAGCATGTCTTCAATAGAGGCTGAAAAACAATGACTCAATCCACGGTATGTGATAACTCATGTAGAGTTGGTTACAGTGACACGTGTACATTGGTTTTATGTTTGTTTATTCTACGTGTAAGTTATCATCTACACTCTTACTTACTCCAGTTGGTGTATAGCACAAGCCTGAGTCATATCTCATATCAGTCCAAGGGATCTGTGTCTCTACTCCCCATTGATTGGTTAAGACCATCCCCTCTACTCCCCTCCTCTCTGGAGAAATATCCACCAGCTCAAGAGGATTTAATATTGATCTCCACTTCCGCTGGCTTGATACATTCATCCACACATACACACTGCGGCTTTGCAATCAAGGTGTGCAGCCCAGATATACTGTATAATGAAACTGGACAGACACAGAGTCATTATCTGAGACACAGTTCATAAAAGGTGACCCAAGGTTCAATCTTATAAGAAGAATAATATATGCAACATTCTACAGTCTTGCTCAAAAAAATACCTAGCTCACATGATATGTTATATGCTGAATGTTATATGATATGTTATATGCTGAATGTTCATGATATGTTATATGCGAATGTTCATGATATGTTATATGCTGAATGTTCATGATATGTTATATGCTGAATGTTCATGATATGTTACGTATACGTATAATGTTCACTGAATCTGTCTTGTAAGATGACACATCTTTTTGTCCTACAACATGCCCTGACATGTCTCTCTGGTCTGTGTCATCCTGAGGTCATTGTCAGGGAAGGAGTTCTGATTGGCAGGGTCTACATTGATCAGCAGCCAATGACATAGTGGCACGGCAGCTGTTTGGCAGGGGAGGGCGGGGCATTGTTAGCATTGGTAGCCAGGCAGTGGAATCAATATCTGTCCTCTAGGAAGTGCCATGTTCCCTCTAACCGCGGAGAGAAGGCAACGCTCTGCCTGTTCCCTCTAGAGCACGACCAGCATAACTCACACACAGGGAACCATAGCAGCTAAATGAGAAGCGGGGAAGCGAGGAGGAGCACAGAGAGTGAGAGAGAAAGAAAGAGGGAGAGAGGGATTGGTGAGGCAGAGGGGTCTGAGAAGAAGACAGAGCAGTCAAACATTTCAGGCACGCCATTCCAGAGTAATGAAGCATAGCAAGAGAATATACCTGTACAACATTTGATAAAGATGGGATGACATACCAGTCCAAATAGGTTCTTCTGCACGCCAGCACATGTCTATCCATCAGCGCTCTGGGCTACAGACAGGAAGAACCAGAGGGAGGGTACACACAGACAGGGAAAGAGAGACAGAATTGAGTGACGGACAGAAAGCGAGTGTGTATCCTTGGCAGCTGGTGAATCCTATCAAGGCTGAGTGGTTTGTGAACGAGGCCCTGCTGGCCCAGGTGTCCTTGTACCCGTTTGTTTTCCCTCCCTCCCTCCCTCCCTCCCTCCCTCCCTCCCTCCCTCCCTCCCTCCCTCCCTCCCTCCCTCCCTCCCTCCCTCCCTCCCTCCCTCCCTCCCTCCTCTCTCCCTCTCTCTCTCTCTCTCTCTCTCTTTCTCTCTCTCTCTCTCTCTCCCTCCCTCCCTCCCTCCTTCCTTCTCTTTTTATACCAGGGTGAAAGAAGACAATAATAAACAGAAGGAGTAAAACGTTACACATTTTACCTCCTCATCATCCCCTTTTCATCTGTCACTCCATCATGCCACGACAGAGAAGGACAGATAGAAAGGGGGCGAGAGAGAGAACGAGAGGACATCGACAACAAAAAAGCATACAGTTGGTCTGCAAATGGTCTATAAGGCTTATGTATACCCAGAGCTTGGTGCAAGGCCTGCTGGCTAGGACCAGGTATGCTGCTTTTCAGTAGTCTTTTGGGTGATTAATGAAATCTTAACGCCAGGCCGGACACAAATATTTATCACCTCGCTGCCCTTATTGTACTGCGTCTGGAGTAGCGGAGGCGTGACAGAAAGAAGAGAGGAAAGAGAGAGGAGAGAAGAGGAGAGAGGAGAGGGACAAAACCCACCGCGAGGCAAAAGGATTACTACCAGGCCTGCTGAAACACACTGCTTTTTGTTCTCAAACAAAATGGAGGTGATGTGATTTATGGACAGCCAGCATCTGTTTAGTACAGAGAGACACCGATTCATGTCTGCTATTATCAGCTGTATTTGTTAGAGAGGTCGGAATGGGTAGTAGGGTCATTTAGAGCAAGACCCTAATGGAAAAGTACAGGGTTTCAATTCCTTTGTGTGCTGTTATTGTATAGGGTGTCAGGGTGTGTGTCTGAGATAGTGTGTTGTATTGCACTGTATATCACAAATAGACATGACAAGAGCAACTATAGGATGCTTATGCAATAGCGTTTGAAAGCTATTGTGTGTGTGTGTGTGTGTGTGTGTGTGTGTGTGTGTGTGTGTGTGTGTGTGTGTGTGTGTGTGTGTGTGTGTGTGTGTGTGTGTGTTACGTATATTATATGTATTTGTGTATGTGTAACAACACCCTAGAGTGCTCTCTGTTTATGATTTTCTGAGAGAGTGATTGTAGGATCATCTGAGAGAGAGAGAGAGAGACAGAGAGAGAGAGAGAGAGAGAGAGAGAGAGAGAGAGAGAGAGAGAGAGAGAGACAGAGAGAGAGAGACAGAGAGAGATGTTAGTAGGTGGATGCAAAGCCCACCCACTGGGCACAGATGTCAATTCAACGTCTATTCCAATTCTGTTAAATTGACGTGGAAACAACGTTGATTTAACCAGTGTGTACCCAGTGGGCCTGATGAAAGATGGATTAAATTGAAATTTTGTTTCACTTGCCTACACACAATACCCCATAACGTAAAAGTGGAATGACATTTTTGCAAATTAATTAAAAACGAAAAGCAAAAATGTCTTAAGTCAATACGTTTTCAACCCCTTTGCTATGGCAAGCCAAAATAAGTTCAGGAGTAAAAATGTGCTAAACAAGTCACATAATAAGTTACATGGACTCACTCTGTGGATGGTGTATCAATCCACCCAGTCACTACAAAGATATACAAGCGTCCTTCCGAAGTTGCCAGATAGTAAGTCAACCGCTCAGGGATTTCACCATGATGCCAATGGTGACTTTAAAACAGTTACAGAGTTTAATGGCTGTGATAGGAGCAAACTGAGGATGGATCAACAACATTGTAGTTACTCCACAATACTAACCTAAATGACAGAGTGAAAAGAAGAAAGCCTGTATAGAATAAAAATATTCAAAAACACAAATCCTGTTTGCAATATGGCACTATAGTGAAAAAGAAATGTGGCAAATAAATTAACTTTTTGTCCTGAATACAAAGTGTTATGTTTGGGGCAAATCCCAATCCAATACATTACTGAGTACCACTCTTCATATTTTCAAGCATAGTGGTGGCTGCATCATGTTATGGTTATGCTTGTAATCATTAAGGCCTGGAGAGTTTTTCAGGATAAAAATCTATAAAAAAATAAACAGAATAGAGCTAAAATCGGAATTGAGTTCAGTTAGGCGCTGGGAGATGAATTCACCTTTCTGGAGGACAAGAATACCAAATATACACTGGAGTTGATTACTAAAATTCACAACAAAATGTGGAATAAGTCAAGGGGTATAAATACTTTCTGTATTATGGGTGAGGTTTAAGATGTGCTCAGTGGTTTGTATTAACATCACATTATCTACATAAATAGCAATTCGCTTGCTTAATTGTATTGGGTATGTCTGCTTTCTATGGCTGTGTTTTTTCTCTGTGTTTTCTGAGCAAGCATGATGATTGAATGTGCAATGATCAGATTTTTGTCAACCGTGACTATGAGACATTTGTGTGTGTGTGTGTGTGTGTGTGTGTGTGTGTGTGTGTGTGTGTGTGTGTGTGTGTGTGTGTGTGTGTGTGTGTGTGTGTGCGTGTGCGTGTGCGTGTGCGGGTGCTTGTGCGTGTGTGTGTATGTGTACATTCATGTATGTGTATATATGCATGTGAACTCAGATTCATTCCACCTCTGTTTGAGGTTTAAGAAGCCTGGTTTAAGAGAGTAGGCTTTTCACAGGCACACAGGCCTTTCTTTTGTATGTTCTAGCGTCTTGTCTCGTCTGTCTTTCAGCCATATTTAACATCCCTGAATCAAAAGCTTTAGAAAACAATTGTACCAGCCCAGCTTTGTTTTGATAGGATCTCTTCCTCCAGGCAGCAACAGAGGAAAAAGCCTTTCACTGTTCCATTGTTCACGTCGTGCCATTCTTTGCCTCCGAACAGCGATTGTTTGCTGCATAGTTAGGAACACAATGGTGTTCACATAAAAAGCAGCCACTTAGCTCACACACTAAATTAGTACAGCCGAGGAGTCAGGCTTTCCAAATTCGCTTATTCACATCTTCCTCTTTTTATTCCCTCGTAAAACCGAGGTTGTTGCTGAGGTGGACAGAAACTGTGACGGCTGAAGTGAAAGCAGTTAACGTTTTCGGCATGTTGTGATCATGTCTCAAATGATAACAGCGATATGCTAATCACAATAATTATGATAATTATGATTGGTATCACTATCGCCATACTCATCAGGGTGGCAGGTAGCTGAGTGGTTAGAGCTTTGGTCCCGTAACCGAATGGTTGCTTGATGAAATCCCCGAGCTGACAAGGTAAAATAATCTGTTGTTTTGCCTCTGAACAAGGCAGTTAACCCACTGTTCCTAGGCTGTCATTGTAAATAAGAATTGGTTCTTAACTGACTTGCCTAAATAAATACAGTTATCCTCTTCTTCATCGCTGTTATCATAATCCTGCTCCTCTGCATCATCATCATTCTCAGAGAAAGAGTACGTGGTAGGGTAAGTTTATGTTTAGGAATGTTAGCAATTTATTAGTTTTATAGTTGTGAATAAAGGCTCCTGCGCATTGTTGACACTTCAGTGATGGTTAGAAATCTTCTTCCTTTCATCTTTTGGTGAGTCGTATCACAGTACCAGCCAATCCAACATCCCTTAAACCATCTCTCTCTGTGGCCCATACTACTTTGATAATAACATGGGTAGCATGTTGCTCTGCTGTAGCTTTTAATCAGAAAGGTGGCCATGAGGTGCTCCTGTAGCTGATGTGTGACTTGAAAGTATTGTGTCATCTCTGCGCACCCCCAAAAAATATTGAAGTACAGGAGAAGTCGATTTTTCCAGGCACCGTAAAAAAAAATGGTTTTTCATCGATGCTGTTGCACTCCCCATTAGTAAATCATGTCTCTAAACCCTCCTACTGCTGTGACCAAGAATTAAGTACTCTCCAGGGCCCGACAAAATCAATTCCTCATTTTGGCAAATTTCATCCAACCATATCTTTCTGTTCAGCTATTTGTTTTTACTGCTGGTGTAGACTTATTGGTTCAGGAAGGCCGTAACGCGGAACTGTATAAACTCAACCTCTGACAAACACTCAGAATTCTATTTAACTTTCATTCATTTCTCCGTGTCAGCCGTAACTTTTGGAGGCATTATCATGAAGAGGTACCGTTACAAATTCCTACATTGCTCCGGAATGACAGCCGGAGATATATTTGAAGAATTCTGCACACAGATCCATCTCTGTCTGTGGAAAAACAATATTTATCATTGAGATCAGTCTATCTGAATGACCTGTTAGAGGACAATACTAAAGTCAATACGGAACCAGCAGCATAGCAGGCAGAACCGGCCCACAGGGAAATATGAGGCAGTGACATTACATCCAACATCTACATCCCAGCCTGTATCCCCCATAACTGCACCAACACATCAGCTAATTCACCTGATGGGAACATGGAGTGACAGTAAGGGTCTCAAGTGTTCCATATTTCTGCCTATACGAAATATATACTGAATATATATTTAGTAAACATCTGCCTTAGCGGATACTTTTTTTCCAAAGGCACTTACAGTACAGTGAAATATGCATTTGCACTTACATCTAAATGTTTTGTGTATGCGTGTGATCCCTGCAGGAATTGAACCCACAACCCCCACGTTCTTACCAACTGAGCCACACAGGACCACAGCATGATACTAGTATATGAGCCTGTGACTGATTTTCTCTTCTTTTCTAATGCTATAGTGTTGAATGGCATGAGATTAGTAACTGAGCCAAGCCACGTAATTTGCTCACGCTCTGAGTGTGACATTAATATACGGAACGTCCAGAACCGTCCCTCTAATCTATGAGCTATAGATTTAAAATACACTGTAATGCATCTGCAGGGGAGGAGCCCATTGTGCTCACAGAATCTCTTTTTTTAATAACATAAAAATCCCCTCGTGAGCAATCAGGCTTCCCCAGTATTTGCCTGAGATGGGTTTCACACGGTTGTGAACCCTCCCCCCCCCCCACTCTCGCTTCTCTCTCTCGTTTCTCTCTCTCCCCTCTCTCTCTCTCTCTCGCTTCTCTCTCTCCCCCTCTCTCTCTCTCTCTCCCCCCTCTCTCTCTCTCTCTCCCCCTCTCTCTCTCTCTCTCCCCCTCTCTCCCTCCTCTCTCTCTCCACCCCCCCCCCCCCCCCCCCTCTCTCTCACTCTCGGCGGGGTTGATTTCCATGAGAATCACCGTGGTGATTAATCACTAGCGTTCCTCCATTCACAGATGTCATTCAGCGCCTTTTAAAGCCATCACCCCTCATGATGTTAATGGGAGGAGAAAGACATGGTGCTTCACGGTCTCCCCACCTCCCAACCCTTTCCGCCCCTCCCTCAGGGACCTCCACACAGTCAAGAACTGAACTGTGCCGGACCATCCAGAATCCACCCACCCTTCCCTCGCCACCAGCTGCCTCTTGTCCCCACTGCACTACAGAATCTCTCAGAAAACCTTCCCCCCCTTCTCAAGACGCTGACCGGAGCCCTCCATGTTTGGGACGAGACTGCTGCAGCTTTTGATGTTTTGATGTTTCTTTTTTTTTTAAATCCCTCACAGAAATGTTTGGTGAACCTCTATTTAGATACATTTTTCAAAAACAGCAAGCGAGACAGCTCTTTTAAATAGTGCACAGTGACAATTGCCTTTAAGTTAGCCGTTTAAAAAAATGGTGCCAGCTGAGTTATCACCACTGAACAAAAGACAACAAAGAAGCGGCCGAAAGGTGAACAGTCCAACATTCTGCAGGTCTACGCTGATAACAGTACAAGGTGAACAGTGAAAGGTGAACAGTCCAACATTCTACAGGTCTACGCTGATAACAGTACAAGGTGAACAGTGAAAGGTGAACAGTCCAACATTCTGCAGGTCTACGCTGATAACAGTACAAGGTGAACAGTGAAAGGTGAACAGTCCAACATTCTGCAGGTCTACGCTGATAACAGTACAAGGTGAACAGCGAAAGGTGAACAGTCCAACATTCGGCAGGTCTACGCTGATAACAGTACAAGGTGAACAGCGAAAGGTGAACAGTCCAACATTCTGCAGGTCTACGCTTTTTTTTCTTTTCTCTTTATTCTTTATTTTTTTTATCTCGATTCTTTCTTTTTTTCTTATTTTTCTTTATTTATTCTTCTTTTTTCTTTATCTTTTTTTTCTTTTTTTTTCTTCTCCATATCTTTTTATTGTCTTTTTTATCTTTTCTTTTCTTTTTTTATCTTTAAATTTCTCTTCTCTTAATTCTTCTCGTAGAACAAAAATCGAACGTAACAGTCCAACATTCTGCAGGTCTACGCTGATAACAGTACAAGGTGAACAGCGAAAGGTGAACAGTCCAACATTCTGCAGGTCTACGCTGATAACAGTACAAGGTGAACAGCGAAAGGTGAACAGTCCAACATTCGGCAGGTCTACGCTGATAACAGTACAAGTGTGCGAGTGAAGATGGTGGGTATGTGGGTGGTAGCATTAGCAGCTTTAGCTTCAAGACCCTGGTGAAGTCAGCGACATGTTAATAAACACTTATGGGGGAGCTTGGGGGTGGGGGTCGTGGGGGGGCTTGGGTGAGAAAGGGTGAGGAGGGGGGTCAGGCTCATGCTAGTCAACCTGCTGTTTCCTCCTTGGCAGGAGAAAGGATTTAATGACACCCTAGAGCGTCCCGCCCCACCACTCCTCCCTCTCCTTTATGGGCCTGTGAGCGACACCACACAGCCCTGCCGAGGTGAGGAGGCGATGGAGACAGCGCTCCCATCCTACCAGCCTGCGAGTGGGAGACTCAAACAAAAAAGGGAGAGGAGAGGAGAGGGGGGGAGCCGGGCCACAGATAGCTGTGATTATTATGACTAAATATAATATAACCCGCCAGCGAGGGGGCGAGGGAACAATCCACCCTTCAGCCCCCGCACGGCCCCTATTGAAACCTCAACGCTAGGGCGCTGGATGAGGACAGGTTTCAAGACAGCGCCTTTTCAACGCCAGTGAGAGGAGGGTTGAGAGGAGGGGGAGTTAATGAAGGGCTTGGTGAAGAGAGTGTTCAGCGGGGGCCAGGATGAGGGGAGGGGAGGCTGCCACGCTGTCCATCTCTTCCCAGGGAAGAGGTGGGGATTCCAGGGAAGATTCCCGGGGACGAGGAGAGGGCGGCGGAGGCGGCAGTGCAAGTCAAGGTCAAAGAGGAACTAAGGGTGAGCGCCGACGGCCCAGTGCTCATGCGCCACAGCTCTCCACAGGTCTGGACAGAGGCCAATAACACTGGGACAGTCCAACTATGACTCGCAGGCCCATAAATCCCTCGTCTCCCATTCCGAAATGCATTAATAGCTAGACAAAGAGAACAAGAGAGGAGAAAGGGGGAGGCAGTTTGGCAGTGTGATGCTTCAGCGTATGCGGATGCCGAGCTGGTGGGGGGATTATACTGGCATTTCCATTGTAGTGTGAAATTATAACACTTTACCTGCTTTAATTTTACAAATACAAATTAAATCCTCAGTAAGTTGACTGTAAATCGATTGTTTCATTTAGTGGCCACCGTGATTTAACAAAAATGAAAACTAGCTGGTCTGGTCAATGGAAGCTGATCGTAAATCACAGAGCTTTGGGAGGTAAAAAGCCGATTTGACTTGTATATGGAGTGGTCCCTGGCCGGGGGGAGAGCAGAGTGGAAATGAACTCCTGGTTTATTACAGCTCATATTGACCAGAATCTGTTCAACCTCGTCCCCTTTGTATCACATGCAAACACACACACACACACATATACCCCCTGCATCATCATATACCAACATCTTATTGAAAACCAAGATGTTTTCCAATTGATTTTTATTTTATTTTTTTAACACTTCAATTTGGGCAAATATCTGATTAAAAAACAATGCAAACTTTCAAAGAATGGAAGAGAAAACTCGACTAGATTCTCGAAGCAACAGAAAAAACAACAAACGCTGTGTAAAAAAGCTGTCTGGTCTCTCTGGTAGGGTTTGTGTTTGTACATCAGATCGGCGCTCCAACATCAAACATCTAATGCCATGCCTCTTCAGAGACGCAGACGAAAGGGATAGAGATGCAAGCCTCACATTGTCATCAAACAGTCATCCGCTTCTCCAAACACCTTGGATCTGAGCAGCTGAGCTGCAACCAGACAGCAAGCCAGATTACAATGAACACCCCCCCCCCCCTAATGTAATGGTAAGCAGTTAGCACGCCATGCTAACACCGTTTCACACGCACTGTGACAATACTCTGTTTAAGTTGAAGTAGTGGTTTGAGTTCAGGGCCCGTATTCACAGAGCGTCTCAAAGTAGTGCTGAGTGCTGGTCTAGAATGAGATTCCCCCTATCCATATAATCCTATTCAACATGATCAAAAATGCAAAACTGATCCTATATCAGCAATACTCTGAGAATCTTTGTGAATATGGGCCCGGGAGCGTAATTTTATTGGAGTAAAGGGCTTGTGGCCCGGAGACAGGAGCACGTGCCTCGAACACAGGTTAATATGACTTTTGTCATATCTCTGAGACCTAAGCACAGACTATTTCACATGCCATCCTCATCACTTCCTTCCCTTCAGGCCGGGATTCAATCCTGTTGCTCCTTTTTGGCTATTTACCATTTAAAGGCAATGCTACCGCGACCGCGGATATCGTATTAAAAGAAAACGCTGAAGATGTCGGCTCAATTGGAAATTACCTTTAATTGGAAATTACCTTTAATTGGAAATTACCTTTAATTGGAAATTACCTTTAATTGGAAATTACCTTTAAATGTCACCTGCGCTACAATGCGGTTCTTCCGCCGCCTGGATTGAAACCAGTCGTGTAAATCATGTATTATTCACAGACTATCAGCGTGATGGAACATACTGTCGGCCTACACATCTCAAAGCAGAGCATTATGGGAGGTGGTTGTGTATATTATCCTTGATTGTTAATGAATGGTTGTGAATGCCACAGTAAATCCATTACGAAAGCTGTTATGTCCTATTTAAATTCTTCTCCAAAGTGTTTCTCATATATCTTTGCATTTGTTCATTACGGCCTTGGACAAGTAAAGCTTTCTGAGTTCTGCCCAGGTTGACCCCCACATGCTGCCTTTGTCTTCCCACTTTAAAATAATGGACATCCCCTGTCCTGTACCCATCAATCAGCCACTTAAAATTATCCAGGAAATAGTTTAGAGGTTACGAATTACAGTTATAAGGGCTTTCTGACTCGGAATAGATTAGCAAGGCATTAACAATGTTTCATTAACCTTGCGTTAAGTGACGTCCTCCCGTGATTAATGGACATTATTAACAAAAGGGAGATTGTTTTTCCTAAAATGAACCTTTTTGTAAAATGTCTGCTGCATTGTTAATAGATTTGTTTATTAATCATTCACGAAAGCTAGGGCCT
The DNA here is from genome assembly GCA_023634145.1 of Thymallus thymallus. Classification (NCBI taxonomy): domain Eukaryota; kingdom Metazoa; phylum Chordata; class Actinopteri; order Salmoniformes; family Salmonidae; genus Thymallus; species Thymallus thymallus. Next base: position 4,944,596 of record CM042415.1, read on the forward strand.
GTTTCTTCAGCAGATAGATAGAAGTCAGAAGAACTTCCCCCTCTTGGCACTTTGACAGATGGACAGACAGACAGTCAGGCAGGCGGACTGTGCCCTGAGAGAGAGAGAGAGAGAGAGAGAGAGAGAGAGAGAGAGAGAGAGATTGTAGGGTCACTCTTCTCTTCTCGAGTTCACCCTGGAGATTCTCTGTCCATTACCTTCAGTCCGCCAGGCCCTTCAGAGGCTGGTTGTCCTGCGCGTAAGAGGCAGGCAGGGGGTGAGGGTTGAGGAGAGGCAGGTAGGAGTGAGGATAGAGGCCAGGAGGAGTTGTTGTCCTGGTCTCCTGTCCTCCTGTCTCGGATATCTGCCGGGCCACTGGGACCTCACCTCGCTGAGTGCTGTCGGAAAGGCTGACAAACCAGGTTGCCATCACATTTGGTGTGTGTGTGCGAGCGTGTGTGTGTGTGTGTGTGTTTGTTTGTCATATTCTCTACTCCTCTGGGCCAACATATTGCACTCGCTCTCCATCTAAGCTTCAGAAATAAGTAAAGAAACATATAAAAAGGAGTGTCTACCCATCAAACTTGACAAGATAAGCATCTCAATCCCCCTCAATCTGTCAAAGTCCCCACCCCTAACACACACATGCATACACACACACAGAATATCATAGCAGTAAGGACTCGACTGCATACACACACACACACACACACACGCATACAAATACATATGAACACACACACGCACGCACACACACACACACACACACGCACACACACCCACACACAGAAATCATGTAGCTTGTGGAGGGCTCTCAGCTCCCTGTCTCTCTGTCTCTGTACTGCTTGTGGGTACACACTGGGTTCTCTGAGCAGATGACTGACACTGGCAGAATGCCTGGCAGTCAAACAGGCCTGGCCCTGACGCTGGCTGGTAAACGTGATGTGACACAGCGAGCAGTATCTGGTTTCTCCTGCACAGAGTGCATTTCACATGGCTCATAGGGGCTTAGAACGGCCAGGGGGAGGGCGCATGTGTGTGTGTGTGTTGTGTGTGTGCATGTGTGTATGTGTGTGTGAGTGAGTGTGTGTGTACGCTTGTATGTTTTAGTGCATGTGCATGTGTGGATGGGGGAGGTACTGGATCAGATGTCAGAAGAGAACCTGGGAGAGGATGTGTATGCTGAGAGAAGACTGAAACCTGTCACATTGATTTTCAGCGGTCTCATGTGCGTGTGTGTGTGTGTGTGTGCTTGCGTGCGTGTGTGTGTGTCCGTCCGTCTGGAAAGGAGAGCTGTGTGTTTGAGTGCAGTAAGTTAAGGAAGGGACCTGAGCTATGGAGGTGTACTGGGGACAGAATAGCTGTAGTCAGGCTGTGGGTAAGGATCAGTGCACTCACCTCAAACCCATTGCTTAGATACATGCAGGTAGTTGAGTGGTTAGAGCATTGGGCCCGTAACTGAAAGGTTGCTGGATCGAATCCCCGAGCTGACAAGGTAAAAATCTGTTGTTCTGCCCCTGAACAAGGAAGTTAACCCACTGTTCCTAGGCTGTCATTGTAGATCAGAATTTGTTCTTAACTGACTTGCCTAGTTAAATAAACAAATACTCTGTGGCAGCATTCAGAAACACAAAATAAGAGTCTTCATTTACAAAGGATAGTACTGTATAATTACAGTGAACATCAGTTAATTATAAACAATTAAGGTTAATTCAAATTATGAAATTAGATTGAATTCTAAGAATATAATAAAAATGAGATTTTTTTTTGTTGCATTGCTTCTATTGCTAACTGACGTGGCTAGAAGATAGCACCGCCGTTGGACGTCTTTACAGTGGACACACAGTGGAGCACATTCCACAAATTATATTTCTGTCAACGATAATGTAATGATTCCCAAATCCCAAGTCTGTATGCAATTAACCCAACTTAATGGGGACATTCCAATCATCCCTATCTGCATATACAATTGGCTGTCTAAAACTGAAAAATTATAATAATAACTGCAACCAACAGAAGCCGTGCTTAGACAACAGAAATTGGACAATGAAAGAAAAATAAATGTTAAATAATGTAGTTATTGTTAGAGGGCCACTGTATATTTTATAATAATTAAACAGTGTTATTTATCATGTCGTACAAACAGTATATCAGAATTACTGTCTGGTGACAATAAATTAACAAGGTACTAGCACTGTAAAATATGACCTTACATTAAAATATGACCTTACTTTTCTTCTGTTTGAGATGGATTACAATATCTAAAATAGAGATGCTAACAATTCACTATGAATATGAATGATGAATAGGATAGTGACGTGTGCACTCAAACCTCAAAATTAGAACATTGACACGACATTATCTCTAGATTAAATGGACCAGTGTATGTGCCAGTGTCTAGATGAAGACTACCCTAAATGGACCAGTGTATGTGCCAGTACTGGATGAAGACTACCCTAAATGGACCAGTGTATGTGCCAGTACTGGATGAAGACTACCCTAAATGGACCAGTGTATGTGCCAGTACTGGATGAAGACTACCCTAAATGGACCAGTGTATGTACCAGTACTGGATGAAGACTACCCTAAATGGACCAGTGTATGTGCCAGTGTCTAGATGAAGACTACCCTAAATGGACCAGTGTATGTGCCAGTACTGGATGAAGACTACCCTAAATGGACCAGTGTATGTGCCAGTACTGGATGAAGACTACCCTAAATGGACCAGTGTATGTACCAGTACTGGATGAAGACTACCCTAAATGGACCAGTGTATGTGCCAGTGTCTAGATGAAGACTACCCTAAATGGACCAGTGTATGTGCCAGTACTGGATGAAGACTACCCTAAATGGACCAGTGTATGTGCCAGTACTGGATGAAGACTACCCTAAATGGACCAGTGTATGTGCCAGTACTGGATGAAGACTACCCTAAATGGACCAGTGTATGTACCAGTACTGGATGAAGACTACCCTAAATGGACCAGTGTATGTGCCAGTACTGGATGAAGACTACCCTAAATGGACCAGTGTATGTGCCAGTACTGGATGAAGACTACCCTAAATGGACCAGTGTATGTGCGAGTACTGGATGAAGACTACCCTAAATGGACCAGTGTATGTGCCAGTACTGGATGAAGACCAGTCCCTCTGTAGTAACTATAGAGCGTTAACAGCAACACGCTTCAGTCCTACCAGTAGTATGCTGTAGGCTACAGGCTACTCTCTTACCATAGTGTGCCATCTTTGGATCATCTGTAGAACTGCACCTTGTTCAGTTCATCTCTCTTCTACCTGGAAAATGAATGGAGCTGAAACGGGTGTCATCATCATGGGATATGTGTTGGACTAATGGGAATGGTGATCTTCTGCAGCTTGTAGCTTGAATGGCTGTTTTAACCCTGTAACCACGTGGAATAAATTAGTAAAAAATAGACGTTCTTTCATAATACGTTGAATTTCGAAGGGAAACTATGAGATCTTGTTGACTGATGATGGTGAAAGTGGGTGCTTTTTGAAATACAGTGCCACAATGTATTTTGGAGTAGTTTGTAATGTTTCTCTGTTCTGTTTTTATCACAGAATGGATCTTTAACATATTGGTCTTCAATAAACCTTACAATCACTTATACAGTCCTGGGGGAAAATAGCAGGTGAATACGACATGCAGTTTTGTTGCCGACCAGAGACAGAGAGAGAGACAGAGAGAGAGAAAGAGAGAGAGAGAGAGAGAGAGAGAGAGAGAGAGAGAGAGAGAGAGAGAGAGAGAGAGAGAGAGAGAGAGAGAGAGAGAGAGAGAGAGAGAGAGAGAGAGAGAGAGAGAGAGAGAGAGATAGACAGAGAGAGAGAGAGAGAGAGAGAGAGAGACAGAGAGAGAGAGAGAGAGAGAGAGAGAGAGAGAGATTCACCTTCGTCGGGTCACTCCTCCCTTCCTCTTCCTTGGCTCATTAAAAACAGGCCCATTAGCAACACGCCTTCAGTACCAAGCTTTAGATATGCGTGTGTACGTCGTCTTCACATCTCTGCCGTTTTGGAGGCCTCTCGGCATCCCAGGAATACATTAAAAACCAAAGAGCCCCTTCTCCCTTACTGACTCCTGCTGGGAGTACTTAGCATTTCAGGGGTGAAACTTTCCAGCAAGGTTGTCAAATGCTATACCAATTACAATAGACCTAAATTGCTCTTGTTAATTTATATATTTATTTACCTCTGTGGTTTGTTTATGTTAGCCCTGACAAAGCAGTGCACTGTGGGCAACATTGTGACATTGAAAATATATTTTAGCCTTTGATAAGACTCTGTAAATAATAGTCTCTATTTCCAGGCAATCATTGGTGAGAGTGTATTTGATATTTCACTAATCACTAACCCATGGACAGTTCTATTCTTAGTCCTTACACAGCAGGCAACATTTGTCACATGACGTAATGCTCCGGATGTAAACTGGATTTCAGGTTATGAAGACATCTTGTAGCCAGATTATAACCAACTCATAGGAAAGACGTTGCATTTTTGTTGTTATCTGGTCAGACAACTAAATTACAACCAATAGCGGTGCGTGGGTAAAATCAAAAAAGCCACATTACAACCTGTGTTGTGATACCTTCGTTGTTTGCTCTCTAACACATTCGTTCATACGCCACCGTGATATACAGTACGGCCGTGACAATAAAAAGACAATAGTCACACAGTGGCGGAAAATAAATTCAACTGTAACCGAAAGGTTGCTGTATCGAATCCCCGAGCTGACAAGGAAAAAATCTGTGGTACTGCCCCTGAACAAGGCAGTTAACCCACTGTTCCCAGACTGTCAATGTAAATAAGAATTTGTTCTTAACTAACTTGCCTAGTTAAAAAAAGGTATAAATAAATGTAAACATAATCAAATCAACAAGCCTATACACTATATGCTTAGTTTAATATACAAAAAAATCTATCAATGTCGCTAAGTAGCATGGGACTGTTTTCTGTGTGTGTGCAAGTAAAAAAATGTTTTGACTCACCGTACTTGTAGACTAGTTGAACACCATCCTCCTCTCTTTCATGTTGGGACCAAAATGGTCTATTGCTCTGTCATACAGTATGCTTTTAGTTTTGGTTTTCATAGGCTACCTAGCTAAAACGCTTGCCTAACTTAAAAAATGCAGCTAGTTAACGTGAGCCTACTAGGCTACATCCAGGCAACATATTGAACTTCAATCGTCTCAGGCCAGTGGCACAATATAGGAATTTATGGTTACATCATTGGCCACAAATCCAAATGCAACTCTCCATCCATGGCTTAGGCAAAGGCTGATTTAGTAAGCTAGCTACTGCAGGACATCAACACAAGCAGAGCAGAAACAGACAAGTTTATCTGACAATGGTAAAGTTTTGCTTAGGATGTGATTTGATTGGTGTGAAGCCAAATCCAAACTGGCCTCCCTTGGGGGGCATTTTGCTGCACCAGGACAACCCACAGTTGAGCTCAGCTTAATGCTGATTGGCTAATTATTTTATACTTTTTTTTTATCAATTGAGGCCAAATGCTTGCTGGCATTAATCAATCAAATACTACGGCGGCAACAGAATCCGATAGATGGGCTACAAATATAGAGACAGAGAGGCGCTGTTTCCCTCGCTCAGATCACTTCTCCAGTGAGATTCAGCCACTTGCAGATTGACAGAAAATTATGAACACAGAGAAGAGAATGAACTTTTATAATTTGTATTTTTTTTATTGGTCAAGTATTTAGGGAAGCACTGATTACAACTCAATAAAGACAGCTTTTTCTGGTTGCTGAAAAGATGTTAACAAAACTTTCTTAATACAACCAGTATACAATTTGAACATAGCGTCATAAAAGACACCATATTGAGGCTTTGCAACCAGATTTGCCTACTGGGTATTGGTAATATACTGAACAAAAATAAAAACGCAAAATGCCAAAATTAATCTATGGATTTCACATGACTTGGAATACAAATATGAATCTGTTGGTCACAGATACCTTAAAGAAAGGTAGGTGCATGGATCAGAAAACCAGTCAGTATCTGGTGTGTGTGACCACCATTTGCCTCATGCAGCGTGACTCTCCTTAGCATAGAGTTGATCAGGCTGTTGACTGTGGCCTGTGGAATGTTGTCTCACTCCTCTTCATGGCTGTGCGAAGTTCCTGGATATTGTCGAGAACTGGATCACGCTGTCGTACACATCGTTCCAGAGCATCCCAAACATACTTAATGGGCGACATGTCTGTTGAGTATGCAGGCCATGGAAGAACTGGGAAATTATCAGCTTCCAGGAATTGTGTACAGATCTTTGCAACATGGGGCTGTGCATTATCATGCTGAAATATGAGGTGATGGCAGTGGATGAATGGCACGACAATGGGTATCTCACAGGATCTCTGTGCATTGAAATTTACATCAATAAAATGCTATTGTGTTTGTTGTCCGTAGCTTAAGCCTTCCCATACCAGAACCCCACCGCCACCATGGGGCACTCTGTTCACAATGTTGACATCAGCAAATCGCTCACCCACACGACACCACACATGTGGTCTGTGGTTATGAGGCTGGTCTAAAACGACGTTGGAAGCGGCTTATGGTAGAGTAATGAAAGTTAAATTCTCTGGCAACAGTTCTGGTGGAAATTCCTGCAATTGCCAATTGCACTTTCCCTCTAAACTTGAGACATCTGTGACATTGTGTTGTTTGAAAAAACTGCACATTTTAGTTGTTGTCCAATCCGACTCTGTTTCTCCCTTGGTTTCCTCCATTAGATCTCTCCTGTTGGTGTAATGAGGGATGCTGGGTAGTGTCAGTGATTGTCTCATTGGGACGTGCAGACAGAGCGTGGTTGGGGGGGGGGGAAATCGTGAGCCGCTCCCCTGCTCCCCACCACCATGCAGTCATCCATTAAAGCTGAACCTGGACTCAAATACTTAACCAGTCAGAGGTGCCAATAACGAGGGGCCCATAGAAAATTACAGGGGAGTTTAAGTCTGCTGGCTAATGGCATTGGCACGGACAGTTTGCCAATATGCATTTAACACTGTAGCGGCTCGGCCGGCCTGAGGTGCCTGAGGAGATTGACACGTCTCTCTTGAGCCTGTCCTGGCGGGAGATTGGGCTGTCCATCAGCACCAGTGCCCCTGCCATTACCCATGAGCACCCACCACCACCTCTCCCCCGTCCCCCTCCCTCCCCCGTATCACCCCTCCACCTCTCCTCTTCTCCTTCCCCCAGGGGAGAGTGACCAGCGATTAGAGGGAACAAGAGGAGATGTGCTCAGCTGCTGTCCTCGCTGTCTCCTTCTCTGACACTCAGTCACCGGGCAATGCTGATGTGTTCACCTGCAATTTGGACTGCCAAGCCACGGGAGGGGGACTGGCTGCTCAGTGCTCCACGTCCATGTTTTTTTCTTGTGTCTGTGCAGTCTTAAGAATGAGTAGGAACACATGGCAGCATTCCTCCTCTGATATTATATCCATGTTATCCTTTGTGTGATTTGGCTTTGAGAGGAAGACATGCCACAGGGTTGGAGTTTGAAGATGAAGGGTATCGGACAGCATTTGTTTAAAGAGGGGAACTAAAATTAGAGATGTGCCCAGAAGAGACAAGAGAAAGCGATACACCCCCCCTCCTCCTCCTCTTAATCTCTGCCGATGCTGATGTCAATTGGTAAAGAGTTTGTGATCTATAGAATATAATCTAAATTTAAAAGGGGTTTTACTACAATCCACAATCTCTCGTTTTAAGTCTTTCTCTTCTCCTTTCTTGTTGTTACTCTTCAATAGAAGCAGGGTAGCCGTTGGGGAGATGGAGAGAGAGAGAGAGAGAAAAGTAAAAGGGACTGAAGGATTTCTGCCAAAAGTGTTCCATTAACTTTAATCTGTAAGACGAAGCAGCCACAAGCATTAGTTGGTTAAGTACCAGCAGAAAAGGGCAAAATTAATGTGGAGGGAGAGACATATGAAACGTCATTAACGTTAATTCTAATCACTTTTTGGCTATTAAGCACAAATTAGCGAAGACGATGTTAAATGTCATGGTCCGTCCAGGGAATCATACAGAGGGTGGGGGGGGGTTCTCATTTGCATACTTAAGATCCAACTTAATTCTTGTAAGGAGTGATATAAAACTAACCGGAGCGGTAAAACCGACGATGTTGACACGTAGTGTTAAAAAACACATAAGTTCTTTGGCGGCTGATTGCTCATTGTTCGCTAGCTTGTCATTACGAGAATGTCATTCCTTTAAATAATTCCACTCAGGCTTCTCTTCCTTTTTGGCTTCAAGGTTCCAGGGGTATTTAAGACCAATCACTTCAATGTAAAAAAGGATTAATCCCGCCTAAGAGAAACGACTGGAATGTATGCATTTCCTGATTCTGTCTCAGAATGTAGTACCCTGCCGTGTTTAAGGGCAGGGATGTGTATAGTTGTTCGTTATATGTGGCTTTGGTTTGGGGTAAAACTATTAAACAACCTGATATATCTTTAAGAAATAATTCATTATAATCTCTATTCACAATTCCATATTTGTGTGCTTTTAATGAATGAACTCTTAGAATCCATCCATGAAAAATAAAACGTGACATTTTATTTGAACTTAGTGACAGATCACCTCAACACAGTCCTCGTAGGTATTGTGACTCTGCATCTCTTTCTCCATTTTCTTCCTTTTCTTCTTGTGTTTCATATACAGCCCATTTCTATTGGTTACTGTCAGCGTTGGTGGAGTGCAGGAGGCACAGGAGGCACAGGAGGCAGAGGTCACCATGTGAAGGTCCTCCTCAGGCAGGAGGAGTGCCTGTGGAAGCTGTCACTCCGACCCCCTCTCCCTCCCGACCTCCCCCCAACGTGCCCTCACTCTCCTATTACCACAGGCTCCGGGTCATAACCTTTTCTGTGGCATTTGGCGATTCTGGAACCCTTTGATTAGTGCAATATTTACATATTTCTGGGTGGAGAGGGCATTCTCGTGTCGCCGACACTTGAAGTGTTGTAAATGTGTTTGGCCTTTTGCCTGGATTGCCGAGCAGAGCTCTACTGTTCTGTGTATGTGAGTGTGTGTTTTAAGTATATTTAGACCCCCCCACCCTAACACACCCACACACGGTACAAGTACCATTTGGTCTGGTTTGGCGTTTGATTTGGCCCTTGTCCTCCTGAAGATGGTAGTTTAGTGACAATTAGAGCAGAATGCTGCTCTCTGGTGGCAGGTTCAGATCATGTCCCCTGACACAGACACAACAGAAGGCCTAACAGAGAGAAGAAGTCACCAGGTCGCAGTTGTAAATGAGAACTTGTTCTGGTTAAATAAAGGTGAAATAAAAAAATATAAAAAAAGAGACAGATATAGACATGTTTACATGGTAGAACAACAGCAAAGAGCACTGAAGATGTGTCCTGAGGCTGTGAGTGTGAGCTGTGAGGTATACTGTACATACAGTAATACTACCACTAACGTCTGAGCTGTGTATTGTAAAGAGAAGCGTGATCTTTTGTGTCTCTCTGTGTGGTGAAAACAGACTGTATGATCACAAACATTGAACAAATATAGGCCTGATGTCAGTTCTGAGTTGTATCCACAAGTGTAACTAGTACACTCTAAACTGCGAAAACTGCACCACTGCATTTCACGAGGATATTTAAGTTCAAACAGATAAATCTATTCAGAAAGCACATACAGTATAATATGAGTCATCAAAATGGAGTCCGCTGCCTGAAGGTTGATCCTCTCCTCTCTCTCTCTCTCCCCCCCCTCTCTCTCTCTCCCGTCAGTGAGACAGAAAGCAGAGATGTCAGGGAACAGGTTTCTCAGTGATTGCTGCCTGCATGGCCGTCATGTTGGGCGGTCGCTCTCAGTTACTGATGAGGAGGAGAGTGACAGGCAGCTGCTGTCTCTCTGTCTTTCCACCGGCCTGCAGGCCTCTCTGGCATTAACGTCATGTGCCATGTTCTCCGGGAAAACCTGTCACTCACCACTCAGCCAGTCAGTCCTTCAGTCAGTCAGGTCTCAAAGCACAAAGTCACAGGCTAGTACATGAAAGGGACTGGTAAAGTGAGGAGCAGTACTGTCAAGTCCCAGGCGGTCAGTAAGTCTCTGCGATAGGTGGGTGGGAGTCTGGGAGACGATTTTTGAACATTGCCTCAAGTGAACTTTGGCCCTAACTAGACATAACCTCAGAAATCTAAACAAGCTCTAGCTATTTTCCCACATTAAACTTTTACAGTGATAGTTTCATCAGCTGTTATACAATACGATACAAAACACAGGGGAAAATGAATTTTGACTGGACTGGGCCTTTAATCATAGGCGTCAGTAAGCATCTAATTTCAAGTGTCATAAAAAATGATGTTCAACACCTAAAAAGGTATTTCTGATGCTTCTTAGTCTATTATCTGAAATATGGTTCATGCCCAATGAAAAAGTCGAAAGTCAGTTCTCAGTATTATAAGAATAGCAGAATAATGTAGAACAGGGTCGTGTTCATCAAGGCATTAAACAAAACAAAAAGGTTTTAGAACCGTATGCAACAGTAAACACTAACGAGTGTTTGTTATTGGACAAGTTCAGGTAGTCCTTCCCTATTTTCTTCCATTTGGTGCCTAATGAACATGATCCAGTACCTATCTGGACCTGTAGGGGAGAGTGAGATAAATTGTGCTAATGGGGTATGTTGAGCAACCCTCGTTTCTAAGAAACCATACACAAAATTAATAATTTGACCAAATATTCAGGAAGAGGTCATAATTTCATGGAGTTTCTGAAAGAAGCAACCACATGGGAAAAGTAGTAAGCAAGTTAGGTCCAAAATAACTGACTTTCACCAAGTCAAATTAATTTATTAAGTTAAGAGGTTTCATGATGATTGTATCTAAATCAAATAAGATAATTTAAAGATTGTTTAATACATCTCTATAAGCTTCAGAAGCTAGCATGAAAGTGCATCCTTGTAGCTGTGTGGGCTAATATAGTCAACATGTTAGCCTTGGGCTAAGTTGAGCCAATGGAAATTTGAGCAAATTGAAGTGTTTTTTTCCTAGGTGTAATGCAAGGCATTATCACTGGAATGATGTAACAGGGCAAAGCCTATGTTAAAGTGCAACGTGTCTGTTAGGTGTTAAGCCTGTGTTAAAATAAGCTTAAAATGACTAAAAGACAAAAAGGTGAATGTGATTGAGTGGAATAGTCTTCGGGACATAAATATAAACATGGTTTTAAGGAGGTAGTGAGAATAATTAATTCAGTACAAAAATGTGTAGGCACCTTAGCTTAATCTATCCTGTCCCGTGGCTCCAGGGATTCACAACATCCTGAAATATATGCAGATATCTTTGTTAGAAAGAATACTACAATACCATAGTGCCCACAGTCAGTCCTAAGCTAAGAACCCTGGGACTAACCCTGGGACTAACCTCCCTCTGCAACTGGATCCTGGACTTCCTGACGGACCACCCCCAGGTGGTAGTGGTAGGAAACAACACATCTGCCACGCTGATCAGGGGTGCGTGCTTAGTCCCCTCCTGTACTCCCTGTTCACCCACATCTGCATGGCCAAGCACAACTCCAACACCATCATTACGTTTGCTGATGAAACAACAATGGTAGGCCTGATCACTGACAACGATGTGACAGCCTACAGGGAGGTGGTCAGAGACCTGGCAGTGTGGTGCCAGGACAACAACCTCTCCCTCAATGTGAGCAAGACAAAGGAGCTGATCGTGGACTATAGGAAAAGGAAGGCCGAACAGGCCACAATTAACATCGACGGGGCTGTAGTGGAGCCAGTCGAGAGTTTCAAGTTCCATCACCAACAAACTATCATGGTCCAAACACACCAAGACAGTCGTGAAGAGTGCACGACAACACCTTTTCACCCTCAGGAGACAAAAAAGATTTGGCTTGGGTCTCCAGATCCTCAAAAAGGTCTACAGCTGCACCATCGAGAGCATCTTGACCGGTTGCATCACCGCCTGGAATGGCAACTGCTCGGCATCAAACTGAAAGACGCCACAGAGGGTAGTGCGTACGGCCCAGTACATCACTGGGGCCAAGCTTCCTGCCATCCAGGACCTAAATACCAGGCGGTGTCAGAGAAAGGCCCAAAAAATTGTCAAAGACTCCAGTCACTCTCTGCTACCGGAAGGCAAGCGGTACCGAAGCGCCAATTCTAGGTCCAAACGGCTCATCTACCCCCAAGCCATGACAATTAATCAAATGGCCACCCCGACTGTTTACTTTAGCAGCAGGTAGCCTAGTGGTCACAGCATTGGGCCAGAAAGTTGCTGGATCGAGTGAGCCCCAAAAAAAAAAAAATATAAACCTGTCGATGTATCCTTGAGAAAGGCACTTAACCCTAATTTGCTCCAGGGGCGCCGTACTACTACGGCTGTCCCTGTAGGTAGGCTGTCATTGTAAATAAGAATTTGTTCTTAACTGACTTGCCTAGTTAAATCAAAAAATGAATTGACCCTCCTCCAGGATGTGGCCCTCTCTCCCCTGCTGCATCAGGAGGCTGCAGAACTTAATGTGCAGATCCAAACAGGATGCTGCACATTCTATCACACGCAAGCAAGGGAGACTGATGAAACCGGTTGAATGGCGCCATATTTGTGTCTTTAATTTGGACATGATGACATTATGTTTCCTGCAACGATGTACGAAACTGTAACAGAACTGAGAAGGCCTCAGACGAGGTAGAGCTTTCACATCGATGACAGTGAAGTATAAAAACAAATCTGTAAAATAAAACAACTCCTGTCTGCTTCTGCTCCGATCATTGTAACTAATAAATACAGATATCAACCCAAATACATTTCAAATAATGTAATCTATGGAAAAATTACAATGTAGTTCATTACAAATAAAAAGCCAACAGACACACACACACACACACACACACAACTTGGAGGCATTGTTAAAAACCCAACCAAATAAAAATAATGACTTCCAACAAGTTCTTTGGGAGGGTACCCTTGGCTATCTACTGAACAAGTCCTAATCCTTTTTTTCGAAGAGAGAGGGACTAAAAACACACTTTATGAAAAATATGTACGCACCTTTTTTTTTTTTTTACCAGCCATTAAAAAACGGAACTAAGCAGTGTAATACAAACCAAACGTCAAAAAAACAAAAACACATAGCAAATTATATTGAACAATCATGGATATCTATAATAATAGAATAATAATAATAATAAAAACAGAGGTGTCATTGAACCACCTTTACCAATCAAAGACAATGAAATTAAGACAAACGTGTTAAAGCAGTAACCTAGTCTAAGTGCACCGGAAATGCCATTTGGTATCTAACGCTGTAACAGGTTTGGTAAGATTAAAATACAGACACACACACACACACTTACATACGCACACACTCACACAAATACTCACTCTCTCACTCCCGCTTGGTCTGTTCGTATCTGCTAAGTCACACTTAGGAGTTTAAATTTGTATTTTAGGAGTTAATTTTAATGGTTAATTCTGTACAACATTAATATTAAGGGCACTAATTATTAAGGTCAGACTACTTGATTGGCTAAATTATCCGTTTCAAGTATTTAGCTATCCTCATCTTTAATATACACATACAGTATTTGTAGGTATATTCAACCAACCGTAACAAATAACTGACACAGAAATTGTTTAATCTTGTGTTCATGTAAAAACTACTAGAGGTTTCAAAATAGACAGTATTATATCCCATACCAATGTCTTGGCAGTGTCTTGTACAGTGCATGTGGCCTTGCGTGTATACAAAGTTTGCTCAAAAAGACTGTCTGACCAATAGTCTGCTTGTCTGAATGAACATGTCGACAGCCATGCACCAAAACAAGAATGACTAACTTATTACAGAGCTTCACCTCACCTGGATTGCGTTCATTAGGCACCAAACGGAAGAAAGTGGACAGAAACAGGGATTTGTCCAATCAGAAACGCTCATTTTTGTTTTCCGTCGCAAAATATTTTTCCTGTTGTGTGCCCTAACGATCAGGACCCAAGTACTTACATTTCAATGTAATCCAATAGTCATAGGCATGGCTATGAATCCAGGAGGTGTTTTATGAGGGTGAATCCAACATCACACACATAGTTACAGTAAAGCCTCTCCTTATATCATATATACAGTCTACAAGCATGGCTTTGGTCCATACTTCATACCTGGCCGTCCAAAAAAACAAAACAAGCTTTTATTGTAAAAGGAGGTAGTATTTAAAGCATCTAATGGGAGTCTAATATGCAGAGGTTATCAAGGAGGGGCAAAACACACACACAAAACACACACAAAACACACACACCAACCCTGCAATGACTCCACAGCCATCAGAAATAAAACAGCGTCTCCATCAATGCTCCCTGAAAGCTCTAGACACCTGAACTCTCTCAACCTTCCCCCTCCCCCAAAAAAGGACTAGCTTTAAGGAGTATACTCTTATTCAAGTAGAAAGGAGAACAAGGGCAACTTGAACCAAACAGTCCGATCACTTTGTTCCCGCTAAGAGGTTTCAGTAAGTGGGTCTAAATTTCAGGTCGGAGGTGTGGGTGTGGGTGTGGGAGGAGGAACTACGTTCAGATCAGAGGGGTCAGAAAATGGCCTCCTCTTCTTCTCCTCCCAATAATTGAATGACCGTTAAAACCGCACGCTCGTTTATATCCCCCGTTAAAAGCGCACACTCTTTTTAATGAGCAGTAAAGCGGGCACCTCCTCTCACACAGTCATTAGCCCTCTCTCTCTCTCTCTCTCTCTCTCTCTTTAATGGCCGGCCAAACAGCCTCGGAGTCAGACCGTTTAGTGGTCACTTCACTTCAGCCACTCATACTGGACTCATTATAATGGTGCTGGAGAGGATCAACACACACACACACACACACACACACACACACACACACACACACACACACACACACACACACACACACACACACACACACACACACACACAGACACAGCGTCTTAAGCATGTGAAGTTTGCTGCTCCATCCTGCTCTGTGTTATTAAGGGATCAGTGTCCTGAGGAATACGCATTAACCATTTCATCACAATCTAAATCAAATGGGGAAAAACAGGAAAATGGAAAGCTGTAGGGACGTCGCTAGGCAACCATGCCATCCTTGCCCATGGGTTCACAGAGGGAAAAAAAAACAGCATTTGGTTTTCCACAGTGTCCGATTTTTCTTCTCTTTCCAAGAAATCCTTTTCTCTCTTTTTTTTAATTTTTTTTACGCATTTTAAAAAATCCTGGTAAAATTTAAATCTAAAAGCCCTAGAAGACAATGAAGGTCAGTCAAGGGTAATGATTTCACTCTGTCAGGTGGTGTCTCTGACACAGCTCTCAGGTCTCTCTGCTGTCTTTGGGGAGGGGCTGGGAATATGAACGGATATATCCATCTTCGGCCCTGGGGATCTCACGTTGGTGGGTCTGTTATTAGGTCGGGGTGGGTTGGTGGTGGTGGGTGAGAACCACTCCTCCTCCTGCTCATGGCCCGGTCCCAGTGGTCTGTAATCGGGATACTGGGCGTTGTCGAAATGCACGTGGTGGACACTCTGGACGTGGCTCTTTAGGTTCCCTTTCTGAGAGGCTCGGTACGGGCAGATGTGGCACCGGAACGGTCTCTCCCCTGCGGGACACACACATAACAACACACATAGAGGTCACACAGAGTGCAAAGGTCACACAGAGGGCAGACATGGCATGACCTTCCAGAGAGGACAGGTGGTGGCAGAACTCTCCCCTTGAGCGATTTCATTTGGGAGGGATTTAATACGAGGAACAATACATAAAATGACGTAAAGCATGCTGGGACTGACTAGTTAAAACAGTACAATGAATCAGACATGAATACATGCACACAGGTATAACACAAACAGGAACAAAAAACGAATTTAACCCCAAATCATGAAACAGCATGGCGAGAGACTTAAAATATACTGCACCTGATTCCAAAAACGACATCAAGTTAACTGACGTGTGTGAAAAGGCCACACAGCCCTGATAACAGCGCAGTCCTTCATTTCCCCTTTCTCTTTCCCTCAATCAGCCGGCCCCACCCACTCGCTTTGTTAATTCGACGGACCTACAACGTCTCTAACGCCATCACATAAATAAGCAACACCTGAACTAAACAAAGGAGATGGTAATTTAATTGATAAAATGAAGAAAATGACTCCCTTCTGCCCTCCACCTCTTCCTTCTCTGAAGAAGAAACAGACAAATATGTGTGTTATCAAACATCCTTACAAAAAATACACTATTAATCACGCAGAATCTAAAAACAGAGCCAGACGATCAGGCGGGAGGAAGAGAGGCGGGCGGGTTGAGACGTGAGCGGAGAGCGAGCACCTCTAGGACGCCGTCGTCCTGTGAGGAAGAGAGGCGGGGAGGGAGGCTGGATGGGAGTGGTGCAGTAAATTACACTAAAGGTTATCGTCACCGTAAAGCACCGCCAACACTACATCTAATTGGACCCCGACGCGGTTTCTGCTCCCATCATTCATAGCGTTGCGATAAATTTGCGGATGGGTGATTCGTTAAGATGGAGATGCGGATTGCGGACCTGGCTCTTTCCGAATGTCAAAGCAGAGGAGATTTACCTCACCCAACACTCTCTCTCTCTCTCTCTCTCTCCCCCTCAGAAAACTTTCATCTGATGCAGAGAAAATATACATTTTGTGTGTTCTTTGTGTTCTTTCATACAGGACTGTACTGTTGCGTTCTATGGTTCTAGTGACTTGGTGACATAGTGACAACAAGAAATATGTGGAGTCTGAAAGCGGATGATTCCAAAAGGACACATAATTCTTAGTGAAACAATGAGAACATGCATGCAAACATACGCAGACAAACACATGCACATGAAACTAACGTACATAAGCAAAGGGAAGCAGCAACCCAACGTGAATCTATGGGAACAACATACTTGTCTGGGAGCTTCCGAGGGGTTGGTTTGAACGTCAGCACCTCGGAGTCCGTTATAATCAAACACGACTGTGGGATAGAAGGAGGGTGAGGGGTGGGGGGGGTTGGGTACTTGTTAAAAAAAAAGGTATAGTCTCCATTCACCAGCAACACCACCAGCAAACGCCACCATCCACCAAAGCAACAACCAGTTAGTTAGAGAGAGAGACAACACAACAACAGCAGAGCAGAGTGGAGCTAGGTGATGATGATGATGAGGATGATGAGGATGATGATGAGACCTGGTGGAGTGAAGCCAGTGATTTAATATGACACAGACATGCTAATGGGAGGCCTCGGGGTGACTGGCCTTTTGAGTGAGGATAACATCCATGCTGAAGAAAACCATCGGTGACAACATTAATTACAGCTCACTCACTGTGTGTGTGTGATTGTGCGGGGTGTGTGTGTGTGTGTGTGTGTGTGTAGGGGGGTAAAGTGTGTGTGCATGCGCTCATGTGTGTTTACAGTGGATGCTGGGGGGGGGGAGCCAAACTTACCGTTTGGCTCCTGTCACTTTGCATCACTGGCTGTGCCACATATCATTCACACTCTCCATAAAGAAGTTACTTATCTCACTGTATACCACTATTACAGCTGGCCCCCACTGATGGACATGACCGGAGAGGAGAGGAGAGGAGAGGAGAGGAGAGGAGAGGAGAGGAGAGGAGAGGAGAGGAGAGGAGAGGAGAGGAGAGGAGAGGAGAGGAGAGGAGAGGAGAGGAGAGGAGAGGAGAGGAGAGGAGAGGAGGATAAGAAAGGAAGCTAAATATCTGGTTTGACTGCTGAATAAGGATGAGTGATAATGGAGACATACTGTTGGCATGATGGGCAAATGTTATGGTTCACTAGCATGCGCGATTCCTTCTCTCTAACTGACACGTGACTCCTTCCCCTCACCTCTGGACTGATCCTCAACACCCCCCTTCCACCCACCCCCCCCACCTGGGCTGGATTTCACCACCAGCCAAGTGAGGAGAGAGCTGGAGAGACTCCATCAGTGGAAAGCGGCGGGCCCTGATGGCATCAACCCAAGGGTGCTTAGGGTCTGTGCTGACCAACTGTGTGGAATACTCCAGCGACTCATCAACCTTAGCCTGAGCCTGGAAAGGGTCCCTGTGCTGTAGAAAACATCCTGCCTCGTCCCAGTGCCCAAGAAGGCGCACCCCACTGTCCTGAATGACTTCAGACCTGTAGCGCTAACATCCCACATCATGAAGACCCTGGAAAGGTTAGTCCTCGCTCACCTCAGACACCTACCTACCTACCTACCTACCTACCTACCTACCTACCTACCTACCTACCTACCTACCTACCTACCTACCTACCTACCTACCTACCAACCTACCAACCTACCAACCTACCAACCGTCAGCAAATCATATAAGTTTAAAACCTAGACAGCTCTCCTGGTCAGGGGCAAAGAATGGACCCACAGGCTGAAGAGCGCAATCAAACAATGAAGTTGAATGTTACTGATGTTCAGTATTGGATATGTACAGTATGTGTGTGTGTGTGTGTGTGTGTGTGTGTGTGTACGTGTGCATGTGTATTCACGCACCTGGGTGTGTATGTGCTTGTGTGTGTGTGTTAATCCCCATTTACCTGTGTGGGATCTCATGTGTGTGCGGAGGTGACTGGGCTGACTGAAGCTCTTCCCACACTCTTGGCAGACGTATTCCCCTTGTCGAACCAGAGACATCAGCATCCCTACAACACAGAGAGAACATGGGTTAAACGTCCCTCACCTTAAAACACACATCCCCTGTGACTGACGACACAGAGAGAGGGATATGGGTTAAAACGTCCCTCACCTTAAAACACACATCCCCTGTGACTGACGACACAGAGAGAGGGATATGGGTTAAAACGTCTCTAATCTTAAAACACACATCACCTGTGACTGACGACACAGAGAGAGGGATATGGGTTAAAACGTCTCTAATCTTAAAACACACATCACCTGTGACTGACGACACAGAGAGAGGGATATGGGTTAAAACGTCTCTAATCTTAAAACACACATCACCTGTGACTGACGACACAGAGAGGGATATGGGTTAAAACGTCCCTAATCTTAAAACACACATCACCTGTGACTGACGACACAGAGAGAGGGATATGGGTTAAAACGTCTCTAATCTTAAAACACACATCACCTGTGACTGATGACTTTAGAAATACATTTGATTGATTGATTGATTGGATGTCTATGAATGGAACACAGGGCCATAAAGGAGTATACACCGCCAGACATGGTCAGACTAGTCTCTAGTCTCTGGCTGGAGAGAGCCAGCCTCACCTCTAGTACAGTAGAGTAGAGTATAGAGAGAGAGGCATCATTAGTATGTCTAATGTGTCATTATGGGAGGCTAGCTCCAGGGGTTGGACTGCAGCTGTCACACAGCATCATCTCAGGCTCTGACAGGCAGACACACACAGCTTCACGGCCGCCGAATAAATTACAGCCAATTAAAACGCCCCGGCTGTGACGTGCCCGCTCTGCCCGCGTGTCACATGCCAGGTGTGTGTGTGTGTGTGTGTGTGTTTGAGAGCGAGAGAGAGGAAAAAGAGAGTGTGTGTTCTGTTTATTTGTACGTGTGTGTACATATAGAGGATCATCAGTGTGTCATCATCCGGTGATGGAGGGAGACAGCAGGGAGATGACAGAAAATCCCCCTTTCCTCCCCACCACCACCACTACCAACCCCTCCTATGACCTCTTCCCCTGCCAGCCAAAAAGCCCCAGGGGTGTGTGCAGTAAAGGGGTGAGTTTCCAGCCCTGCCTTGGCATGTACCTGGGCTGGTGGTGCCCGCTGGTGGTATGGGTGACAAGAGAGGGGAGGTGACTGAGAGTGTCTCTGGCAGGTCTAACCCTGCCTGGCCCCTGGAAACATCCAGGCAGACCCACACGCCTCTCTCTCTCTCTCTCTCTGAGGCACTAATGAAAGACAAGTGAGCTGGACTAAACACACTAATGCATACAAACACACATACACACCCCACCCCCCGCCACACACACACACACACACACACACATCCTGGCTTTTTCAAAAAAGGTCACTTTATAGCATCTGACTCAAAGGGCTAAGGCGGAGCGTGACGGTATCTGCCTGGACGGGTGACAGCGATGTCATACGTCTGCCTCCCAGGCTGTTTTCTCTCTCTGGAACATGGGGAGGAATAGAAGCCTGCCAGCTGGGTGTCTTAAGACGGCCCACTTGACCTTAGGAAAGCAGCAGTAGAATACGAGGGAAATTCAGGATGTTTTGGTAATGACCATTTCTAAAGCAGCTGCTGCTGGGTTAATTATTATGTCACATCTCTTGCTCTATGTCTCTATCTCTTTCTCTGTCTCTGCCCTTCTCGCTCTCTTTCTCTCTTTTTATATCCCCCCCCCGTCAGTGAGAGTATCGTCAGCCGGAGCCTTAACCCAAACAGTTGCTGACAGGTCACTGGGAGAGCGGAGAGATATGCCTTGCAGAACAGAGACCCACAAAGATTCAGCCACATCTTTCACTGTAATAAAATATCACTTCCTACATATAGAATACACACTGCCCCAGATACAGCCTTTTTACAAGATACAGTACCTTGTGTGCTCCCCTACACACACATGTATTCTGACACGGTGAGCACACATACAGCTGCATTAATACATCTCTCTTTAATTACTTATGCTCCTGTCAGACTGGCCAGTCGGCCTGTCTATCAATCATCTTCTGCCAGATGGTATGTGTGTGTACTACTGAGCCTATGTGTGTGTGCTGACCACCTCAGGGGCCAGTCCTGCTGGTAGATCCAGTCCAGTGAAGCTCCCCACCACATGTGATATGAGCTGTCAATCAGCGAGCCAAAAAAGGTCTGCTCAACATCTCCTGGCATCTGGCTTTTCCTCTAAACACATGATCCTCAGGCATGTTCATTATCATCCCTGCTGCCCTTCTCACGGTCTGCCCTCCTCATCACAGCACTGACAGGCTGCTCACATAACACAGATGAAAAACATCTGAGGATCTGAGTATTACAGTAGGCCTAAAGGTGGAAAGAAATGTATTTTTTTCTCACTGTTTGTGTTCTTTACAAGAAGTGACAGTGTATCCCTGAAGTTCAAAAACAGCCAGAGGGTGACTTTACAGTCATTAAAGATCTCTTGTGAGAGTGGCAAACAGTGAGTGGACATTCCCTCTGTTTTCTTGATGTTATTTTGTGCCAAGTTCAATAAACATATTTTCCTAGGTATTTAAGGACCTAAGGTTGTTTCATAGCTCTGCCCTTGCTCTTACCTGTGGGGTCCAGTAGGGGGTTGGCAGTGCCCCAGCGGTGGTAGAGTGTCGCCAGGTCATTGGAGTTGCAGTTCTTCAGGAAGCTCAGGATGTCCATGGGCAGCTCTGATGTCTCCACACCCTGTGCCCCCTCCTGTTTCACCTCTGCACGCTGGGCTGAGATGGAGTTGGAGGAGGAGGTGGAGGATACCTGGACGCCGCTCCCATGTGTCTGGGAGTGGGAGGCTCCATAGCCCTGGCCTGCCGTAGTGGTGTTGTGGGCTGGGCGCTCTGCCCTGGGTCTGCCCTGGGACTGGGGATGAGACTGGGTGTGGGACTGGGAGCTGCTGGTCTTGGGCTGGGGCTGAGGCGAGCTCCTGGCTCTGCTGTACTCTGCCAGGCCATGTTTGCTGGACAGCATGAATCCCAGGCCTTCCTGAGGCAACACGTACCTATCCACCATCCTGGTGGTTCCTCCAACACTGGGGCTAGGGGCTGAGGGTCGCTGGGGAGCCCCGGCCGCAGTGCTTTTCTCCCGGGAGCCTGTCAAGGAGCCTCCCCGTGGGTAGATCTCCACCCTGGGCCTGGAGTTGGAGCGAGAGCGCTGGCCCTGATCTGGCACAGCCTCCCCTCTCTGTCTGCTGCTGTTGCTGCCTGCCCTGGGAGGCCGCATACTCTGGGAGCCTGAGGCAGAGGAGGAGGACCCTTGTGTGGAGGAGGAGGAGGAGGAGGAGGAGGATGTGGTGCTGGGTTGACTGGCTGCCCTGCTGTCTTTCTTCTGGACCCCGCTCAATGAGGGGGGGCGTGTGCGGGGGTTGCGCACCACAGGGGGAAACGGGGGACACTCCCTCCCGTCCAGAGCAGGAGGAGGGCCCGTGCGTCTCCTGGAGGTTGAGCTCTCTCTGGGTCCCTTGAACCCATTCCTCAGGAGGGCCCATTTGGGGGCCAGGGCGCTGCTGTTGATGCGATGGGAAACAGTCTGGTGCATCCACAGCACCTCCAGGTAGTGGGTGGAGTGGGAGCAGTAGGAGCACTTGTGGTTGGGCAGGCCCTTCTGCTGCAGGGCTGAGGAGGCCAGGCCCCTGTGGCCCTCGGCTCTCACACACAGATCCAGAGGAACAACATGGTGAGGGTCAGTGGGTGAGCTGCTCTCTGCGGTGTATTTGTCTCTCGACGGCCGGGCAGAGAGGTAAGGGTGGGGGGTAGAGGATTTAGCAAGCCCGTGGAGGAGGGCCCTCTTCAGCTTGGGGAAGCTATTGGGGGTGCCACTCTCAGAGCTGGAGCTGGAGCTGGGAATGGGTCGGCTGTCACTGGTGTGCTGGAGACGTAGATGGGACAGGAAGGCAGAGGACTCTGTGCTGATAAAGTCACACAGGCTACAAACGTAAGGCTTCTCATCTGTGGAAGGAAAAACAGAACAGAGATGGTTTGGTTACCTCTCTGAAACATTCTTTCAGTGGTGGGAAAAGTACTCAATTGTCATACTTGAGTAAAATTAAAGATAAGTAAAAGTGAAAGTCACCCAGTAAAATACTACTTGAGTAAAAGTATAAAAGTATCTGGTTTTAAATGTACTGAAGTACAGTGGTGGAAAAAGTACTAAATTGTAATTTTTGAGTAAAAAGTTAAAATAAATGCATCAAATTTATTATATTATATTAAGCAAACCAGATGGCACAAATATATATAAAAAAATAAATAATAATAATTACGGACAGCCAGGGGCACACTCAAAAACTCAAGACATTATTACAAACAGTACTAAATAGAGCCATGACTACATGGAATGCTCTTTCAAATCAGGTATCTCAAGCTGGCAGTAAAATCAGATTTTTAAAAACAGATAAAACACCTCGTGATACAAAGAGACACACACTTGAACATTTTAAATGTGTGATTGTGGAGCAGTGTGCATTTGTATAATGTACATGTCTCAATGTATTGTTTTATTAATGACGTAGACACCATAGTTTTTTTCCTGTTCGGACCCCAGGAAGAGTATTGCCTGCCTTGGCAGCAGCTAATGGGGATCCTAATAAAACACTAAATACAAATCCAGTATTTGTGTTTAATGAGTCTGCCAGATCAGAGGCAGTAGGGATGACAACGCATTATATTGATAGGTGCGTGAATTGGACCATGTCGCTCTCCTGCCTGACATTCAAAATGTAACGAGCAGTTTTGAATGACAGGGAAAATGTATGGTATTTGTAGAAAGTACATATTTTATTCAGGAATGTAGTGGGGTAATGTAAAATGTATGGCATTTGTAGAAAGTACATATTTTATTCAGGAATGTAGTGGGGTAATGTAAAAGGTATGGTATTTGTAGAAAGTACATATTTTATTCAGGAATGTAGTGGGGTAATGTAAAATGTATGGTATTTGTAGAAAGTACATATTTTATTCAGGAATGTAGTGGGGTAATGTAAAAGGTATGGTATTTGTAGAAAGTACATATTTTATTCAGGAATGTAGTGGGGTAATGTAAAATGTATGGTATGAGTAGAAAGTACATATTTTCTTCAGGAATATAGTGGGGTAATGTAAAATGTATGGTATTTGTAGAAAGTACATATTTTATTCAGGAATGTAGTGGGGTAATGTAAAATGTATGGTATGAGTAGAAAGTACATATTTTATTCAGGAATGTAGTGGGGTAATGTAAAATGTATGGTATTTGTAGAAAGTACATATTTTATTCAGGAATGTAGTGGGGTAATGTAAAATGTATGGTATGAGTAGAAAGTACATATTTTATTCAGGAATATAGTGGGGTAATGTAAAATGTATGGTATGAGTAGAAAGTACATATTTTATTCAGGAATATTGTGGGGTAATGTAAAATGTATGGTATGAGTAGAAAGTACATATTTTATTCAGGAATATAGTGGGGTAATGTAAAATGTATGGTATGAGTAGAAAGTACATATTTTATTCAGGAATATAGTGGGGTAATGTAAAATGTATGGTATGAGTAGAAAGTACATATTTTATTCAGGAATATAGTGGGGTAATGTAAAATGTATGGTATGAGTAGAAAGTACATATTTTATTCAGGAATATAGTGGGGTAATGTAAAATGTATGATATGAGTAGAAAGTACATATTTTATTCAGGAATATAGTGGGGTAATGTAAAATGTATGGTATGAGTAGAAAGTACATATTTTATTCAGGAATATAGTGGGGTAATGTAAAATCTATGGTATGAGTAGAAAGTACATATTTTATTCAGGAATATAGTGGGGTAATGTAAAATGTATGGTATTTGTAGAAAGTACATATTTTATTCAGGAATATAGTGGGGTAATGTAAAATGTATGGTATGAGTAGAAAGTACATATTTTATTCAGGAATATAGTGGGGTAATGTAAAATGTATGGTATGAGTAGAAAGTACATATTTTATTCAGGAATATAGTGGGGTAATGTAAAATGTATGGTATGAGTAGAAAGTACATATTTTATTCAGGAATGTAGTGAAGTACAAGTAAAAGTTGCCAAAACAATAAGTAGTAAAGTACAGATAAACAAATAAATCGAAGCCAGTTCAGAAACAGAACCAGAGTGATGCATCTGCTGAGATTGGACCAATTAGATGCTAGTGATAATCACACCTGCTTTACTTGGCGGTCTATTTAAGCTGACCGGTTCTGCTCACATAACCCTGTTTCCACTCGCTGCTACTGCTAGTATGCGTTCGGTTCTTTTGCTCCCAGTCTCCACCTGTTAGGTTCCGTTTTCCTGCTGGGGGATTTGTATAGCTTGCCGAGCATCACTGATTGTAGGTAATTTTATACATTGACGCTTTGCTTGGGCAGTGAGCTACCCTGAAGGAGCAGAGCCTATATCGCCAAGGCTTGCATTATTCATTCTTTAATAAAAGGTTAAAAATATTTCTACTTGGTGTATCCTTTCTTGAACATAAGTGGTTACTTTACACCACTGCATTCTGCAAACATTATATGGACATTCTGTGTTACTAACTTCTATGAAACATTCTACAAAACATTGATCTGCCTAGAGATACGCTTGAAATAGTAGCTGACAAGTTTAATTGAGTCATTCTACATGTCAACAAAGCTGGAAAATGTTCCATGAAAAAGGGGGTGTTATACTTCCTCATGACCACTTGATGGCAGTGTTGGCCTAAATACAAAACCTGTACCAAACCGCAAGAATGTGTGGAGAGAATCTGATTTGATACCTCACGTCCTCTCTCCTCGCCTGCTTCTCAAAACCCATTGGAGCATAAGGTCAGAGGGGCGGGGACTCAGATTTTCTTATCCAATGGGTTTTGAGAAGGAGGCGAGGAGAGAGGACAAGAATGAAATGCAACTAAAATACTCCAATTGGCTAAAATGTTTGGCATTCACATCTGATGCCGTGCATCTGCACATGTCACAAAAGAGTGTCATTCCAGATTATTCCGACAGTAAACGTCAAGCGTCTTTTATCAGAAAATTAACAACATGATGCAGAAATTCAGTCTGATGTGAGAAGTAATCGTAGACCTAATGATGTGTATCATCATGGTTTCTGATTTAACTGAAGTAAAAATGTCCGACCTGCCTTTCGATGCCCTGATTAATGTATTTAATAGAATGCATTACTACACTGAAAAAAAATACAACACGCAACATGTAAAGTGGTGCTCCCATGTTTCATGAGCTGAAATAAAAGAACCTTCCAGAAGGACAACCATCTCTGCAGCACTCCATTAATCAGGCCTTTATGGTAGAGTGGCCAGACGGAAGCCACATGACAGCCCGCTTGGAGTTTGCCAAAAGGCACCTAAAGACTATCAGATCATGAGAAACAAGATTCGCTGGTCTGATGAAACCAAGATTGAACTCTTTGGCCTGAATGCCAAGCGTCATGTCTGAAGGAAACCTGGCACCATCCCTACAGTGAAGAATGGTGGTGGCAACATGTTTTTGAGCGGCAGGGACTAGGAGACTAGTCAGGATTGAGGGAAAGATGAACGGAGCAAAGCACAGAGAGGGCGGCAGGTAGCCTAGTGGTTAAGGTGTTGGGCCAGTAACCAAAAGGTTGCTGGCTCGAATCCCCAAGCTGACAAGGTACATAATCTGTCGTTCTGCCCCTTAACAAGGCAGTTAACCCACTGTTCCCCAGTAGGCTGTCATTGTAAATAAGAATTTGGACTTAACTGACTTGCCTAGTTAAATAAATAAAAAATGAAAACCTTCTGCAGAGCGCTCAGGACTTTAGACAAGTCTTGGAATGTCCTTGAATGGCCCAGCCAGAGCCTGGACTTCAACCTGTTCAAACATCTTTGGAGAGACCTGAAAATAGCTGTGCAGCAACGCTCCCCATTCAACTTGACAGAGAAGAATGGGAGAAACTCCCCAAGGTTTTTCTATATTTGCTAAATGTTTTACTTTGTAGAATAAAAGTGAATACATCAAAACTATGACATAACACATATAGATTCATACAGCTTTGCACATTCATGGCATTCTCTCAACCAGCTTCACGAGGACCACTAGAGGAAAAGAAGACAAAGAAATACCTCTGAGGATAAGTTCATTAGAGTTACCAGCCTCAGATTGCAGCCCAAATAAATGCTTCATAAAGTTCAAGTAACAGACACATCTCAACATCAACTGTTCAGAGGAGACTGTGTGAATCAGGCCTTCGTGGTCGAATTGCTGCAAAGAAACAACTACTAAAGGACACCAATAAGAAGAAGAGACTTGCTTGGTCCAAGAAACACGTGCAATGGACATTAGACCGGTGGAAATGTTTTTTGTTGAGATTTTTGGTTCCAACCTCAACCAAATTTAGATGGTTTGGGATGAGTGGGACCGCAGTGAAGGAAAAGCAGCCAACAACTGCTCAGCATATGTGGGAACTCCTTCAAGACTGATGGAAAAGCATTCCAGGTGAAGCTGGTTGAGAGAATGCCAAGAGTGTGCAAAGCTGTCATAAAGGCAAAGGTGGCTAGTTGAAGAATCTCAAATATAAAATATATTTTGGTTTGTTTAACACTTTTTTGGTTACTACATGATTCCATATGTGTTATGTCATAATTTTGATGTCTTCACTTTTATTCTACAATGTAAAAAATAGTGCAAATAAAGAAAAACCCTTGAATGAGTAATATTCCAAACTATTGTCCCCCAGTGTATGTAAATATGATATTTCAGTTTTTATATTTAATAAATTAGCTAACATTTGCTTTGTCAATATGGGGTATTGTGTGTAGATTGATGAGGGGGAAAAAATGTAACATACACACACACACACACACACACACACACACACACACACACACACACACACACACACATAAAGCGAACCCCACACAATCTACCACACACAAACATATATACAAAAACACTCACACACCCACACTACTCCAGAGCACTGATTACCCACCTCTCACTCTCTCTCTCTCCCTCATACAGGAAGAAACACAAAGACACAGACAACCACAAACACAAATGTTCAGTAACACTTCCTGAGGCCCCTTAAAGCACCAATAAGCAGTTGAAACAATAACAAAGTGTTCTCCCTGTCCCTGGAGATGGGACTGGAGATATGTAACCACTCTCAGATTCATAGACAGAGCTATGAAATTTCCCCCTCGGGGATCAATAAAGTACCTATCTATCTATCTGTCTATCTGTGGATGCAAGGACTGACAATCCAGGATTGTAGTTCTAACCATGTTTTGAGGCTTTAGTGTTTATTTAAATGTACTTTGTTTACAAACATTGGAGTCAAACGGGCATATATGTTGTGTTCTCCTGGGGTATTTATAAGTTATAATATTCAAGAATCAATAGGCACATATCATTAATTTATAATTACAAAGATATATGTAGCAACTCCAGATTGCCCCTTTAAGAAAAGAACGTGTGTCCACACACTCAGTGTCTTGTGATGTACAAGGCCTCCCTTGCCCACTGAGAGAAAGACACACACACACACACACACACACACACACACACACACACACACACACACACACACAAACCACTGTGTCTCCACTTCTAAATTAGAACATACCACTGCCATCTGCTTTTCATTTGGCTTCCCTATTGTACACACACTGTAGTGGCTCACACCCAGCCAGGGTTGAGCTGGAGACTAGTCCCTGTGTGTGTGTGTGTGTGTGTGTGTGTGTGTGTGTGTGTGTGTGTGTGTGTGTGTTTTACATGTCAGTCATTTAGCAGACACTCTTATCCAGAGTTACTTACAGTTAGTAAATTCATCTTGCGATAGCTAGGACGACCACATACAGTTGAAGAAGTTTACATACACTTAGGTTGAAATCATTAAAACTCATTTTTCAACCACTCCACAGATTTCATGTTAACACACTATGGTTTTGGCAAGTCGGTTAGGACATCTACTTTGTGCATGACACAAGTAATTCTTCCAACAATTGTTTACAGACAGATTATTTCACTTATAATTCACTATATCACAATTCCAGTGGGTCAGAAGTTTACATACACTAAGTTGACTGTGCCTTTAAACAGCTTGGAAAATTCCAGAAAATGATGTCATTGCTTTAGAAGCTTCTGATAGGCTAATTGAAATAATTTGAGTCAATTGAAAGGTGTACCTGTGGATTTATTTCAAGGCCTACCTTCAAACTCAGTGCCTCTTTGCTCAACATCATGGGAAAATCAAAAGAAATCAGCCAAGACCTCCAAAAAAACATTGTAGACCTCCACAAGTCTGGTTCAACCTTGGGAGCAATTTCCAAATGCCTGAAGGTACCACGTTTATCTGTACAAACAATAGTACGCAAGTATAAACACCATGGGACCACACAGCCATCATACCGCTCAGGAAGGAGACGCGTTCTGTCTCCTAGAGATGAACGTACTTTGGTGGGAAAAGTGAAAATCAATCCCAGAACAACAGCAAAGGACCTTGTGAAGATGCTGGATGAAATAGGTACAAAAGTATCTATATTCACAACAAAACGAGTCCTATATCGACATAAAAAAAGCGTGTGTGAGCAAGGAGGCCTACAAACCTGACTCAGTTACACCAGTTCTGTCAGGAGGAATGGGCCAAAATTCACCCAACTTACTGTGGGAAGCTTGTGGAAGGCTACCTGAAATGTTTGACCCAAGTTAAACAATTCAAAGGCGATGCTACCAAATACTAATTGAGTGTATGTAAACTTCTGACCCACTGGGAATGTAATGTAAGATATAAAAGCTGAAATAAATAATTCTCTCTACTATTATTCTGACATTTCACATTCTTAAAATAAAGTGGTGATCCTAACTGACCTAAAACAGGGATGTTTTTACTAGGATTAAATGTCAGAAAAATGTGTTTATATGTATTTGGCTAAGGTGTATGTAAACGTATGACTTCAACTGTATCTCATACATAGTTCCTCAATAAAGTAGCTATCAGAAAAGTCAGTGCTAGTATTTGGTGCGTGCGTTCGTGCATGTGCAGAGGGAAAAGCCCTGGGTCCCATTGAGCTTTCAGTGCCATAACCTGCCTTGCTGCCAAGGGGAAACCATGGGGGGTAATAACATGCATCTGACATAAACAAACACTGGGTGGGATGTCCACCATTAACTGCACACCTCCCTCGCTCGCTCCCTCCCTCCCTCCCTCCCTCCCTCCCTCGCTCATTCTCTCGCTCGTTCTCTCGCTTGCTCCTTCCCTCTCTTGCTCCCTCCCTCCCTTGCTCCCTCCCTCTCTTGCTCCCTCCCTCCCTTGCTCCCTCGCTCCCTCCCTCCCTCAGCACTCTGTGGGAAGGCAATCAAGACTGCCACTGTAGCAACACTCCTCTCTTCCACGTGTAGTGCAGACATCCAGGTAATCCTAGAACCCAGATCTTGCCTGTGCTCGCCAGTCTGCCAGAAGAGACTAACAATTGGAAGGGACTACAGTAACCATACAAAAATTCTAACCCTACATTACTCAGCCATTTAGAAAGCCTATCCACACTTTAAAATGAGAATGTTCTCCTGTACAGTATGTACTGTAGATAGTAAATACATAGGTAAAAAAAAAAGGCCTTTAGATACTGTCTCTGTCTGGGGATAATAAGAGTGATGAACAGGGTGGCAACCTGCCAACTCCTCGGCAGTGTATCGCCTCACCTCCATGGACCTGATCACCTGATAAGATGGCACCTGAGCAGCACACTCCTGCAGTCATCCAGTCATGTTCATTGCCATTTCCAAACTAGAAACAACATTGTCAACTCCGCAAACCTCGAATGAACCGCTGATTTGAATGAATTAGGGCCCGATTCAATCAGATCCACTTTAACCCGCATAGCTGATGTTCTGACGGTGTCAGAGGTGGAACTGCGTAAGAGCTGTCAAATACACAAGAGGCTCACGGTATACTTAAAGCGAACATTGCCATTGGCTACACAGAGTAGCATTATGATAAATCTTACAGCCATGCAGACACAGGGCAATATCCCCAATCACTGCCCTGGGGCATCGGGATCTTTTTTTTTTGACCAGAGGAAAGAGTGCCTCCTACTGACCCTCCAACACCACTTCCATCAGCATCTGGTCTCCCACCCAAGACCAACACTGCTTAGCTTCAGAGGCAAGCCAGCAGTGGGATGCAGGGTGGTATGCTGCTGGTGCATGCTAGGTGTGGGTGTGTGTCCTCTGAGAGTATGCGTCCCCATTAGGAGTGGCTCTATAAATAACAAATCCCTGAGACGTGGGGAGCAGGAGAGGGATCAGGGTGGCTGGATGGCGTCAGCGGGGATTAGGTAACCAGCCAGTGGAACATAGAGGGTAGAGGTAGGGCAGAGAACGCCCTACCAGGCCCTGTTACCTGACTGTCTGACAGGGGATCTGAGGTGGCTCTTTCCACCTTCTCCACCCTCCTTAATCCTCCACCCCCTCCCTCCTCCATCTCTGAGGACGACTTTGTCAATCACTTTGAAAAAAAAGGTTGACGACATCTTCTCCTCATTCACTCAGCCTATTGAGTCCACTGGTCCCACAGAACTACCCTACGTCTTGACCGCTTCCCCCCCTCTTTCTCCAGATGAAATCCTGAAACT
Source organism: Thymallus thymallus (assembly GCA_023634145.1). Lineage (NCBI taxonomy): Eukaryota > Metazoa > Chordata > Actinopteri > Salmoniformes > Salmonidae > Thymallus > Thymallus thymallus. Next base: position 4,975,830 of record CM042415.1, read on the forward strand.
AGTGAGGTCCGGTCGCCCGACAACCTGCCTACTCGACCCAATCCCCTCCTCCCTTCGCTAGACCATCTCTGGAGGCCTTCTCCCATTCGTCACTCAAAAAACTACAGACCAGTATCCCTTCTTTCTTTTCATTCCAAAACACTTGAGCTTGCTGTCTCTGACCAACTCTCTCGCTATCTATCTCAGAACGATCTTCTTGACACCAACCAGTCAGGCTTCCCGACGGGTCACTCAACCGCTCTTCTCTGTGTCACAGAGACTCTCCGCATTGCCAAAGATGCTCTCCTCTGTCCTCATCCTCCTAGATCTATCCTCTGCCTTCGACACCGTGAACCATCAGATCCTCCTCTCCACCCTCTCAGGGCTGGGCATCTCAGGCTCTGCTCACTCTTGGATTGCATCTTACCTGGCAGGCCGCTCCTACCAGGTGGTGTGCACAGGATCTGTGTCTGCACCACATACTCTCACAACTGGTGTCCCCCAGGGATCGGTTCTAGGCCCTCTCCTCTTCTCTCTATACACACACTTTTTTCTATCATTGCTATGCGGATGACACTCAACTACTTTTCTCCTTCCCCACTTCTGACACCCAGGTGGCAAAACGCATCTCTGCGTGCCTGGCAGATATCTTAGCCCACCCCCTCAAGCCCATGGTACTTGCCTACGGAGCAACAAGAGGAACTGCCCCTCCCTACCATCAGGCTATACTCAAACCCTACACCCCCAACCCGAGCACTCCATTCTGCCACCTCTGGTCTCTAGGACAGCAGAGTCCCTGCCCATCTTCCGAAAACATCTTGAAACCCTACTCTTCAAAGAGTATCTTAATTAATTAATCCCACAGCGCTAACCCCTCGCACCACCTCCGACCGTTTAAAAATGTTTTTCATTGTGTGATCTAATGAACATGACCCTGAGTTCTGTTATAAACCAACTGCCATCAGGGAGGAAATAACTCTGCTCACTCTTCACTCAGAATCCATTGATGTGATCTTAAAATCGCCTTACTTTCTCATTAGCCTGGTCCCAGATCTGTTTGTGCTGTCTTGCCAACTCCTATGGTCATTGTGATGCCAAACATGTTGAGTTGTCTCTACTGCACTAACAGTTCTGGAACCAGACTACTCACTCAAGGCTCTGACTGTACAAGTTAATATTCTTAATGTTCTTATACAGTATATAGGCTACTGCACATAACATCTTAAGGTATATAATAAGTAAGATCCATTCTCTGCATACTAACTGAATGAAAAAATGTTTCTGTCTGCGGATTTAGTACATGTATGACAAAACAGGAAGTTCACAACAGACATGAAAAAGGTTATTTTTTCTTCTCGTGCGTGACACTATGTTGAATAAAAAAAGCAACCAGTGCTCTTTTCTTTAGTCCTAGTGAAGTTCTATGGCTGTGTTCTCATGCTATTTCTCTATTTCTCACATTTTCAAACACTCTCATGTTGAAAGTTGAGGGCGAGGAATAAATACAGATTTTTCACAGTAAAGAAATAAAAAAGGAGAGCAAAAACTTATTCACACAGATTAAATGGGGGGGGGGGGGGGGGGGTTTCCTGAGACAGGAAAAGCTGAAATAGCACACTGCTCGGGCCAGAAGAAAAGCTACTTCTATTTCTGACATTCTAAACCGCCAGGGAAGAGAGTGGAAGAGTAAGCTCTGATTCTTAACTGTGTCTAACACATATTTTCATCAAGTTAGTGGTAACACTTGACACCCACTGAAATACCTGGCTGTACCCTACTGAAGAACAAAACATTCATACCAAGCAATCTTGAAGATTTTCTAGAACACAGTGCACTAATATCCAGTGTTAATAGCTCTATATTTTTTTCCCCAGTGTTTATTGCTCAAAGGGGTGAAGAAATGATTGGCATTCCAAGAATTCCAACTCCATTGTAATGCCACTTTCAAAGCATACGCTTTCATCAAAACCACCCATTGACTTTTCATCTTGGTCTGCTTTTGTCAACAGTCTTGTTGTTTTCAACAGTGGCTTGAACACAAATGAGAACGTAATGACATAGTCTATCATGTTGTTTATGTAAAGCATCCTGAAAACCAGATCCAGAGTAGTTCCAACTATGGCCACAGGGTGGCTCATGTCCCCACTTCATTAGGGGCTGAGTTGACGAGATGGAATCACAGTGATAGGGATCTAACCAACAGATGTTTGCTAGTGAGAGACTGACAAGATCAGGGGTCTTGAAAAGGCTTGAAAAGGAATGAGCTCCTACAGCATGCTTAACATAGTCCTTACATTGAAGCTTATCTCTTGGCTTTTGTCATTCTAAATCTGCACACAAACATCTGCGAGTTGAGCACAGAGCTAAGTTTATTTACATTCTATTTCCTCTCAAATATTGCCCAATTCCCCCCTCACTAGTCCAACTAAGGTCACACGATAGAGGGCTTATATTAGGGTCAGGAACTACTTAAATAACAGTTGAGGTGTGTTCACTAACCTGCCAGTGGGACTGCGTTAACGGTGCCCATCTCAGGGGCATCCTCTCCCAGGGTGGAGGCTGGTGGTGAGTTCCCGTAGCCTGGGGTGCTGGGCCTGCTGGGGGAGCCTGATTCAGGGTCACTGGTGGATCCCCAGTGGTCCCCTCCTTTCCCTGCCCTGTTGTCCCCTCCGGACCCGGAACCCCTGCCCACGTCTCGCCTCTGGTGGACCCGCTGGTGCACAATCATCTGATGGCGGCTGCGGAATACCTTTCCGCACTCAAAGCACTCAGTGGACTTGGACTGGCTCTGTTGGGAGGAGGAGGAACGTCGGCCCTGGCGGGAGGAGGGACGATACTCAGAGTCGCTCAGGCTCTCGGGGGTGTGCTCTCCGAGGGAGGTGTGGTGGCTACTACCCCCTCCCCCGCTGGTGCTACTGCGTCTCCCTGAGCGTCTCTCCCTCTCCTGGCCCTCCAGGATGTAGCGGCTGCTCTCCTTCTCGTACACCACAGTCCCTCTAGCCAGGGCCTCATCCCCTTCTCTGCCTGCTGTAGCCTTTATACTGTATGCCTCCACAGTCTCCAGAATCCTGCCCCGCGTGGCCAGCTGCCAGGCCTGGTAGCTACACACTGGGTCCAGCTCGGGGATCCTCTGGCCCAAGCGCCTCTTCTCTTCCTGGGGCTTTTCTTCGGCAGCTGGCCGGAGGCTGAGGTAGTCCAGGAGGCGCCTTTTGGCACCAGGAGAGTCGCCATCATTTCTAGGTCGTCTCTGGCCCTGTGTCGGCTGCTTAGCCTGGCTGTGGACCTTCTCGTGGGCCCTCAGGCTCTCTCGGTCATGGAACAGGTTGCCACACTTGGAGCAAACCTGGTAAAGGCTTGTGGAGGTCACATTGGTCTCGGGGTCACAGGCTACGTCGTTGATGGTGGCTGCGGGCTCTTGGGAGTCTGCCTTGGGTTTCCCCCGGCCAGAGGCCTTGGAGCCATTGTGGGTCTTCATGTGGCTCTTGAGGAACCAGGCTTCCCTGAAGCGGCGGCCGCACACCCGGCAACAGTGCTCAAGGAGGCCTGCGTGTTTCTTCATGTGGGACTTAAGGAACCAGGCCTGTGTGAACACCTGGCCACACGTCTCACAGGGGAAGGCCCCATCAGTGACCTGAGTACCTGCTTCTCCCTCCATTGCCACTGCCTCCTGACTCACTGGGGTAGTCTCATCTTCCATGTCGGCTGTGATGTGGACCTTCTCGATGTGACTGAGGAGTTGGTCCTCGCGCTTGGTCTGGTACCCGCACAGACGGCAGCAATATGGCCGCTGCTCAGAGCTTGACTTCTCCCTTTTGACACTCCTCACCGCCGTCTTCCCTATGCCCTCTTCCGTGTTAGCGTCTCCGTTGACGACCCTGTTACAGGCCGAGCTACTCTTCGTTGGACTGGTTCCACCGTCCAGGCCCTCGGACACACCCACTTCACCTGACCCCTCCTCTTCCTCCTCTGGCCCCTCCTCCTCCTCCTCCTCCTCCTCAGGGTGGTGGCTAGTGAGCGTGCGCAGCTTATGGCTGCGGATGTGGACCTTGAGGTTGCCCTTCTGGGAGGCGCGGTGGTCGCAGTAGGGGCACTTGTAGGGGCGTGCGCCTGTGTGTCGCCGCATGTGCTGTGACAGAGAGCTCTGGAAGGGGAAGCTGCGGCCACACACGTTGCAGTCGTAGGCTGAGGCCTTGTCCTCTTCCCCCTCTTCTCCATCTCCTCCATGGCAGGCATTGCCTCCTTCCTTCCCCAACTCCAGCCCGCCAGTCTGGGTCTCCATGGTCTCCACTCCTCCTCCTCCGCTCTCTCTGGGGTTCATGGTGCTACACCTCACACACCCACTCCCTGCCTGCACTAGCTCGCCAACAGTGGATCTACACTGCTATCTGCAGTAGCTCATCTAGCTGTAGAGTTCTCCGTCTGTATCAGCCAATCCCAATGCTATCTGTCCGTGCTCATCCACTGCCAACTGTAAGGGTGCATCCAGTGCTATTTAAGCCTTGTTCATCTAACACTCTCTTCATAGTGAATCCAATGCCATCTATCTGTCTTCATCCATGCACTGACAGTCAGTGAATCCAAGACTGTCAATGTCTCTGTACCTGCTATATGGGCCTTTGTAAAATAGCTTACACAGCACTATCTGGAATCATACATCTCTGGGTACCAGAATCAGTCAGACACTGTTACTCCACGTCTTCTCCCCTGTTCAGTTCACTTGCTGGCTTTTCAGCACATCAGCAGCTTCCAGGTTGCATCACTTTCTGCACAGCCTGTGCAGGTTCTCACCTAGAAAGAGAAAGAGAAAGAGAAAGAGAAAGAGAGAGAGAGAGAGAGAGAGAGAGAGAGAGAGAGAGAGAGAGAGAGAGAGAGAGAGAGAGAGAGATTCAATAAAATGTAGTACTCAGTAAATTGTGAGGATGTTTCTAAATGTATTTTATGGCTTATTGAGTGGTTCAACATGCTTACTTTGGCAATACAGAAAGAGAGAGAGAGAGAGAGATAGAACAAAGAGACAGCGTTAGCATAGCAAAGCATGCCACTTCACCTACAGTGATCCGCTACACCTTTACATATCTCCAGGTATGTCAGAGAATGCAGCATGTGTGTACATTTATATGTAAGCAAACACCTGTATGGGGTGATATTATACTTAAGTATGTTGAAATGACAGACAGAGAGGGCCACTGTGTGTGATTGTGCATGAGCTGTTCATGGTGCTGCCAATAACGCCACTCCGGCTGAGTCGACACTTTGCACACAATCGCAACGGAGAGCAACGTTCATTCGCGTCAGCAAGATCAGCACTAGCAGCCTGAGCCTAGCCACCATATTCCCCACGCCCGCTTCAACTGACACTACAGTATCACGTGGCAGGGATCTTAAGCATACAACAGGAAGTGGCTCTTCTTTCTCTTCCAGAGTAAAGAGAGAGAGAGAGAGAGAGAGAGAGAGAGAGAGAGAGAGAGAGAGAGAGAGAGAGAGAGATCATTTATGAGTTGCACTTATCTCATGTCTCAATCTCACTGTTGCAAGTTCCACAATTCTGAATGTGGGCTCAACAAAAGCCCAATTGAAGTGCAGGACACATACCAACAAAAGGGCAAAGGCACCAACTAATGTGAACTTTTAACCTCGAAAAGCCCCTTACTGTATTCAGATTAATTTCTATTTGACAAGATACAAGAGACTAAAATGAATAAATAAGTGGGTTGGAGTTATGAGAATGGATGATTGACAGCATGATTAAAGGTCATTACATCATCCACAGCTCATAGCTAACCAGGCTGAGTGACTGACTATCGTTATAAGTGGATAATTGATCATAATCATGAGAGGATGAAGTGGGAAATGAGGGGCTATCAAAACACACACTCACACACACACACACACACACTGCCATCACATTGAGTAAATGGTGTTGCTTTTACATGGGGAAAGAATAGCACTATATGTCAGTTTAACTGTGCCTCTGTAAACGATCACAAAGCAGTTCTCATCTGCTGTACATGGACATCGTATGGATTGAGCAAGTCAGGCATGCAATATGTATTGTGAACGCCGTGTCTATATTTGTGGGAGCATGACACTGCCTAATGCCTATGAGAGAAGCCCATTGTATTGTATCAGAGAGAGAGAGAATTATCTCAGACGTAAGATTTCACTGGTCCACACGTTATAATCTAAGCCGCTTAAAGTTAAAACCGGTTGAACACTTTGGTTTCGCCTCTGCCAGCCACAACCTAAATACTAAACACTCACTGTTAAACAAGTGAGACAGTACAGGTGCATCAAAGTACTCTATCTACATAGAGTCATTGAACACTGGCCACTTTAATAATGTTTACATACTGTTTTACCCTCTTCATATGAATATACTGTATTCTAGTCATGGCTCAACCTGTATAACTACTGCTGTATACAACCTTTCTATTCATATACTGTCCATACTGTCTATACACACCATTTATATCCACTGAGTGTGTATTGTTGTTGTATTGTTAGATATTAGTGCACTGTGTTCACGACCAATAAACGTTGATTTGATTTGACCAAAGTGAAGTCTAAGAAAGAATCATTTTAATGGCAGAGCATTGAAAAGAGAATAAACTTGACTAAATCACACTTGACACAGAAGAAAAACGGCTAAAACAAGCCTTAAGCAAATGACAAAGGGATTTCCATCGAAAAGGACCCATGAGCACCAACATGAAGTTCATAGGAGCATATCAAATTGGGTGTCATATGAAAGCTAAGAGTGTATAGTTTGGGGAAATGAATGCATAGATACATTTTTCATCTTAAAAATTAGGCCTATGTAAAGGCTTTGGTTTCTGGATAAACCGGTGAAAAAGGGGTCTTGGAAAACATCTACCAGAAAAAGTCTTAAAAAGGTATAAAAAATGCAATAAAACACAATAATGTTGATGTAAAGACCCCTGCAAACCAATATCAATGTTGTTTACCTACGGTAAGTTTAAGCAATATTGCCCTGTGCCTTGTAATTCCGTTACCAAAAACCTTAAACATATTTTATCATTTCTCTTCCTCATGAGAAGAGAGGATAATGAAAGTTCACAGGTAAAGGTAGACATATCAATTAGTTATAGTTATTTTACTGACATCAAATTTGTTTATGAATTATTTAGTGATTAAAACTCATAATTCCGTTACCAAATTGGTAACAGAATTACCCCCAAAAAATCAGTAATGGAATTACTGCAACTGAATTGGCTAAAATAGGAAATCATAGTAATCACAAACCACCTACTCACCCTACTCTACCCTACTACTACTCTACCCTACTACTACTCTACCCTACTACCACTCTACCCTACTACCACTCTACCCTACTACTACTCTACTACTACTCTACTCTACCCTACTACTACTCTACTACTACTCTACTCTACCCTACTACTACTCTACTACTACTCTACTCTACCCTACTACTACTCTACCCTACTACTACTCTACTACTACTCTACTCTACCCTACTACTACTCTACCCTACTACTACTACTACTCTACCCTACTACTACTCTACTCTACCCTACTACTACTCTACTACTACTACTCTACCCTACTACTACTCTACTACTACTACTCTACCCTACTACTACTACTCTACCCTACTACTACTACTCTACTCTACTACTACTCTACCCTACTACTACTACTCTACCCTACTACTCTACCCTACCCTACAACTACTCTACCCTACTCCTACTCTACCCTACTACTACTACTCTACCCTACTACTACTACTCTACCCTACTACTACTACTCTACTCTACCCTACTACTACTCTACCCTACTACTACTACTCTACCCTACTACTCTACCCTACCCTACAACTACTCTACCCTACTCCTACTCTACCCTACTACAACTACTCTACCCTACTCCTACTCTACCCTACTACTACTACTCTACCCTACTACTACTACTCTCCTACCCTACTACTACTCTACCCTACTACTACTCTACCCTACTACTACTACTCTACTCTACCCTACTACTACTCTACCCTACTACTACTACTCTACTCTACCCTACTACTACTCTACCCTACTACTACTACACCCTACCCTACTACTACTACTCTACTACTAATACTCTACCCTACTACTACTACTACTCTACCCTACTACTACTACTCTACTCTACTCTACTACTACTACTCTACCCTACTACTACTACTCTACCCTACTACTACTCTACTCTACTACTACTCTACTCTACTACAACTACTCTACCCTACTACTACTACTCTACCCTACTACTACTACTCTACCCTACTACTACTACACCCTACCCTACTACTACTACACCCTACCCTACTACTACTACTCTACCCTACTACTACTACTACTCTACCCTACTACTACTACTCTACCCTACTACTACTACTCTACCCTACTACTACTACTACTACTACTACTCTACCCTACTACTACTACTCTACAACCCTACTACTACTCTACAACCCTACTACTACTACTACTACTGCTCTACCCTACTACTACTCTACCCTACTACTACTCTACTCTACAACTACTCTACCCTACTACTACTCTACCCTACTACTACTACTCAACCCTACTACTACTCAACCCTTCTACTACTCTACCCTACAACTACTCTACCCTACTACTACTACTACTACTACTCTACCCTACTACTACTCTACCCTACTACTACTACTCTACCCTACTACTACTACTCTACCCTACTACTACTACTCTACCCTACTACTACTCTACCCTACTACTACTACTCTACCCTACTACTACTACCACTACTCTACCCTACTACTACTACTACTCTACCCTACTACTACTACCCTACTACTACTACTACTCTACCCTACTACTACTCTACCCTACTACTACTACTCTACTCTACTACTACTCTACCCTACTACTACTACTACTCTACCCTACTACTACTACTCTACCCTACTACTACTACTACTACTCTACCCTACTACTACTCTACCCTACTACTACTCTACTCTACCCTACTACTACTCTACCCTACTACTACTACTACTACTCTACCCTACTACTACTACTACTCTACCCTACTACTACTACCCTACTACTACTACTACTCTACCCTACTACTACTCTACCCTACTACTACTACTCTACTCTACTACTACTCTACCCTACTACTACTACTACTCTACCCTACTACTACTACTACTCTACCCTACTACTACTACTCTACCCTACTACTACTACCACTACTCTACCCTACTACTACTACTACTCTACCCTACTACTACTACCCTACTACTACTACTACTCTACCCTACTACTACTCTACCCTACTACTACTACTCTACTCTACTACTACTCTACCCTACTACTACTACTACTCTACCCTACTACTACTACTCTACCCTACTACTACTACTACTACTCTACCCTACTACTACTCTACCCTACTACTACTACTCTACTCTACCCTACTACTACCCCACCCTCCTACTACTACTCTACTACTACTCAACCCTACTACTACTCAACCCTTCTACTACTCAACCCTTCTACTACTCTACCCTACTACTACTCTACCCTACTACTACTCTACCTTACCCTACTACTAGCCTACCCTACTACTACCCTACCCTCCTACTACTACTCTACCCTACTACTACTACTACTACTCTACTCTCCTCTACTGTGCTCTGCTCTGTGATTTCCAAACTTGTGAAACAAGAGGAGAATTACATTCATATCCATAATGATGCATTTCTGTGTCGTACAGATCTTTTTTACCTTTATTTAACCAGGTAGGCCAGTTGAGAACAAGGCGACAAAAAACAACACAGAGTTACACATGGGAATAAACAAACGTACAGTCAATAACACAATAGAATCTATATACAGAGTGCAAATGTAGTGCAAAATGCAGTAAGGTTAGGAAGGTAGGACAATAAATAGGCCATAGTGGTGAAATAAATTACAGATTAGCATGATGGATGTGCAAATAGAGATACTGGAGTGCAAAATTGAGCGGAAGTTAAAAAATAAATATGGGGATGAGGTATTAATTCCGTTACTGTAATTCTGTTACCGGGTGTAAATCCACTTAATTTACTGTAGTTCAATAACCAAGAGATTTGTTCAAATTCAAGGTGCCATGTCATAGCTGACACCCCATTCTTTCTTTGAATCTTAATTCAGAGCAGATATTTAACAGAGCTTTTGGAAAACGAGGGAGATTTTTATAAGTTTTTTTTGGCATCCATTTTAAAAGTGAAAGAAAATGGAGTCAATGCGTAATTACCGTGGAATTACCCGTAAGGAATTCACATTGCTGGACAGGATTGACAAGTAAACACCTAGATATAGGTGTTTTTCTTCATTAATATCCCTCCCATCTGTCTCTTACCTCCAGCCCCATCCCTCAGCTGTTTACCAAAGCTGTTTACCAACTGCAGATTGCCCCTTTAATACTTCCTGGTTTATTTCTTCCTGTTTAAGTGTGAGACAAGAGGACAAGGATCTTATTTGTTATTAAATGGGATTTGCTGATTGGGGGAAGTATTCAGCGAGCATTAAGCCTGTCATCCACCAGACGGTCACATGTCCAAATTAAACTATAATGAGATTAGCCTAGCTGAAGGAGAAACAATGTTCTCCCCCTCTCAACACAAAGTAAGAAAAAAATGACAAATTGGCTAAGAGTGTGTATGTGTGTCTGTGTGTGTCCAGAGCGACAATGTTACCATTCATTATTAGGACCTCTGTGATGAGTATAAAAACTACACCCACCACGGGTTTCTTGTCAAAGACTTGATTTCAACATGTCCACCCTCATTCCCCCCCACCCCACTGACCCAAAAAGCTCCTCATATCCTATGATAAGTCAAACCTTGAATTGACTGCCTTGGCTGTCATGTAGCCCACTCCATCTTGCTAGCGTTGATCCCAACTCTGCTGCAGATGTGTGGTTTGAGAAGGGCTAAGTCTATTATACTGTAGGTCTAGAATGTCTATAATAGGTCTATAAATGTGTCAGATATACCGATGCACTTTTAACATGTCTAACCATGAGTTTAAAACCCAAATAAACCTTCTCAGCTGAGGTAAGTGGGCCGACTACTGGGTGATGAAAAAAAATGTTGAACTCAGGCAGCTGAAGGTCTAGCTGCTGTGCGAAACGAGGAAATCCGCTCTTATTTTTCACATCGATCCAGAGCCCTTCAAAGAAAGGAGGCCTATTTCCATCTCAGATCTCAGGGAGAATGTTGGGACATCTGGAGCTGGTCTTGCAGCACATTCTTCTGTGTGTCAGGCAGGGAGAGAGGCAAGGAAGGAGAGCAGGAGGGTGAGAAGAGCGAGGAGCTTTACTTGCATCACTGTGATGGACGACACTGTCAGCCAGAGGGAGGGCCCTCAATCACAACAAACACCACCGAAGAGAGACGGAGATGCAACACACATCTCCAAAACACAGAGGGGGGGGGGGGGGGGGGGGGGAGTGATATGGCCTTTAAAAACACACTTTCTCTCTCATTCTCACTCACTACACACTTTACTAAAGCAAATGGCTCAGGGCCATTTCAGTGTGGGGCATCGTCAACCCTGCTGTCTGTTGTAGCACAGAGCACAGCATTTAAGACAAACATGTATGGATAGGAAATTTAAAGTGGAATGCTTATTTCGAACACACGCATGGACACGCACACACACACACACATTTAGTTGTCAGACAGAGGGGCGCTTTACAAAAGTTATCCACCCAGATCTCTACGAGGTCTACGCACACTGTGAGCTTTTAACACTGCTCCATACAGAGAGAGAGAGAGAGAGAGCTTTGAAAGAGACTGGTACATACTGAGAGCTTCACAGTCAGTCACATTTGTGCTCTAGGCATTAGACACAGAGAACTCTTTAAAATCACTCACACACACACACACACACACACACACACACACAGTATAGAGACAGGGGCTCATAAAGTGGACACATTCAGTGCTCAGGGCGGGACAGCAGTGGTGTGGACAGAGCCCCCGTCCCCTCGCCTCTCCCTCCATCATCCCCAAGCCAGCGGATTCTCAGACCAATCAATAATCCATTATGAACAAACTGTGCTTCGCCTCCCCATTCCCGGCATGCAGACAAAGAGCCCTGCAGTAAGCCGTGTGATGGAGAGAACCAGAGAACGAGAAGAAGAGAGGGATATACAATGAGAGGAGGAGAGGGCTATAGATGACCCATGGCATGCCCAGTTTGGAAAAGCAAAAGGCTACTATTTCTGCATACAACTTTTTAGACACATTGGAGTTATGTTATCTAATGACTTTTGTATGTACATAATCAATACTGATGTACATGTATGTATGACTAATTTGTGTTGTCTGTAGCATACAAATACAAATCGAATCAATTTGATTCTCTGTAGCTTACTTTGTTGTTTAACTCTTCCTGGTATGCACTCTGTATTAGCTTCAATTACAATAATGAGGCTTTGCGTTCTAGTGTAGTCCCAGTCCTGCTGTGTGTGTGTGTGTTTGTATGCATGCATTTGTGCATGAGCGCTGTGGTGTGTGCGTGGGACAGGCCCGTTTAGTGTTTGGGTGGAGGGCAGCAAAGGAGTCCCACAGCCCAGCACCCTGTGGACTGGCTGGGCTAAGGTCTGGATCTGGGACTGTCAAAGCAGGTCACGCTCACAGACAGGGAGATCAGCGGGGGCTCGCGGCGTCCATTGTCTCCCCCTTCCCCCATTTTCCGTCCCCTATACCCACCCCCACCCCCCACCCAACCCCAGCCACAGCCCCAACAGATCCCCACCATTAATGTGTCAGCATAGACAAAACAATGGAGGGATCCTCTCTCTCTCTCTTTCTCTCTGGTTGTCTCCAGACCCTTGATAAGTGGGGTGGGAGGAGGGAATGTATGTATGAGGAGGGCTGCTTGGATGTATGTAGGAGGGCTGTAGGAGGGAACAGGGGCCAGAGCAGGTGTTTGGGTCAACACTGTCATGTTAGATTTCGTAGAGAGTGGGCCGTGCTGCTGAGATTGCTGCATGGTCAAGGAATGGAGGGAGAGGTTTTCAACAGCAAACAAACAAACTGTTGTTCTGGGCACTTTGTAAAAACAAATACCAATGGCAACATTTTACAAAAGTCTAGTTAGAAACCATACCAACAACCCAACTTAAAACAACAGTACACTCAAAAAAAAAAAATCTAGAATCTAAAGGAGAACCCTTTTGAAGAACCCTTTTTGGTTCCAGGTGTAACTCTTTTGGGTTCGATGTAGAACCCTTTCCACAGAGGGTTCTACATGGAACCAAAAAGGATTCTCCTATGGGGACCCTTTTGGAATCCTTTTCTCTAAGAGTATAGTGTACTGTATAATAGGGCTGAACGATTAATACATTTGAAACAATGCGATCAGCAAAACGCAAGGGCTGTGATTTTTTGCGCGTCTGGCCCAGGGTTTAACTGTCGTGTCAATGGTTTTACAAATTCATGCAGTCCTCCTTGTGTGAAAGTCATGCTCATCAAGTGTGCTCCTCGTGTACCAATCGTGCTCACCAATCAGAAGTGGCCCAAGGTGACTGAGTATACGCCCACCAACAACAAACACGTGAAACCCAAGAAAAAAAGGTTACATTGGTGGTGCGGAAAGATGACATCCGCTGAGTTGGATTTAGTCCCGAAAAAAAGCAGCACTTTGGTGGTGTGGCAGTACTTTGGATTTGAGACCACAGATGGGCATCAAAATAAGGTATTGTGCAAGGCTTGTCGTGGAACAGTCGTGAGATCACGAGGCAACACCACAAACCTTCATCAGCACCACAGGCAGCTGTATAACGAGTGTACGGCCCCAAAAAAAGTCTAGTAGGCCAAAACAAACGACTATTTCAGAGTCGTTTGCGATTGTATGAAAGAGGCTCACGAAGGCACCGTGAATGTAACGGTTGCCATAACGTACTACCTCGCTAAGGACACGGTGCCCTTTAACACCGCGACCAAATATGGGTTTCAAAACCTCATCCGAACACTGGATAAAATATATTAAATTCCCTCCCGCGCATACTTCAGTCAAGTTGCCCTCCTAGAACTGTACGCGGAATGTAGGGGGGGGGGGGGGGGGGGGTGTAGTATTACATCACAACAACTGATTTTTGGTCAAGCAGGACGACCGAGCCGTACCTAAGTCTCAACGTACACTTCATAGATGATGACTTTCAGTTGAAGAGTCACTGCCTGCAAACGGCATACTTTCCTGTAGGCCACACGGGAGAGAATATCGCCCATGGACTCAGAGAGTCGTTGTCCAGCTGGGGTCTGAATGAAGAGGGCCAGACGTGCATCACCACTGATAATGGATCAAACATTATCAAAGCTGTGGAACTAAATCAATGGACCGGGGCTTCAGTGTTTTGGCCACAGGCTGCAAATTGTGATTGGTAAGAGTCTCTCTCTCTCTCTCTCTCTCTCTCGATACTTTACAGAGTGTCAAACAAGACGGGGCTCAAAACATGTTCTCATCCTTGAACAAAAATTGCAATGACATATTTTAGTTCAGCCCTACTGTATACTTGTTGCCTGTATGTTGGGCTGTCAAATCCAAATGTGAGAAGCATCTGAAAAAAAGGAACAACACTAAGGCTGACCCCTAGGTGAAAAACAGTCCCCCAACTGGCCTTCACATCTGCAGGGTTAACTCCAGAGGGCCGTGTGTGTAGCAACCCCCCCTCCCCCCCGTCTGTGTTTCTCACACCACTCGTTAACCCCTAGCTGCTCCCACAGGACCGCCCTGTTAGTATAAATCTGAGTGACCTCTTCTACTCATGACAGCATTCCACACAAAAGATGCAGAGCTGGCTACCTAACTGCTACAGAGCTAAACCACCCAGAGAGATTGAGAGATACAGCAGAGAAAATTACATTGAAAGTAGTAATTAGGTGCTGGCACAATTAACATATAACCGTGTGACTGACGGTTATGGATGAAAAAAAGAATACAATGTCCTAACTGAGTTGACCATTCAAATAGGTTCCTAGTCTGTTTCAATGTTTCAGCAAGGAGTAACAAGGTTTTTAATAAGTTTAGAGTCCGCAGAAACTGACTAGATCACATGAACACCCGGCTGTCCCTTCTTCAGTAAGTTTTTTCAGTCAGCTGTAACTTTACAAGTTAGTTTTTAAAAAACAACAGAGACTGCGGTAATTTTTGATGTTTTTTGCTATTGTTAGCTAGCGCTAGTCGGCTGCGCCTGCGCCAAACTGTTTTCAGCCCTTTTATTTCCCTGACTGATTCAAACTTAAGTTAAGTTTTCTCATGCCATCTCTTGTCTCTCCGAACAATATGTTGGGAACAGCAAATCGCAACACAATCGCAGTATTGAGTCGCAATACATATAGAAGCGTGAGAATCCCAATACGTATCGTATCTGCACCTATGCATCGTGATAATATCGTATCGTGAGGTCCACGACAATTCCCAGCCCTAATTGAGAGACTGCTAAAGAGCTAGCATGAACGTAGGATTTGTCTTACAGATAAGACAAGAAATACGGTTTAAGCTCCCAAGACAAGACATCTGGTTTTACAGATAAATAGAAGATGTTGGAACTAGAAACACACTTGGACAGTGATAAGATGCATTTGTTTGTTTTGGTAATTTCGTGTTGAGTTCATTGCCAAACCGGTTCTAACAGGTTTCTTATGGACTAGTTGTGACTGAGGCAAGGGAGAGAGTAGTAGTGGTGTAGTAGGCTGCGTTGAGCCACCCATATGGAACCTCCATCCCAGGGTCTGTCCCAGGGTCTCCCAGGGAATGCAATTAGGCCACTGAACTCCCCCTGCATTCCCACTTTGCAGCGCAGGCCCACAAGACACTTCCAGCCAGCCCCAC
Organism: Thymallus thymallus; assembly: GCA_023634145.1. Taxonomy (NCBI): domain Eukaryota; kingdom Metazoa; phylum Chordata; class Actinopteri; order Salmoniformes; family Salmonidae; genus Thymallus; species Thymallus thymallus. Next base: position 4,991,696 of record CM042415.1, read on the forward strand.
AGCAACACACACATGTGCACACACACACACACACAAACAAACAAACAAACGCACGCACACACACACAAAAAACAAACCAGGAATTAAAAGAATGGATGGAAAGCAGGACATTATCAAGCTGTGCCAGGGTTTCTTTTTTGTCTACTCCCTTTGAATTCTTTTTCATTTGGAATCCGTCTAACTTGAAGTAAAACCTGACAATAACATAGCATGAGTACATTATAGAAAGGGGAAGAGAAAAAAGGACAAATATGGACGGAGAGGAGAAGGGACGCATTGAGAGTGAGAAATGTTAATTATCTCTCTCAAATACGCTGACTGGGAAGGATACGGGAGTGTTTTCACCGAGAACTCCTCATAACTCAATGGAGACTGTGGCTGCTCAAACACTAACTTGGCTCAAACTGTTTTGAAAACAAATACAATAACTCAAAGAGGTGTAATCTAAATAAAATAACCAATGGGTGAAATCCAATTTCTTCGCAACAAACACCTTGTTATTGTGTCATGGAGTCCACTTCACGATTGTACTGGGAACAGAAAGGAACATCTGCCCGAGGCCTCAGAGCCAACAACAATAAGTCAGAATCAAAACACAGGAAAAACACTACTTTAGGGGAATAACAAGTGTTTGATATTTCACAGTTTCACACAGGACTTTACAAGTTCACAATACTATTTGAAATCTTTTGAATACCTTGAGCGTTTGCTCTAGCCTGCCAGGAGTGCCAGAATGGCAAGGTTTAGTGTTTTGGGACTATTCTATTGGTCGATTGAGCCAGGCGAGATCAATCAAGCTCAGATAAAGTATTTTAAATGATTTACAATAGTATTTCAACCCAGGTCTGTTTACAAGGAAGCTACACGTAAAATAGTCCCTTCAAACTGGCCCCCGAGACATTACAATGAGCATAATGATGTGATTGTATTTGTATTACTTGGGGATCCCCATTAGCTGCAAGGCAAACATTGATAGTAGAACCGTGGACATCTGAGTCATGTCTTTACAGGGCTGACTGATTCCCGTTGGTGAACATCAGCCTTGCTTGTTAACTCACCAAGTGGAAAGTATAAACTAAGAATGAAAGCACTAGTGAAAGCTCTGGGGGAGGGAGAGGGGAGGGGGGTTGAAAGAGAGAGAGAAAGAGTACTTGAGAAGGAGAGAGAGAGAGAGAGAGAGAGAGAGAGAGAGAGAGAGAGAGAGATAGACAGTGAGAGAGGGTAAACCGCAGGCTCCAACCACAGCAAGGAAATCCTACATGCTCTCCAATCTCCAAACAATCTCCAAAGCTCCTATGCGGGAGAATCTGCTAGGATTAGTATTTCAGAGGCTTATGGATGCTACATGCATGTTGAAGACAGGAGTCTCTTTCTGCATCCCAAAGGCAACACAGTATAACGCCACAGTCACTGTGTGTTAGCATATAACATCATGACTCAACATAGTTTCATCCACCCAAATGTTTCATCATGTTGCATGGGATTCGTTAATACAGATACATTCAAATGGTCTGATTTGGAGTCCCCTTCCACTTTAAATGCTAAAGGTCAAAGGCCAGATATAAGAGGTTAAAAACAAGTAGTAGTAAGGACGTAGTGATGGCTGTCACAGGCGGTATCTTATCCATAAGGACCAGCACAATACGTTGGTCTGCCTCAAGTTCTCGGAGAGAGAGAGAGGGACCTGGGCTGGTCAGCTTATTAGTTACTGTTGACTAGGGTTGACTTGAGCCTGGAGCCACAACCTGCCAGTGCCAGAGTACACTAGAGCTATAGGGTCTCCTACAATGACTACCAATGCCCTCTGAAATACCGTAGCCCAATCCCAAATCGACCCCTAGATCCGATGTCCTGGGCCCTATGCACTTGTATTTTTTTTATTCTTATTTTTTTCATCAAATGAGTGAAATTGTAAAATGTTGGGCTCCCTTGTGGAAAAGACCTTGGTCTCAATGGTATGGCTCTAAATCTATCTTGCCCTTTGATAAGCTAGGTGAAATGTTTACCACATTGCTTAGACGCTTCTTCAGAAGTGCATAGGATGTAGGGCAGCATTTCCCAAACTCGGTCCTGGGGACCCCAAGTCTTGATGATTAGTTGATGATATGAATCAGCTGTGTAGTGCTAGGGCAACAACCAGGACCGAGTTTGAGAAACGCTGACGTGTGGTCAAGGGGTTGATTGGAGATAAGGCACATGGCTGTAAATCTATGGGCAGTGTTTCAATGTAAACCCAATGTAAGCGTTATAATACACTGAATGTATTTCAAAACGGAATGGAAGTACTCTGAAACACCGAAAGTGGTTATTCAATCTGAATATTGGTGTTTTTGAGAGTCTTGTGAAAACCCTTTTTGGTGTTTCAGTGCATGTACCCTTTTTTCCAAGGGTAGACAATATAACTAATTATAGGCTACAGTTGCCAGGCCTATTGTGAGATTATGAATTATGTTACAATCAAAATGTTTAGGGCTATGTAAGTTATAGCAGCAGAGGTAAAATTAGGTAACAGAACAAATACATTTGTAAAAAATGCATCAAGCTTCAAAAACATTTTGTACTCATTATTATCCTGGACAAATGTATTAATTTGTATTTTCACAAAACTAGATGTTCTTGTATCCTTTGTTTGTAAATCCAGAGTGTTGTCAGATTGTCCGTTCGTAAATTCAGAGCGTTTCGCTCTCATAGCGTTCAGAGCGCACACTGGACGCTCTGGCCGAGGAGTAGTGTTGATCCGAGCATTCAACGGCAGTCAAGCCCCCAGGCTAACTGGCTAACGTTGGCTAGCTACTTCCAGACACAAATGAGAGAACACCTCACTATGACCATTTTACTCACCTTAGCAGAGCTGGTTAGGCTGTTTTCATGTTATCCAGAGCCTTGATGACTAACTGCGCTGCTGACAACAATTGAATTACGCTTTTTTTGACAACGTTTACTGACACCGGCCTTATTCAACGGGTGTTGAGCATTTGTAAATTCATCAGTTATTCGACGCTCTGGCACACTCAGATGAGACGAGAGTGCTCTGAAGTCGGAGTAGACTCCATTGAAACGCACAACGACTATACCACTTAGCTAAAAATGATGTGAATAATCAAGTCAATAAACGTTGGGTAGTTAGATAGCAGATAGTTAATATTACTGCCTGACAAGTTTGATGTATTAGTAGCCATCTAACATTAGGTAACTAGCTAACATACAGGTACATACTGCTGTAATGCAATGCGGTGCTTAAGGACGGCGTAGCTAACAAATTGACAGCCAACATAACATGTAACGTAACTTATTTGAAAAGTCATTACATTTTTACATTGCTCAACATTTTCTTAACATTTTTCATAATTAGTTACAGCAATGATTTTGTATCCGCTCTCGTTGGACTTCGGCTGCATATTTTCTGCCATTTTCTTCAAATCTGAAAACGTTGTGAAGCCACGCCCATTTCTGAAAAATTGCATTATGGGCCCTAAAAGTACAAAAATAGTTTCCACTGCGTGTATACTTCGTATTTTGGTGAATTTAGTACGACATCAGGGAACTTTTGGCATACTAACTAACTATATCCATATTATGACCAATAAGAATACTATATACTCAATTGACATCACAAATAGTACGTTTAGTGCGGTTAGTATGAGCAGTCGAACACAGCTCATGTCATGCTTCAGAACACCACAGGATGAATTTCAGTACACCTTAAATCTGTCTCATAGTACACCTTAAATCTGTCTCATAGTACACCTTAAATCTGTCTCATAGTACACCTTAAATCTGTCTCATAGTACACCTTATACCCTTATGTGTTTTAAAACTCCAAGGAAAGTTAAGGGTTCATCTCCTTAACAATGGTGGTAGCTTAGTTGTCACTTGTTTCAGTGTTACAAAACACTTAATTTTAACAGTGTACCAGTCACCTATAACAGAATGTAAGTGTATTATAAATAAACCTGTTGTGAGATAACTGGTTTTAGATAGTAAGGTAAACCAGGTTAACGATGAGTTAAGGTAAAGTAACATAGACAATGATGTCATCAGAGCACAGCTGAACACACACACACAGCTGAGCATAAACCATATTGTAAATGGTAGTGATTACAGCACGTCTACAGGTCTCTGGAGAACTCAAGACGGCCATTGACGGGGCTCAGTGATTCCAACGGGATTCACCTGCCAGGCGGGCCACCAGGTTGCCGTGACGACAGAGACCTGGGCTGTGTGCGTCTCTCTCGGTCTGCCCGAGCGCTGATAAACCCTCAGCCCTGTTACACAACAAATAAGCGTGTGTGTGTGTGTGTGTGTGTGTGTGTGTGTGTGTGCTTTTGCAATATACATGTTAGCCGTCTAGCACGGTCTCTCGTATATAGCTGTGTGAGGATGCATTACTCATGGAAACATTAACAAGACCTGTACAGGTGTAGGATCTTAATTTGATCACCTCGGTTGCAGGAAAATAATTAATATTGCCTGTTGCTGCAGGATTATGTTTCTGCTGTGAGAAACCGGTCAAATTAAGTTCACAATTTTCCGCTAGCATTATCTGGGCCAATGGCACCTGCCTGCAGCCCCCTGTCAACTGATTTCCTTTGTGCTTTAAAAGCAAGGGTCATGTTCATTAGGTACCAAATGGGAGAAAACTGACTGAACCAGGGAGGGACTACATGGACTTTTTTTGATTTTTTTTGTTACTAAATGTTTAAAAACATTTTATGCGTCATGCTCAAATGAACACAGCCCTCCTGTATCTTCCCTGGGTTACGGCGGCGAACAGATTTCTCCACCCATGGCCATTGAGCATTAATTGGGTGTTTTTGTGGTAGTCGGCCAGGTATAATCTGATGAGATTGGTTTGCTCTTTAAATAGAGTTGTGGTCAGGGATTAAATTATCATGGCCAGGAGTCTCAAGAGCGAAAGAGCCTCTGTCTCGTTGACTTTGTTATCATGACAACAATCATTCCAAGCAAGATAATAGTGCTATTAGAGAGAGGGAGAGAGAGAGAGAGAGAGAGAGAGAGAGAGAGAGAGAGAGAGAGAGAGAGAGAGAGAGAGAGAGAGAGAGAGAGAGAGAGAGAGAGAGAGAGAGAGAGAGAGAGAGAGAGAGAGAGAGAGAGAGAGAGAGAGAGAGAGAGAGAATGTCTGTGTGTGCGTGTACGTGTGTGTTTGTGGTTGTGTGCGTGCGTGTGCGTGTCACCTCTAATCAATAATATTCTGACAATGAGCTCTGAATCTCCTAGATCTATTAGCTTACCATAACCCCATTCATATGTGGGCTCAGCAAAAGCAAGTGTAGCTTTTAGCATGGCAAGGTTTTCCTATGCTGACACAGGTCAAACTTGAAGCAACTGAATTTCCGCAATTCTCATGGAAATATTTTTTGTAGCCGTCTATTTACCACCACAAACAGACGCTTGACTAAGACCGCACTCAACGAGCTGTATAAGGCAATAAGCAAACAAGAAAATGCTCATCCAGAGGCGGTGCTCCTAGTGGCCGGTGACTTTAATGCAGGAAAACTGAAATACCAAAAAACTCTATCACCTTTACTGTACACACAAAGACGCATACAAAGCTCTCCCTCGCCTTCCATTTAGAATATCTGACCATAACTATATCCTCGTGATTCCTGCTTAAACCAAAAACTGAAACAGGAAGTACCAGTGACGCGTTCAATACGGAAGTGGTCCGATGAAGCGGATGCTAAGCTACAGGACTGTTTAGCTAGCACAGACTGGAATATGTTCTGGGATTCATCCGATGGCATTGAGGAGTACACCACCTCAGTGACCGGCTTCATTAATAAGTGCATTGACAATGTTGCCCCCCACAGTGAGTGTAGATACAGTACATATCCCAAAGAGAAGGCTAGAGCTGCCGCTTTCAATGAGCGGGACACTAATCCGGACTCTTACAAGAAACCCTGCTACGCCCTCAGACGAACCATCAAACAGGCAAAGTGTCAATACAGGACCAAGACCGAGTCATACTACACCGACTCTGACACTCGTCGGATGTGGCAGGGCTTGCAAACTATTCTTATCATCAAGTTTGCAGAAGACACGCCGGTGGTAGGCCTGATCACCGACGACGAGGAGACAACCTACAGGGAGGAGGTCAGAGACCTGGCAGTGTGGTGCCAGGCCCTAGAATATGGCAACTGTTGGGCATCTGACTGCAAGGCGCTGCAGAGGGTAGTGCGTACGGCCCAGTACGCACTACATCACTGAGGCTGAGCTCCCTAACATCCAGGATCTCGATACCAGGCGGTGTCAGAAGAAGGCCCTAGAAATTGTCAAAGACTCCAGACTGTTCTCTCTGCAACCGCACGGAAATCGGTACCGATGCACCAAGTCTGGAACCAACAGGACCCTGAACAGCTTCTACTCCCAAGCCATAAGACCGCTAAATAGTTGGATAAAGAATTAAACAAATTAACTACCCAAAATACTTGCAGTGACAATTTTTTGCACTAATCTCTTTTGACTCATCACATACACTGCTGTTACTGTTTATTATCTATCCTGTTGCCTAGTTACTTTATCCCTACCTATATGTAGATAGAGTTGAAGTCGGAAGTTTACATACACCTTAGCCGAATACATTTAAACTCAGTTTTTCACAATTCCTGACATTTAATCCTAGTAATAATTCCCTGTCTTAGGTCAGTTAGGATAACCACTTTATTTAAAAAATGTGAAATGTCAGAATAATAGTAGAGAGAATTATTTATTTCAGCTTTTATTTCATTCATCACATTCCCAGTGGGTCAGAAGTTTACATACACTCAATTAGTATTTGGTAGCATTGCCTTTAAATTCTTTAACTTGGGTCAAACGTTTCGGGTAGCCTTCCACAAGCTTCCCACAATAAGTTGGGTGAATTTTGGCCCATTCCTCCTGACAGAACTTGTGAAACTGAGTCAGGTTTGTAGGCCTCCTTGCTCGCACACGCTTTTTCAGTTCTGCCCACAAATGTTCTATAGGATTGAGGTCAGGGCTTTGTGATGGCCACTCCAATACCTTGACTTTGTTGTCCTTAAGCCATTTTGCCACAACTTTGTAACTATGCTTGGGGTCATTGTCCATTTGGAAGACCCATTTACGACCAAGCTTTAACTTCCTGACTGATGTCTTGAGATGTTGCTTCAATATATCCACATAATTTTCCTTCCTCATGATGCCATCTATTTTGTGAAGTGCTACAGTCCCTCCTGCAGCAAAGCACCCCCACAACATGATGCTGCCACCCCCGTGCTTCACGGTTGGGATGGTGTTCTTCGGCTTGCAAGCCTCCCCCTTTTTCCTACAAACATAACAATGGTCATTATGGCCAAACAGTTCTATTTTTGTTTCATCAGACCAGAGGACATTTCTCCAAAAAGTACGATCTTTTTTATGGCGGTTTTGACACTGTGGCTTCTTCCTTGCTGAGCGGCCTTTCAGGTTATGTTGATATAGGACTCGTTTTACTGTGGATATAGATACTTTTGTACACGTTTCCTCCAGCATCTTCACAAGGTCCTTTGCTTTTGTTCTGGGATTGATTTGCACTTTTTGCACAAAAATACGTTTATCTATAGGAGACAGAACGCGTCTCCTTCCTGAGCGGTATGATGCCTGCGTGGTCCCGTGGTGTTTATACTTGCGTACTGTTGTTTGTACAGATGAACGTGGTACCTTCAGGCGTTTGGAAATTGCTAAACCAGACTTGTGGAGGTCTACAATTTTTCCTGAGGTCTTGGCTGATTTCTTTTGATTTTCCCATGATGTCGAGCAAAGAGGCACTGAGTTTGAAGGTAGGCCTTGAAAAACATCCACAGGTACACCTCTAATTGACTCAAATGATAGTCAATTAGCCTATCAGAAGCTTCTAAAGCAATGACATCATTTTCTGGAATTTTCCAAGCTGTTTAAAGGCACAGTCAACTTAGTGTATGTAAACTTCTGACCCACTGGAATTGTGATATAGTGAATTATAAGTGAAATAATCTGTCTGTAAACAATTATTGGAAGAATTACTTGTGTCATGCACAAAGTAGATGTCCTAACCGACTTGCCAAAACTATAGTTTGTTAACATGAAATCTGTGGAGTGGTTGAAAAATGAGTTTTAATGGCTTCAACCTAAGTGTATGTAAACTTCCGACTTCAACTGTATATACCTCAATTAACTCGTAGCCCTGCACATCGACTCGGTACTGGTAAGCCGTGTATATAGCCAAATTATCGTTACTCATAGTGTATTTATTCCTTGTGTTATTACTGTATTTTTACTTTTCTATATTCCTATATGTCTATTATTATTATTTTTTTCATTGTTGGGAAGGGCCTGTAAGTAAGCGTTCCAATGTTAGTCTACACCTGCTGTATAAAAAGCATGTGACAAATAACATTTTATTTGAAATTAGTTCAGTTACAGTGCATCAGAGAATCAAACAAGATCACGACAGAGTTTATTGTGATTCCTAAAGTTTTATAACCCAGTAGAGCTAACAGAAGCTAGGTTAGATATCTCCAGGGCCCTGTTTGAATACTTAAAATATACCCTTTCTCCCATCCTTGAAGTTATCAGTGGTCTGACATTAATTGTGACAGCAAGAGTTCCATTCACCTATTGTCATGCCAGATAAGAAATTACTTCAATAAAGGGAGGAAGGAAGGATGCTTTTATTAAAATTTGTATTAGTCTTATGTACAGGATACACATGGTATACACCGTCCAACAAAAGGCTTACTTGCAGGTTCCTTCTCGACCAAATGTAAATGTATTTCAAATGTAAATAAATTGAAATACATGTAAATTGAAAGTGTTGTAAGAGGGCTTGGTAGTCAGTCCATCACGATGAAATCTGACTTCCTTTCTCTCAGTAGTAGGGTAAACAGAAGTCTAGTGAATGAGTGTGTTTAACAGCAGCTTCAGATAATCTGAGTTTGGGCCTGGCTAGTGGGGGGCCCCTCCCTCACACACACATGCATGCATGCACTCACACACACATACAAGACACACACATCTGGATATAATGTGGGAACAGGACACCGAGGCCAGCGGGGTAGAGGAGGGTACAGGGTAGTGCAAGAGGGGCTGAGATCTAGGTTTGTAAAAAAAACACCATGGACCAATGAGGAGGGTTGAGGTGGGGGGTTGGGGGGGGGGGGCGGGGGGGTTGGGGGGGGTGTTGGGGTCATTGCTAAGAGCTCCCGGACTTTGGTTTCCCCTCTCTGAACCGCTACTACACCACCAGGCCCCAGGGCAAGAGGCACAGAGGCAGCAGCTGGGAAACGTGCATCCCCAGTGGAAAACACTGGTCGCTGGCTGCAGTAGACCATGGAAGAGAGAAGGTAGAAGACAGAATCTGGACTAGAGGAAGGAGGAGAACATAGAGGGTCGGTTTCCCAGACTCAGATTAAGCCTAGTTTGGGACAATAGTGCAGCTTTTCAGCAATGAGAGAGAGATAGAGAGAGAAAGAGGGACATGGACAGAGAGAGAGGATGGGCGGGGTGGAGTGAAAGAGAGAACAGGCACTGAGGAAGCAGCGATCTTTCATTTTGTTTCATTGCCTGGCTGATGTAGTGGAGAGAGGCCAGCATAGTCAGCGGATCATGTGGTAGCTACCTCTGTCCGGCTTTACATTCAGCTCCACACGTGGCTATGGGGCAAGTTCATTAGCCTCTGGCAGTCTTCCTCCTCACCCCCATCCTCAGTGACCTCTAAACCAGTCTGCCCCTGTCTCCCTGCTCCGCAACTCTCTCTCTCTCTCTCTCTCCCTCTCTCCCTCACTCCCTCACTCCCTCACTCCCTGGGAAACATACAGTATGTTTACATTGGCAAAGCAAGTGAAATAAAAAAAAATTACACTCACAAAAGTTCCAAAAGAATAAAGACATTTCAAATGTCATATTATGTCTATATACAGTGCTGTAATGATGTGCAAATGGTTAAAGTACAAAAGGGAAAATAAATAAACATAATTATGGGTTCTCTCTCTCTCCCTCCCTCCTTCTCCCTTTCCCTGCCTCAATCTCTCCCCCTTGCTCTTCCTCATTCTGAGAATGCAGACACAGCTGCTGACAGAGACAGAGACCGAGAAATCAAATAACCATCCTAGACTATCTCTCCCTCCCTCCGTCTGTCTTTTCCACATGAGTAGCTTTGTGAGCGAGATAATTACTGAGAGAGAACACAACAACGACGAACGTTTCCGGGGTTTTTTAGGACAAATACTATTAATGTGCATTACAGATAAAAGTCAAAGCAGAACTACTGTTCTGTACTACTGGGGCACACGCGTACGTACGTAGGCGCACACACACACACACACACACACACACACACACACACACACAGAAAAACACACTTCTAGTGAAGTACTGTTTAGCAGCAGCTGGGCCTGGCTACTCCCTGACACACACACACACACACACACACACACAACCCAAAACACACCCATACAAATAGAGACAGAGCAGAAATATCTCTCTCCATTATGGCAAGGTTAGGTTGACATCAGTGGCTGAATGATTAGCTGTAGCCCAGAGACATTTCCAGATTGTTTCCCTTAAGTCATTCAGACATCTAACATCACCAGGCTTCAAAGAACACAATAACTAGGCCTACATCCATCCTGTTCCCCTCTCAAAACCCCATCTACGCAGTGTATTCATCTAGAAACTAGATCATCATCATAGAATTCGAGTTAACTAAAAAGCAGCAACATAACTCTTGTTCCATTTTGTTTTGGGGATGACCAAGCAGATCCATTGTTTTAGGTAAACAATATATGTTTTGACTCACGGGTGTGGAAATATATGCCCCTTTCTTTCCAATTAGGTATTTTCTTATTTTACGGGGCCCCTTTAGGCTCAAGAGCAAACCAAGGCAAAAGTTCCGAACAGTCACTTTAAATATGCCCCAATGAGTCTGCTGGGCTGTTTGTATGTATGACTGTGACTACTGGGTGTGGTCTTTGTGTGAGCCGGTCCAGCCTACGATGTTGTGCTAATCTAATCTAATCTAATAAGAGCATTCACTAGCCACCATGAAGCAGCCTCACTCACAGCAGGACCACTGCATTACCACATCTCCTGTTGATAATTTCATGCACCAGCAAAACTAACATGCCAGCTAGTTGTCCCACTGCACATAACTCTCAGCTAAATGGCATGTTTGTTTACAAGTATAAGAGCTCGGTATCCGTCTGTGATTCAAAGGAATTCGAAGCACCACTTTCGTGGCAGAAAAACAGTAGTATGTATTTTTTTAAACCAGCGTTGTCATGAAAAATGTGGTCACCTCTCGAGATTTGAATGGGATATAGGCCAAAGCCATGGACAGAGGAGTCTCCTTTGAGAATCGTTGCCCCAACCCCCACCCCACTTAGTTGACCTTTAGAACACTACGTTTGGATTAAGTTTGTAGTGTTGTCATCCCCCCCAGCCCTCTATCCCTCCACCCCTCCACCTCTCCTTCCTTCAGGCCTTACGTGGGTGTTTAGAGCTCGCTGTGGCTTAGTGACCCGCGGTGGCTCATCAAATATGAACAAGGTCGTGAGGAAGGCCACAGCCTGAGTCACACAGCAGAGACAGAGGCATGGCCAGTGGAAGGCACAGTGTTAGGGGAATAGTGTTATGGCACTACTAGTGTTAGGTAGGGATGGGCACGGTTATTCGAATATCCAAAACGGACATTAGTGTTTGAATACTTGCGAAACCTACACAGGTTTCACGCGTTCGTTGTTACTGTTGCCAAATAAGTGGCACTGTCAATGGCTCCATGTGTAGCAACTAACCTGGGAGATCTCTAATACAATGCAAAATGGAATTAAAATTACGGAATTAAGTTAGTTAAATGAGAAGGAGTAGGCAACAATGAGCAACCATCAGGTAGGCTGTTGTTTAATCTGAATGGAGTTGTTGTGGACAAGGACAGGAAGTGCAACAGAATAGCATCAATTAGCCTTGACGAGCTGACGCAGTCAAGACAGTCACTACCAGATGGGATGATGGATCATGTTTTTATCTATATCTGCATAGAGAGGGCACCAAAGGGTAAAACTAATATATTGAGGACATACAGTATTACCTGTTAATGATTTGATTTGATTTTAATGTAGACAAAACAGGATCGATGACATCCTTCATGTCCCACTTATTAGTGATTTAAATGATTATCACTGGATCGACTGGGGCATCTTACCAAAAGGTTTTCTTTGTTTATGGAAAAGTAATGTTCAAAAGCTAAAGGCCTAATTCAATACAATTTCAGTTGATGACCTTTGTCATCTGAATAAAAATACAACACAAGGCAATGGAAGAACTGATCAAAGACAAAATATGATTTTATTAGTGAGCGTTTTATCACAGCCATTTTGACCGTATCATGTTGGTCTTATTCAACACTGTCTGCTTATAATGTAATTATTCCATTGAGGAGTGTGTCTATAAAAACGGGATCAATAATACCAGTGAGCTAGTCGCTAGTGACATCTGGGCTGGACAATGATCTCGCCCCAGCGCGCGCACACACACACACACACACACACACACACAGAGACTCTTTCCAATCCCTGATTGCAGCCACGTGGCTTAGGGCTACTTCGCTCTAATCTCATTTATCTTATTTAATCCCTTAGCAGTCAGAGCAGCAATGCCACCATTGGTTCACAGAGCAGGCGAAACATCTATTAGATACACGTTCCTTTATTACAGCATACCACAACAGATGGGGGTTCAAATAATTACTGTGACAGTATTAATCAAAGTAGTGTTTTAAGAATGTATTTGTGAAATGCTGTTGGGGTAAGATATTGACTCACCAGGAGCGGCACAGATGCATAATCAACATGGTCTCTAAAACACACCAGGTAGTCTCGAAATCAGTCTCACTACAACAGTCCCTGGAACAACAACCGTAACACTTTTCAATAATGCTTTTTCATGAATGTGTGTTATCAAGTGTTACCCAATACACCGCATTAAATGTGCCCCCATCACAACGGCACAGCCTCTTCACTAGCTAACCATGCAGTCTCGAATGTGCCATGTTAAATCGGCCACAGCCTCCCCCCAAACTCATTCCAACCTCTAACCCCTAATCCCACGATTACTAAATCATTTTCTTCAGGTCTAATTTGGCCAAATATCTGGCTAGATAGCTTACTATCAAGCCCATGCTTACGTAGCATGGCATTTTATTGATCCAGCCATGGGGTTGCAGGTGTGACCCAAATATGGGGATTACACACCAACCTGTTACCCCTTGCTCAGAATTTGGAGAAAACATGTGTGTGTGTGTGTGTGTGTGTGTGTGTGTGTGTGTGTGTGTGTGTGTGTGTGTGTGTGTGTGGAGTGATAATGAGAGAGGATACAGCAGTACTTAAAGGGACTGCAGTCAGTCTTTTGCCAAATACATTCCTTTTGATTATACTGAGGACATAAGCAATGAGTTTCCTATGGAGGGGCTCATTTATAATTTAATCCAGGAGCCACAGTCTTTCTGAGCTGGCAGAGAGAGACTGCCCTTTCACAGGAGGAGTCCCACTGCGCAGCTGAAATCAATGCCATAGCCACAAACTAACACAGCCCCGGTACCACTGCCCATCAGTCTGCCGATAAACCAATTACGGGATTGTCTGTAGACAGCCATCAGGTAGAGATTCCGTTACAGTAAATTAATTTCATGAAAACAGTTGTAGGAAATTCCACTCATGGATGTTACATTACTACTGCTTTATCCAAACCAAGTAAAATTATTCAACACGGATAAAAGACTATCTTTTCTACTCTGGACACAGGTTATGCAACAACATTACTTATCTTACATTTCCTTGGACGTAATAGAGGCGTGGTCATGGTAAACAAAAACGAAGGAAACAAAAGACACAAAACTGTTGAGTGTTGCACCTCAGGTTATCCACACAAAGAGACTGGATACACAGGAAGTTAAGAAGCATAACCAGTGTCTCCAAATGGGGTTCTATCGATCTTCAATAATGACTTGATATAAGATATAGTAAGGTGTGTGTGTGTGTGTGTGTGTGTGTGTGTGTGTGTTGTTCAAAAAGCCCAAAAGAGTAATCAGTAATGAAAACAGCAGAGGGAGTTACCATTCAGCTAGGGCCTACTGTTGTGGAATGTGAGGAACCATTCACAGGGGTTAAAAATGCATTGCAGCCGCCACAAAGGCTTGCCTTGTCCTCATTGTTTCACATAGGCCGATAAAACACGGTTCGGGTCAAAAAATGACTCTTACAGATAGAGAAGAGGAGGGGGAACTATGACAAAATGTCTCTGAAAGACATTTCATGGCCCAGTGTGTAAGGTTTAAGCGTGATAACCCAAGTAAAGTAAGCACACAATCTACTTATGAAAGGGTTTGACAGAAAAAAAAGAATGTTTCAATTTATTTATTTTTTGTTCTTTGGAGTCGAGCTTTTTAAAAAGCCTGGTGGTTAAAAGTGTGGGGCCAGTAACTGAAAGGTTGCTGGTTCGAATCCCTGAGCCAGCAAGTTGGAAAAATCTGCTGTTCTGCCCTTGAGCAAGGCAATTAAGCCCCAACAAACAACAGCTCCCTGGGTGCCGATGACGTGGGTGTAAATTAAGGCAGCCCCCCCCCGCACCTCTCTGATTCAGAGGGGTTTGGGTTAAATGCGGAAGACACAACTGACTAGGTATCCCCCTTTCTCAATAGAATAAAAGCTCTGTTCGGTCATGTATGAACCACTGTATGATCACTTCATGAATATAAAACATTGCAACAGGCTTTTCCACCAGTGGCTTTCTTTTGTGAAGCTCTGAATTTTTTGGAACTCACACAGGATCTGCTGTGGATCATGGTATGTTGCTACAAAAGTTGAACCTTAAATAAATAGTTATTTAATCGAGATTGAGAAGACATGTTAAACATGGCCATCGTGTTCCTATTTTAATATCTATTTCTGAGATTTGGAGATGCAACATGCATGTTATCACAAGTCTCTGAACATTTATATACTTTAGTCTTTTAAGACTATTAAGATAATAATGTTTCAATTCATGTCAGACTTTAATTCATCGGATAAAACAACAATAACATCCTCTAGTCTTGTAAAATTGTAAACGTACGAAAAGACTAGTAAATGAGCCTGTCAAGTGTCATTCTCACAAAGCTATACAAATTCATCATATTGAGTCACAAAGTAGGTTTCCATCCAATTGGTGACAGATTTTCATGTGAATATTCTAAAATCTGCATAAAGAACACCAGTGGTGTGTTTCTACCAAACTGACTTGACGTACTGCAGACAAACTGTACTTTTTCCACTTACGTTTTCATGTACTGAATAAAAATTGAAAGTTCTATGTGTTTCCATTGCATTTTCAACTCTACCCCAAAACTTTTTTCACAAAAACTGTTGAGTTAAATAGCAAATTTGCCTACTCTGTTCTTGACACGCGTGCTCTTGCCAACAGCTCGCAGATACAATGCAATAGTATCAACAATACAGGTACAATAGTGTGAGGACCAGACACCATATCATCGCATGACTTCAAGTTTATATCGATATGATGGTTATCATATCAATAATTCGCATAAAGGCGCTTCCACCACCATTTCTCGCAAAATTAATTTTACAGACACAAAAACATCCCAACATTTCGAACGAAAAAAATTCTGTTGGCATTTGTGCCAAAAATACCTGTTTCCATCACAGCTGTCAAGTTTTTTTTCCATATGGTATGACATTACTGAACTGTGGATGGAAACGTGGTTAGTAGCTAGATTTCCATCCAATTCGCTAAAGTTTATTTTTCAAAAATCTGCATAAAACACACATTTTCAAAAAAAAAAATTTTAAATCAGTGGTCTGTAGCTGGCAGCCAACCTAATAATACTACTCCATAAAATTGACTTGTTGAACATAAAAGGCTGTGCGTGATGACAAGTAGTGCACATAAAAATACCTTTTGCAGTTAAATTCCCATGTACCCAATAAAAAATACTAATCAAATGGGCTCCCATCACATTTTTAACTCTACTGATGGTTTTGTCACAAAAAATCTTTGCTTTATTTAGCTAATGTGCCCATTCCAGTATTGGCACATGCACATGTGCTCTAGCCAACAGCTTGCATATAGGGCCTAGAGTAATGGTATAGCCTACATGAAGAGATTATTACGGACAAAATCAAGATTATTTTTATTTGTTAAACTGCAGCCAAGCATTATCATGTCACCAGAATAAGACCCTAGATATTTATTGGAAAGGTGCAACAAGTTTACCACCTTGCACTTTCACCAACCTGTTATTTCATCTCTAGCCTAATAAACTGCATGCTTTCCCGAGACCAAATAACACTTCATTTCGTGACTCCAAATTGCATATTTTTACTCGCATAAAAAGGTTACAGTACTTTTTACTGTTATTAATTTGAAAATCATATGTAGGCCTATTACGACAGGTGGCGCGCCTGTGGGTTATCGTTCTAATTTCTTTGGCTCATCAGTTCTGAGGGAGAACACAATAAGACTACGTCATCTGTTACAATCATATCCAAATGTCACGGAAGAGATTGTGGATCTAAAAAAAAAAAACTATTTTCATCAGCGGACTTTTGAAAGGTGAATACAGTTTTCCTATACGCCTGAAACCTGACTCCGCCAGAGACGACAACAACTGCATCCTGTAAAACAAGTAGGAAGGCTAAGGACACTGTCCCCAATGCACTGTTATTAGCCTGCTAAAGTCTGCTTTGTGTCAAACGTGTCAAGTTATTTTCCATAGGACTACATCGTCACTTTTTCAGCATGGAGGGTCATTCAAAACACTCACTCTGCTTTTAAACTACATTGTTCCTAAAATTTAGCCAAACAAGTACACTGCTATACTTATGCATTGTTGCAATGTTCTCGAAACAAAACAGCCACGTTTTGATGTTATAATACCATTCTGACCTGCAACCAGGAACAATAATATGTATATAGCGACATCCTTAACAGTAATACAATCACTCCGGATAGGCCTAGCCTAGGCTACTAGGGGGCACTATTTTGAGAGTTCAGCTATCGTCTTTTAATTATATTAATTACTATTGCATGACACGTTTCTGGCGTATTTTCCTCACGTTGCTCTCTCGTTGCAGTAAGACTGTGCAGGTGTTCTCTCTCTCTCTCTCTCTCTCTGTGTCTCTCTCTGTGTCTGTCTGTCGGTCTCTCTCTCTCTCTCTCTCTGTCTGTCTGTCTCTCTCTCTCTGTGTGTCTCTCGCTGAGTCTGTCTGTCTGTCTCTGTCTCTCTGTGTCTGTCTGTCTGTGTCTGTCTGTCTGTGTCTGTCTGTCTGTGTCTGTCTCTCTCTGTGTGTCTGTCTCTCTGTCTGTCTGTCTCTCTGTCTGTCTGTCTGTCTGTGTCTGTCTGTGTGTCTGTCTCTCTGTCTGTCTGTCTCTCTGTTTGTCTGTCTGTCTCTGTCTCTGTGTGTCTGTCTGTCTTTCTCTCTCTCTCTCTCTCTCTCTCTCTGTATGTCTGTCTCTCTGTCTCTGTCTCTGTCTCTCTCTCTGTCACCTGCTCTCTCCCCGCTCTCTCTCGCGCTAAGAATGTAGAGCACCCGCGTGACGTCCCTGCAACTACAACGGAGGACAGGCAGACCGAGAGTGACAAGAAGGGAAACAGAAAAGTTGCAGCAACATTATGCATTGCATACTAAGCTACAGCTGGCTAACATGGCTTAGGACTTCATGTTTCATTGTTAGCCTATATGGCAGTAGATGTGGATCTTGTGTCTATAGCTATAGCCTTTACCGAATGAATTAATTATGAGGTTTGAATAGGCTAAGCGTAGCCTAATTGTTTTTGCCGGAAATATGTGCGCCTACGTGTATTTGCTCCCTTGCCCTACGTGGACACTACTTAGCGATTGTTAAATCACATCCCTCCTACTTTCTTCCTTCTACAATGTCACACACATCTACATGTATAGAATAACGGGAGAATAATTGTGTATTTAGGCTTCCCCGTATAGAGCATATGACCTACGTCTACAGTGGATTATTAGAGTTTATAAAGGACAATAAGACGAATACCATGTAGTTAAAAAGTTGTGCTCTCTCTGATTCCGACACCCCCAATCCAACCTGCATCTTTCAACTCCCCACCCCGCCACATGTTTTGCCCCCACCCCCCACCACCATAGACTCCAATTGGTAATGAGCTCCAACTAATTTTGATGGTAGGCTATTTAAGATGTTGGGGACTTCTGAGTCGGCGATCTCCAAATCAGTTATTATAAACGCATGTAATTTGTGCGTTTATTAGGCTTATGTGTAGAACATTCGATTTCCTAATATGGATGTGCTTTCGTCTGTCTCTGCCTGTTTTAAGGAACAAACAACAAAGTATATTAAATAACCATTTAATAATTGACTATGATTTTAAAACAACAATAATTAATCTAGTCAACAAAAGCACTTCCAATAACGTTCCTCCAACCCGATTAGATTACAGAGCAACCTTTTCAACTTCACATTTCACGAATATGACAAAGCAAAGGTAGCCTATATTACGGCAGCTCTGTCAAACCCATATGATATAAACCACCTACGACTGGTGTTATTGATAGAGACGATTGATAATGGAACGGTTATTATGTTTGTTTGTTTGATTGATAGTCTCGAGTAGGCTAATAGGTTCGCATTTGCTCCTACTACTCAACTCGGGTGCCATTCAAACCCCTCACCAAACACACGGAAGCGAAACATCAATGTTATCTAATATAGTTACGTACCTGTGTGTGATCAAAAAATATCCTGGATGCACTCCCGAAGAACAGGCGAAAGCAAAGGTGAAAGCATGCGCTGTATGCTGAAGCGCATACGATTGAGTGAGTCGAAACCACTGTGACATAGGGATAGTCGTCGGTCTCCAAGTATTCAATGCACTAAGAGCTTGATCCCCCTGGAGCAATGACGATAAGCAAAGCCTCCAATTGCCTCTAACTCACCAAGTATAGTCTATTTCCTGGACCGAGTTACATTAGGAGCAAAACCAAGACGTTTGCGCCTCGATCATTTCATGGATACACCTTTCAGTGTCTCTGGATGGTCTCTCCCGCATTAAATGAACTATTTACTATTGTCTCCATCAGCACAAAGTTCTTGATACTATACTAAATAAAGTATTCGGTTGACATACACGACGACATGACATGTAGGCCTAACGCTTGTATGTTCGCCAACATATTGAGTATCAATGTGTTATCATTTGGATTAAATTCACACAGGTTCTCAAAACTGCTTACGCACGTCATAGAAAACAGCCGTTTGGAATGCATGCAGTTGCATACAGTGGAATCAGATAAATCCGAAACAAAAAGCCTAGTTGAAAACAGCCTAACTTCTAATTGGTCTAGGTAATTATAAGCAATATACTGTAGTGATCCTCGCTATATGAGCCAAGTCAAAATTCCCACCGAGTTAACATATTGGTGCGATGCGTAGGCTATTTATGCCTTTCAGGCCAAAGACCCGGGTTCGCTTCCCACGCCATACGTTCGCTATATTGGTGTCAGACGTGGGATGGGGGCCGTGGGGCCATCGGATTGCACAGCCCGGGACGTGTGAGGCTGAAGTTAGTCGAAGCATGTGGACGTGCCTTACCGTTCGAATGTGGCAGTCTAGCCCTCGTTATATGGGCCACATTACAATTCCACAAAGTGAATTAACCCTATTGGTGCGACGCATAGGGTGTCTGCCTTTCCACAGACCCAGTTCCCTACAATACACGGCATTTCAAATGTACTTATTGTATGTATTAGCTATATTAAAATCTTTACAAAGGTGTAATTACATTTGTATTCTGTAATGATTGCTAAAAGCAAAGTGTTTTAATTTGTTCAAATTATTAATTAATTATTAATATAATATGTTGTAACCTAATCTATTATTTTTGTGGCGTTAAAGGTAAAAAATATTGGTAAAATATTGTCAGTCAAAAAAAACATCTGCGTGGTAGTTTGGCCTATTTTTGTAGACTCGATAGCATAGGAAGGCTGTATAAGCACACAGATTTGAAAGATACATTGAGGGTTATCTCTTGCTCAGCCTAATTTGACTTTAGACTATGGTAGGTCGAATTTAAACTAAGAGGCCTAGATAATATGAATTGTGCCACTTTGTGTTAAAAGACTCTTCCTAGAGCTGGCCGCCCAGCCAAACTGAGCAATCGGGGGAGAAAGGCCTTGGTCAGGGAGCATGCAAATACAGTGCCTTCAGAAAGTATTCAGACCACTTTACTTTTTACACATTTTGTTACGTTACAGCCTTATTCTAAAATTGAATACATTTTTTACCCCATAATGACAGGTTTTTAGATTTTAAAAACAGAAATACCTTATTTACATAAGTATTCAGACCCTTTGCTATGAGACTCGAAATTGAGCTCAGGTACATCTTGTTTCCATTGATCATCACTGATCAACTTAATTTGAGGCTACCTGTGATAAATTAAATTGATTGGACATGATTTGGAAAGGCACACAACTTTCTATATAAGGTCCCACAGTTGACAGTGCATGTCAGAGCAAAAACCAAGCCATGAGGTCGAAGGACTTGTCCGTAGAGCTCTGACACAGGATTGTGTCGAGGCACAGATCTGGGGAAGGGTACCAAAAAAGTCTGCAGCATTGAAGGTCCCCAAGAACAGAGTGGCCTCCATCATTCTTAAATGGAAGAAGTTTGGCGCCACCAAGACTCTTCCTAGAGCTGGCTGTCCAGCCAATTGGGTGAGAAAGGCCTTAGTCAGGGAGGTGACCAAGAACCCGATGGTCACTCTGACAGAGTTCTAGACTTCCTCTGTGGAGATGGGAGAACCTTCCAGAAGGACAACCATCTCTGCAGCACTCCACCAATCAGGCCTGGCCAGACAGAAGCCACTCCTCAGTAAAATGCACAACATCCTGATTGGAGTTTGCCAAAAGGCACCTAAAGACTCTCAGGCCATGAGAAACAAGATTCTCTGGTCTGATGAAACCAAGATTGAACTCTTTGGCCTGAATGCCAAGCATCATGTTTGGAGGAAACCTGGCACCATCCCTACGGTGAAGCATGGTGGTGGCAACAGCGGGGAGACTAGTCTGTTTCGAGGGAAAGATGAACGGAGCAAAGTACAGAGAAATCCTTGATGAAAACCTGCTCCAGAGCGCTCAGGACCTCTGACTGGGGCGAAGGTTCACCTTTCAACAGGACAACAACACTAGGCACACAGCCAAGACAATGCAGGAGTGGCTTTGGGACAAGTTTCTGAATGTCCTTGAGTGGCCCAGCCCGAGTACGATCAAACATCTCTGGAGAGACCTGAAAATAGCTGTGCAGCAAAGCTCCCCATCCAACCTATAGCTTGAGAGGATCTACAGAGAGGTATGGGAGAAACTTCCCAAATTCAGGTGTGCCAAGCTTGTAGCGTCATACCCAAGAAGACTCAATGCTGTAATCACTGCCAAAGGTGCTTCAACAAAGTACTGAGTAAAGGGTCTGAATACTTATGCAAATGTGATGTTTCAGTTTTTTATTTTTTATAAATCGGCAAAAATGGCTAAAAACGTGTTTTTGCTTTGTCATTTTGGGCTATTGTGTGTAGATTGATGAGGAAAAATACAATTCAATCAATTTTAGAATAAGGCTGAATAACACACACGCAAATAAATCATTATTTTGAGGGAGGGGGTTACCCTCTAAAGAAAAGTACGTGCACAGAACATGTGTACAGTACACACAATGCCTTATAATAACACCATGGCTATAGAGTCCCCTTCCTCTTAAATGTTTCCTGCAGTGAGTCCAAGCTCCCTCTACCATCTGAGAGGCAGGGAGGGTCAAGAGACAAGGTGTCCTCTGTAAGCCACTCATTCAAGAGGCTTCCCTGTCGTTTGTCAAACATCCTATTGCAGGTTCTTCATTCACACTGCAGTAACGCTGCTTTCAGGGTTGTAACAAAACTTCAATGAATCATTCTAAGCATTGTCACCCTCGCCTTCTACTCACGCACAAGTAACTAGTGTAGTGTAAACACACGCACACAAACACACACACACAAACACATAATAGTTGTACACTTGTATTCACCACAATGCCATACACCATGTAATGTTCCACTCATACAGTAACGCAACAGAGACTATATTTATGAAAGCCCTTTAGTTGGGTTAGCTTGCAGTAACAGTGAGGGTGTGTTACACAACTGACTGACGCCACAGCCCCTTGTGCTCAATTAGCTCCCAGTGCATTATTGACACCTTGCTAATTGTCAGCTGTTCGGTGTGCACTGACAACCTTGCTGCCTTACCACAGGGATTCTGGGGGAGTGCTTTGTTACCTCACGGCCAGTGATCACATCATGGACACACGCAATCACCATAATGCTATGCCATATCAAATATTCATGTGATGTATCAGATGACTTGTTTTGAATAAGAGTCAAATAACTAACACTTTATTTACCTCTGTTTAATATCTATCCTCTATCCTTTGTCATTTTTATCAGTTTCCTTATCATGCTCTCCCCCCCTCTCTGTCGCTCTCTCTCTCTATCTCCCCCCCTCTCTCTCTGTCTCTCTCTCTCTCCCCCCTCTCTCTGTCTCTCTCTCTCTCCCCCCTCCTCTGCCTCTATCTATCTGTCTCTCTCCCCCCTCTCTCTCTCTCTCTCTGTCTCTCTCTCTCCCCCCTCTCTGCCTCTCTCTCTCTGTCTCTCTCTCTCTCTCTCTCTCTCTCTCTCTCTCTCTCTCTGTCTCTATCTATCTGTCTCTGTCTCTCCCCCTCTCTCTGTCTCTCTCTCTCTCCCCCCTCTCTCTCCCCCCTCTCTCTCTGTCTCTCTCTCCCCCCCTCTCTCTGTCTCTCTCTCTCTCTCTCTCTCTCCCCCCTCTCTCTGTCTCTCTCTCTCCCCCCCTCTGTCTCTATCTATCTGTCTCTCTCCCCCCTCTCTCTGTCTCTCTCTCTCTCTCTCTCTCCCCCTCTGCCTCTATCTATCTGTCTCTCTCCCCCCCCTCTCTCTCTCCCCCCCCCTCTGCCTCTATCTATCTGTCTCTCTCCTCCCCCTCTCTCTCTCCCCCGACCTCTCTGTCGCTCTCCTCCCCCCTCTCTCTCTCCCCCCTCTGTCTGTCTCTCTCTCTTTCTCTGTCTCTCTCCTCCCCCTCTCTCCCCCCTCTCTGTCTCTCTCTCTCTGTGTCTCTCTACTCTCTCCCTCTGTCTCTCTGTCTATCTCTCTCTGTCTCTCCCCCCTCTCTGTCTGTCTCTCTCTCTCTGTCTCTCTCCTCACCCTCTCTCCCCGCCCATATCTGTCTGTCTCTCTCTGTCCCCCCCCCCCTCTGTCTGTCTCTCTCTCTCTGTCTCTCTCCTCACCCTCTCTCCCCGCCCCTCTCTGTCTGTCTCTCTCTCTCTTTGTCTCTCCTCTCCCCATCTCCCCCCTCCCCCTCTCCCCCCCCCTCTCTGTCTCTCTCTCTGCTGTCTTTTTAAAGCACTGTTTTATTTCTTCTCTTATCAAGCTTCACTGTGGCCTTAGAGAGGGGATCCGCCCCCACCATTGATCATGCTATTTTAACCACGTCGTTCAGGACCGGGGAATACATCCGAACACAGACCTTGATGTGCAAATACAAAGCATTACATCACAACAAGCCCTGCTATCAATGCCAACAGAACAGGCAACCAACCTGGGTTGGTAGTGAACACCACACGGAACCACACAAACATCAAAATGCTGTTCTTTTGTAAAGTGTATTGAGACGTGAAATGCACTGTTAATAAAAGGTGACTTGACTTCACATCTAGGCATTACACATTGGTCTAATCTGCATTTTCCTATTGAACTGGATATTATACAGGTCCATATTATTGTGTAAAATGAATAGATGCCTGTCATTGTTTATTGGGTGTGTGATTGTGTTGACAAGTCTTGCCTCAGATAGGGAATAAGGCAATTGATTGGGAAGTCCCAGGTTGCATCCTCCTCCGCTAATATAATAATGTGGTGTAATCATGTAATATCATGCTAATCCTATCTTGGATGAGAAAGTGGACTCAGCAGCCAACCCAGGAAGTGAACCCATTTCCTGTGGGGGCTGTGTGTGTGTGTGTGTGTGTGTCTCTGGCAGTGCATTTTAAACAGCAGTGACTGCAGGAGGACGTGGAGGGAGCCTGATGGATACAGCACGGCACACGGTGATGCTGCTGCACCGCTGACATTGTCTTCTTCTGCTCTCCTTCCACCTCCACCCACCCCTCCTCTGCCTCTCTCCACCAGAATAATCACTGTCTTAAACCCACTCTCCTCGACACACACATGCATGTAGGCAGGCACACACTCACTCATGCAGATATACACACATGCACGTATGCAGGCGCACACACACACACACACACACACACATGCAGACACACACTATACTTCCTTCGGCAAAACCACTGTACCCCCCCTCCACCTCACTCACACATACAATCCCGGCTGCCACGTGATCATTCAAAGCAAGACAAGCATGCATTCAGACAAGTTGCTACGAGAACAGACAACCAAAACAAAACATCAAGAGTCTATGACGGGAGTCTATGTGTTTTATACAGTAAGCTGCCAGGATGGCATGAACAAAAATACAACTAAGGGGATAATATGATTCCCGAGCTGAGGAGGTCAACTGCACATTGTCATCACACCCTAAATACATTGTATACGTAGACTGTTTTGGAGCACAGAGGCAGGAAGTACTTTGTCATTCCTTGCCATGCTTGGTTTCTCTTTCTATGATGGTCTCATGATATGTAACTGAGGACACATGACATGGAGGAGGAAGGAAGGAAGGATACACTCTCCCTTGTCATCAGTGTATTTTAAATACAGGGCTGGGCTTGCCTCTAGCAGGGTCATCTGCTGTTTAATTGCATTAAGACTATTTGTTGACAAATAGTTGAATAGATGATTGTCCTTGAAGGAAGTACACTACATGACCAAAACTATGTGGACACCTCCAACATCTCATTACAAAATCATGGGCATTAATATGGAGTCGTTCCCCCTAACAGCCTCAACTCTTCTGGGAAGGCTTTCCACTAGATGTTGGAACATTTCTGCAGGGACCTGCTTCTATTCAGCCACAAGAGCATTAGTGAGTTCAGGCACTGATGTTGGGTGATTAGGCCTGGCTTGCATTCTGCGTTCCAATTCATCCCAAAGGTGTTCGATGTGGTTGGGGTCAGGGCTCGGTGGAGGCAAGTCAAGGTTTTCCACACCGATCTTGACAAACCATTTCGGTATGGACCTCGCTTTGTGCACAGGTGCATTGTCATGCTGAAACAGGAAAGGGCCTTCCCCAAACTGTTGCCACAAAGTTGGAATCACAGAATCGTCTAGAATGTCTTCGTATGCTGTAGCGTTAAGATCTCCCTTCACTGGAACTAAGGGGCCTGAACCATGAAAAACAGCCCCAGACCATTATCCACCAAACTTTACAGTTGGCACTATTCAATGGGGCAGGTGTACGGCTGCTTGGCCATGCAAAACCCATTTCATGAAGCTCCGAAGAACAGTTCTTGTGCTGACATTGCTTCCAGAGGTAGTTTGGAACTCGGTAGTGAGTGTTTATAATTTTGTTTTTTTATTATTATATTTTTTTAATTTAACCTTTATTTAACTAGGGAAGTCAGTTAAGAACAAATTCTTATCTACAATGACAGCCAACCTACAGGGTCAGCCCCTGGAGCAAATTAGGGTTAAGTGCCTTGCTCAAGGACACATCAACAGGTTTTTCACCTTGTCGGCTCGGGTATTCGAACCAGCGACCTTTCGGTTAACTGGCCCAACGCTCTAGGCTACCTGCCCCCCGTGTTGCAGTGCTATGCGCTTCAGCACTCAGCGATCACGTTCTGTGAGCTTGTGTGGCCGACCACTTTGCGTCTGAGCCTCTGCTGCTCCTAGAAGTTTCCACTTCACAATAAGAGCACTTCCAGTTGACCGGGGCAACTCTAGCAGGTCAAACATTTTACGAACTGACTTGTTAGAAAGGTGGTATCCTATGACTGTGCCACGTTGAAAGTCTCTGAGCTCTTCAGTAAGGCCATTCTACTGCCAATGTTTGTCTATGGAGATTGCATGGCGGCGTTAGGTGAACAAGGAGTTCAGGAGGGGAATAAGCACACACCCCAGAAAATTGTCAAAGACTCCAGCCACCCGAGTCATAGACTGTTCTCTCTGCTACTGCTGAGCCAAGCCTGGAACCAACAGGACCCTGAACAGCTTCTACACCCAAGCCATAAGACTGCTAAATAGTTAGTCCAGGCAACTATTTGGTTAACTATTTAGCTATCTGCATTGACCCTTTTTGCACTAACTTTTTCGACTCATCACATAAGCTTCTGCTATTGTTTATTGTCTATCCTGTTGCCTAGTAACTCTATTCCTAGTTATATGTACTGTACATATAAACCTCAGTGACCTCGTACCCCTGCACATGGACTCGGTACTGGTACCCCATGTATTTAGCCAAGTTATCATTACTCAATGTGTATTCATTTATTATGATATGTTATTACTTTTCTATTGGCCTGTAAATAAGCATTTCAATGTTAGTCTACACCTGTTGTTTAAGAAGCATGTGACAAATAACATTTGATTCTATTTTTTCATTTGATTTGATCATCTTTTATTTGCCATCTCGTCAAGTCCTTGGCCTTAATGTACATCACTGTCTGGCATTAGGGTTCTATTATCCCAAATGACTCAAATGTGTCACAAAATAATGTAAATCCAATGCCTTGTTTGTAGGTGACTACAGAATTTAAGTTTCAAGGAAATGCACAGGCTCACTCTAGATGTATTGTGTATCTCACCGATCTTGATCACACTAATTACATCTAAGTAAGTACTGTGTGTGTGTGTGTGTGTATCTGTGTGTTTTCCTGCGCGCGCGCACGTATGTGTGTTCGTGCATGCGTGTGCACGCATGTGTGTGCATGCATGTGTGTGTGTGTGTGTGTGTGTGTATGTGTGTGTGTGTCAGAGACAGCTGTTGTTTGTGTAGGGCTGAGTGCTCAGCCCATCTTGTAATTAGACAAACGCTTCAGTTTAGTGAGTTTGACGAAAAATAGAGGAACTTGAATCTCCAATCTCCTGTTCCCCCCTCCTCGACACACTACCCCTCCCCCAAACTGACACATGAACACACAAAAGAACTCACTCACACACACTCCAGACAACAATAGCTCAAGCCAACAGAAGCCCGGCTGACTTTGAGATACGTAATATCATCCGACAAGTGAATGAGAAAATGGCTTCTAGTTTAAGGAGTGAGATATACAATTTCGGAATTTTGCGACTACATGTACAATGTTATGTTATATGTATTAATAATCTAAGGGACCTTTTCTTAAATAATTTTTTTGGGGGGGGGAACCTGTTGCATTCTTGATAGGACTGAGTCTATTTCACATTAGAGGGGCAACTCATGGTGTTGTAGTAGAAGAAGCAATAGCCTGAAGTGTGAAAAGCTCAGATAGAAGTGGTTTAGATGATCCTTTCTCCTCCTCTTTATTCGAGTGCAAATGAGAGAAAACAAAGTATTTGTGTGTCAGTGTATAGTTATAGGGTGTGTTATGGAGTCAATACGCATCTCTGGTTACATTTAGAGGACATTTCAAAGCATGTGACAGTGGAAAATGCATAGTAACAATTTGGATGCTACACATTTGACACACTATGGATATTGGAAAAAACTTTTTTTGCCTTTACAGTTCACTCACTCAAAGTGCACATCATCACCATCACCATCATCACCCGTGGTCAGTCCTATGATACGCTTTGAGACAGTTGTTTACAAAGGACTGCTCACATCCTCTGATTTTATAATAAGTCCTTATCTAACGAGGAGGGATTGGTCCCAGCAGGGTGCCCCATCCTCCTCCTCTCTGGGCTGGGGACACACAACAATAGGCTTGCTCTGGGTCTTGTCTGCTCTGTCTCAAACCTCCCTCCCATCACCCAAGAACTTCCCTGCATGCCTCTCATCTGTAAATCACTTTTAGAAGCATGACAAGGATCTCTTTATTGGAGGCAGTAGTTTTCCCAAAGCTTTTAGGAAACTTAATTCATAATAGGAGTCATATTAAGTACTGGTGGCACTTGATCTAGCCTAATTCAGTGAGAGCTTATCGAACAAATAGATAACATGTTTGTGTGTAGACTAAACATGCTGTCAATGATAACCAAACTAATTTGGATCTTAGATAAACACCAATCAATGTGGTTTCCTAACCAACCACATCAAGATTTAGATATTTTTAGAGGAGGAAATTGAGATCAGATATACAAGTAATTGTGTATTTTAGGGGTTACACTTTCAATACAATGGATACCAAGGCTGTGAAATAATTTGAGGCCAGAGCGTTTAGTGGATTAAAATCCAAAACAAAGGCGTCTTGTCAACAGAATAATCCCACAGGAATATTTCTGTTGTAAAATGGGAATTACTGGAGGCTTTCGATCATGTGATGTGTTATCAAACTGGGTTTATGGTATGTTTTCACTCAGAGTGTTGAACCATGACACGTTTGGGCTCTGAATACAACCAAGGCGATTGACTATTGGAGAATAGTTATAATAAACACTCGTCAACGTTCAACATGTTTTACAATTTTGTGTTTGAATACCACACTTTTATTGTATGACTTCTTATTTTAGTTAATGAAATGTCTTTGGATAAGTTTATTTAATCTTCCGCTAACACAAACAAAAACCACAGTCAGAAATCAAGGTCAGAATTGTACTTTTACATTTTACATTGCATGCAGGAAGCTGTTTAGCACTTTGTTCATGAAAGCACAGAGAGAGAGAGAGAGAGAGAGAAAAAAAAAAAAATTGAGAGCGAGGGGGGGAGGGGGAGGAAGAAGGGCAAAAAGACCCCTATACGTATTTACTCCATACCCACACTGCGTTTTGACACTGTTCACACTCCAAGGCACAAAGTGAACTGAATCTTCTGAGTAGGAAGAGTGCTATCGCTGCTGCTACAGATGTGACATTTAAAACTGATAAAACTATCATGCAACAGCTCCATGCTTTCATGATTTACCTTAAAACATGTTCTCATGCAATATTCATGAGGTATACTTTGTTGAAGGATAAATAATTTATTCACACCCTACTGCCTGCTTCCAACATCCCCATTAACCCAGTGCTCACACTCAAATCCCTTATGGAAAA
The DNA here is from genome assembly GCA_023634145.1 of Thymallus thymallus. Taxonomy (NCBI): domain Eukaryota; kingdom Metazoa; phylum Chordata; class Actinopteri; order Salmoniformes; family Salmonidae; genus Thymallus; species Thymallus thymallus. Next base: position 5,020,896 of record CM042415.1, read on the forward strand.
AAGGGCTGGGAGAAACTATGTAAGGAAGGAGTGGTGGTGTTCTCTCCCATTCCACACTACCACCACTCCACTACCGTTCTATTGAAATGATATATTTTAGTTTACGCCGGGCTTCAAAGTTTATTCACTACTGATCTCTCACGGCTCCTGCTATTGTGCTTTTCACTCTCTTTCTTCTTCTCTCCCCCACTTCTTCTCTCCTGTGTCTTTTGTATGAGGCCATTGCATCATCCCTATTGTCATGTTAATTACCTTTTTGCTCTCTTTGCAGAGGCCTTACCATCCATCAAAGCATCTTCCAGCTTTTCATCTCTTCCAGACTATCTATACCTGTAATTAGGTTTGGGTGAGGGAGAAGATGGATTTGGTTTTCAGCACCATGCAGAGAAAAACAAGACATCAGGAAGTCCTTACCGCTGTTCTGGGACCAGCCCTTAATGGTGTCTAATTGACCTGGTCTGTCATGTGGCCATGGCTTCATACGGTCGGGGGCGATTATCTATATGTGTCATCCTGAGAGGATTAGCATTAGTAGTGTGTGTGTGTGTGTGTGTGTGTCTATGGTTGTGGGTGAGGGGTGGCTGCATGGGGTTGCCATAATTGCCTTCCAGATGAGATGTGAGTGCATCAGGAAAACATGAATGAATTAAGATAGTAGCCTTCAACCTAAAGCTGACCCAGTGATCAGGCTTCCAGATTTCCAGCGTTGTAATTGGTAGAGAAGTAGGTGAATTAATAGAAGAGGCCAATCACAAATTATGTCAAATCTGGTGCAGCTGTATTGGAGACACGCACATCGCATCAGTGACCTTCAGGATGATATGAGAACGAAGGATGGTGCCTCCGGTGTGTATCTGGTGTGTCGCCTCTCCCAAGATGGACAGCCGTGCATTATTGATCACAGAACACTTCAACAGTACTGTATACCGTATCGCCTATGGAAGCACATTTGAGAGAACACATTATAGCAATTCAGGTTTTTCTGCTATAAAACGTGTGATGAAATTGTGTTCATTGGTTGCGTCGGTTTGTTTGTTCGTTGCTGTCTCTCCTCCCCACTGTCTCTCTCTCCCGACCCCTTCTCGTTTGAAAACCCACAGGGAGGCTGGATGGTAGAAATGCAGTGACAACTCCCTTGCCTCTCCTCTACATTCTGTTGTTCACAAGGCAACAGTCCCTTCCATAACAACTTCACCTCATCTATGTACATTGAAAAAGGGACCATTTCCTTTCTGCTAACTTGTGTTCCTCCACTGGCCATGTTCAAAATGCAGTCATAGTCTGAAGCACATTGCAAGCATTTGGAAGCATGTTGAAAGAGGCCAATCAAACCAAAATAGTTTGTAATACCAGACTATTTGTCAAATAAATCCACATATTTCTACAAGGGATGCAATGCCCTTTTCATGTAGTATCAAACCTATTTACCTTTTACAGATGTCTAGTTTATTCAAGGCAGGTAGGGCAGACCTTTAACAGCACAAGATACATGGACTCTATACATCCTGCTATGCAAGCTGGCAGACACTATTTGATATCAGCCAAATTAGAAAAACAAGACGTGTGTGTCCATGTGTCTGTGTGTGAGAGAGAGAGAGACGTTGTATAGACACAGGAAATGTCTCCCAAGTGTCATGTAGAATAGATATCTCATTCATTGAGACAGAGCTGCTGCCTATTAAGTGAATTAACCTAACCTCAAATTAATTCAAAAATACAAGACAATGAAGAAATATGAAGATACAATACAAATCAAGGCAGGGGCAAATTGAAATAAAAATAAAACAAGCAACATTGATTGAACAGCTGATACTTTACCTAATACCCACATTTATCCGCCTATATACTGTATATAAATTCAATTTAAATTCTAATGAAATAACTATGCATTGACTGCAATAATATTGGTAATCATATATGCCCTGTGAGAAAATGTGTATTTTGAATTTCCAGTTCACAGTAATGCAATCAAGAATCCCTGAGTTTAATTGAATTACTTTATTTTTCCAGAAGGAATTTCAGTACCATTTTACAGGGGAGATAGATAGAAACGTTGAGAACGCATGGCTGTGCTTCCTCTGTCCCCTGTCAAGGGGCCATAGGGGAGGAATGCCCAGAGCGAGCACTGAGCCACCCTGTCAGATGTTATTTTTATGATGCCTAAGAATGATTGGGTTCATAGATCTAGTTGCCCCTCTCTGACAGCAGAGGGGACACATCACCGTGGTTACCACACCTGGGACATGAGGTATGGGCAGGATGGGAAATGTCGTCAGGACAAGGTCATACCAGAGGTCATCGACTCCTCTCTATACAGTGCATTCGGAAAGTATTCAGACCCCTTCCCTTTTTCCACATTTTGTTACGTTACAGCCTTATTCTAAAATTGATTCAATAAAACATTTTCCTTATTATTCTACACACAATACCTCATATTGACAAAACGAAAACAGGTTTTCAGAAATACCTTATTTAGATAATAATTCAGACCTTTTGCTATGAGACTTGAAATTGAGCTCAGCTGCATTCTATTGACCTTAAATGGAAGAAGTTTGGAACCACCAAGACTCTTCTTAGAGCTGGCCGCCCGGCCAAACTTAGCAATCCGGGGAGAAGGTTCTTGGTCATTGAGGTGACCAAGAACCCGATGGACACTCTGACAGAGCTCCAGAGTTCCACAAGGATAACCATCTCTGCAGCACTCCACCAATCAGACCGAAGCCTATCCTCAGTAAAAGGCACCTGGTCTGATGAAACCAAGATTGAACTCTTTGGTCAGAATGCCAAGCGTCATGTTTGGAGGAAACCTGGGACCATCCTTACGGTGAAGCATGATGGTGGCAGCACCATGCTGTGTGGATGTTTTTGAGGGCAGGGACTGTGAGACTAGTCAGGATCGAGGGATAGATGAACGGAGCAAAGTACAGAGAGAGCCTTGATGAAAACCTGCTTCAGAGCGCTCAGGACCTCAGACTGGGGTGAAGGTTCACCTTCCAACAGGACAACGACCCTAAACACACAGCCAAGACAACGCAGGAGTTGAATGTCCTTGAATGGCCCAGCCAGAGCCTGGACTTGAACCCAATTGAACATCTATGAGTAGTGACGCTCCACATCCAACCTGACAGAGCTTGAAAGGATCTGCAGAGAAGAATGGGAGAAACCTCACAAATACACGTGTGCCAAGCTTGTAGAGTCGTACCCAAGAAGACTCAAGGCTATAATCGCTGCCAAAGGTGCTTCAACAAAGTACTGAGTAAAGGGTCTGAATACTTATGTAAATGTGATATGTCAGTTTTTTAAATAAAAAAAACAACTATTTTTGCTTTGTCATTATTGGGTATTGTGTGTAGATTGATGAGGGAAAAAAAACGATTTAATACATTTTAGAATAATGCTGAAATGTAACAAAATGTGGAGAAGGTCAAGGGATCTGAATACTTTCCGAATGCACTGTACCTGTCACACATCATGTATAATCCATATAATCATGCCTAGTCTCACCAATGGACAAAACGCAGAGTAGATTTGATAATAATTAAATGATAATTTCAAATGATTTTTTTATTTATTCATGTTCTGTCAGATGTATTTATGCGTTAAACATGTTTGTTAGTAAAGGAAATATGTTATTCTCCATCTCTGACGTTGACGTTCAAGATCCCCTTTGAACAAACTCATCATTTTGTTTTCCTATTATTTACATAACTCATGAATAATCAGGTGACATCACAGCATTATGTAGGCCTATCACTGCTCTTTCTGGTGTTAGCCTAAACAGTACCGGTGCTGGGGTAAAATCACTGGGAAGCCAAGCCAGGGGAAAAAACAACATATTACAACCTATTGCGTTGTTTTCTCTCTGACTTGTTAATTCATATTCCTTGACACCGTGATATAGAGGCCTAAAGGCAGAGACAGTAAGTGTATAAATTCATCCACACCTTTGGCTTCTCTATGGTTGTCACAGTCAGGGCTTGACAGTAGAGTTCTAGTTGACTCTATGTTTGGTTATTGTTTTGGTCCCCAATTAGAGGCAGCTGCATTACGTTGTCTCTAATTGGGGATCCTATTTAAGTTTCCCACCTGCGTTGTGGATCTTTGTTTTGAGCATGGTGCACATCGATTCATGGTTGCAGTCTCTCCTTTGTTGTTTTGCAAGATATAATAAAATTAATTTTCTATTTACGATAGCTCTGCGCCTCGTGTCCTGCCTTCGCAGCGTTACAGAAAGATCCCCCAGAGGGTTTTTTCAACCAGCCCCTGGAGGAACAGGGGAGGTGGTGGAGGGCTTGGCTGGAGCTGAGACCTTCCAGCCCGGGAGGACGAGAGGTTTGAGGACCACAGGTAGATGTGGACGGAACATCTGGCGGCTCTCTTCCCGGAAGTAGAGAAGGTGGAGGAGGCAGGGCCCAGCCCGGTTCCTCCAGTGCCGGGTCCCAACCCAGTACCTCCAGTGCCGGCACCTCGTACCAGGGTTCTGGTGGCGATCCACAGCCTGGTACCTTCAGTGCCGTTTCCCAAGCCCGGTACCTCCAGTGCCGGTTCCCAAGCCCGGTACCTCCAGTGTCGGTTCCCAAGCCCGGTTCCTCCAGTATCGGTTCCCAAGCCCGGTTCCTCCAGTGCCGGTCCCCAGCTCGGTTCCTCCAGTGCCATGCCAGCTAGTTAACATTAGCTTACTACATCTAGCTACATATGGAACTTCTATCCTCTCAGGCCAGGGGCACAATGTATGAATTTATGGTTGGATCAGAATCGCCTTTATAATCATTGGCCAGTACGGAGAATTAAGCAAAACCACAAGTCCAAATCCCTGTCTCAATCCATGGCTAATTTAGGAAAGGGACGATTTTAGCTAGTTAGCCACCGGAGGACAACGACACATTGAGATGCAACAATTCTAGTTTTTTCTGTAAATGACGTTCTGCTTTTGATGTGATATGATTGGTCTGAAGCCAAATCCAAACTGGCTTCCTTGACATTTATTTGTTGTTGAGCTCACTCAGTTTAGCTGAACACTGATTGGCTACTATTTTCTAAAATCAATTATCAAGGGAGGCCAAATGCTCGCTGGCTTCCCTGGCATTCAACGCTAAGGGGTGGCATCAATGTCATACTCTTTCTTACCTGACAGCATCAGATAAATGGGCTTGGGCTACACATACAGAGAAAGAGGGGCGCTGTTTTTCTGAGTGTTAGCTCTCTATTTTCAAGTCTGACTCAATGTCTGCAGTGCCAGACACTCAGTATCATTAGTCAATGTAAGCGGAGAATCTTGTTGGTAGGAAGGCTTTGGACTGGGGCAGGGATGAGGTTCTCCCAACGTTCACATCACGTTCCCTCAGCGTTTTTGCAGTGTCCCTCAGTGTGTCCCACTCTAACAGAGAGGTGGGCTTTAAAATCACCCTGCCACTGCCAATGGACAATCTTCATGATTGATGGCTCCCTTCTTCACTGTGGAGAGAGAATCGACTGCTGGATAAGAAAATAGAGAAAAAGAGGAGGATCCCTCAAGGTCAGTGTGATGTCCAGGCTTTTGTTTTCCAGGCGAACCACAAGGGGGGACAGGCAGAATACACTCTTAGAAACAAAGGTGCTATCTAGAACCTAAAAGAGTTCTTTGGCTGTCCCCATTGGAAAACCCCTTTGAAGAACCCTCTCTGGTTCCAGGTAGAACCATTTTGGATTCCATGAAGAACCTTTTCCACAGAGTCAAGAGTGTGGCTTCCTCTAACCAGAAATCAAATCCACAGTGCTTTCCAATGACTATACATAAAACAGATGTAAAGTACATGTAAACATATAAAAACCAAGTTATGTAGGGATTTACTTTCATGTTCACATTTATAAATGCGGTTACATTTAAAATGTAAGAGAATTGCCATGCAAACCCACAGTATCATATTATCAACAAGCACTCATAGGCAATGGCATACAATAAGAGTTTTTTTTTCACTCTCCCCATGCTTCCCCCAGTTCGTATGGCTGTGAGGCAGAGAAACTGATCTCAATGGACAGTATCTTATTTTAGCAGCAATGACAATATGCAGATTTTCGCTTCCGTAAAAATTCACAACTCGCTGCTGTCCTCTAGTGGTCGATTATTTACCTGTGTGTGTGTATGTGTGTGTGTGTAGGTTTCTGCAGTCTGGAGTGTATACATATGTGTGTGCACCAGAAGTGCTTAGTTCTTGTCTAGTGATGGATATAGAGGTGCTGTGTGACCTCAGGGTTGCATCAAAACAAAGGGTATTTTTAGATATCTCCAGTGAATTGCACTCCTACTGAAACGTTTAATTAAATAAAATGTTTTTATATTATATTTTGAAATGTAGGGTGATACATTAAAAATACATTGACATATATTTGCAATATGTTTATGAAATACTGTATATATTATTTTAAATGAAATATGTATTTTTAAATATATGTATAAATACAGTAAGGCAAGTGCCTTCGGGAAGTATTCAGATTTTGTTAGGTTACAGCCTTATTCTAAAATGTGTTCAATTGTTTTTTTTCCCTCGTCAATCTACACACAATATTCCATAATGCAAAAACATTTTTGGTAATTTATATAAGTATTCAGACACTTTACTCAGTACTTTGTTGAGGCACCTTTAGCAGTGATTACAGCCTCAAGTCTTCTTGGGTATGACGCTACAAGCTTGGCACACCTGCATTTGTGGAGTTTCTCCCATTCTTCTCTGCGGATCCTCTCAAGCTCTGTCAGGTTGGATGGGGAGCGATGCTGCACAGCTATTTTCAGGTCTCTCCAGAGATGTTCAATCGGGTTCCCCACAGCATGATGCTGCCACCACCATCCTTCACCGTAGGGATGGTGCCAGGTTTCCTCCAGACGTGACGCTTGGCATTCAGGCCAGAGTTAAATCTTGGTTTCATCAGACAAGATAATCTTGTTTCTCATGGTCTGAGAGTCTTAACTCCATGCGGGCTGTCATGTGCCTTTTACTGAGGAGTGGCTTCTGTCTGGCCACTACCATAAAGGCCTGATTAGTAGAGTGCTGCAGAGATGGTTGTCCTTCCCTAAGGTTCTCCCATCTCCACAGAGGAACTCTAGAGCTCAATTGAGCTAAATTTCGAGTCTCATTGCAAAGGGTGTGAATACTTATGTAAATAAGGTATTTCAGTTTTTTATTTTGAATGCATTTCTAAAAACCTGTTTTCACTTTGTCATTATGGGGTATTGTGTGTAGATTGCTGAGAATGTTCTATTTATTTAATACATTTTAGAATAAGGCTGTAACGTAACAGAATGTGGAAAGAGTCAAGGGGTCTGAATACTTTCCGGAGGCAAATATTAATGCATAAGCAATGGGGCTGTAAATAATAAAATAACACATACAGTGGGGAGAACAAGTATTTGATACACTGCCGATTTTGCAGGTTTTCCCACTTACAAAGCATGTAGAAGTCTGTAATTTTTATCATAGGTACTCTTCAACTGTGCGTGACGGAATCAAAAAAAAAAATCCAGAAAATCACATTGTATGATTTTTAAGTAATTAATTTGCATTTTATTGCATGACATAAGTATTTGATACATCAGAAAAGCAGAACTTAATATTTGGTACAGAAACTTTTGTTTGCAATTACAGAGATCATACGTTTCCTGTAGTTCTTGACCAGGTTTGCACACACTGCAGCAGAGATCCTTCAGGTTTCGGGGCTGTCGCTGGGCAACACGGACTTTCAGCTCCCTCCAAAGATTTTCTATTGGGTTCAGGTCTGGAGACTGGCTAGGCCACTCCAGGACCTTGAGATGCTTCTTACGGAGCCACTCCTTAGTTGCCCTGGCTGTGTGTTTTGGGTTGTTGTCATGCTGGAAGACCCAGCCACGACCCATCTTCAATGCTCTTACTGAGGGAAGGAGGTTGTTGGCCAAGATCTCGCGATACATGGCCCCATCCATCCTCCCCTCAATACGGTGCAGTCGTCCTGTCCACTTTGCAGAAAAGCATCCCCAAAGAATGATGTTTCCACCTCCATGCTTCACGGTTGGGATGGTGTTCTTGGGGTTGTACTCATCCTTCTTCTTCCTCCAAACACGGTGAGTGGAGTTTAGACCAAAAAGCTCTATTTTTGTCTCATCAGACCACATGACCTTCTCCCATTCCTCCTCTGGATCATCCAGATGGTCATTGGCAAACTTCAGACGGGCCTGGACATGCGCTGGCTTGAGCAGGGTGACCTTGCGTGCGCTGCAGGATTTTAATCCATGACGGCGTAGTGTGTTACTAATGGTTTTCTTTGAGACTGTGGTCCCAGCTCTCTTCAGGTAATTGACCAGGTCCTGCCGAGTAGTTCTGGGCTGATCCCTCACCATCCTCATGATCATTGATGCCCCACGAGGTGAGATCTTGCATGGTGCCCCAGACCGAGGGAGATTGACCGTCATCTTGAACTTCTTACATTTTCTAATAATTGCGCCAACAGTTGTTGCCTTCTCACCAAGCTGCTTGCCTATTGTCCTGTAGCCCATCCCAGCCTTGTGCAGGTCTACAATTTTATCCCTGATATCCTTACACAGCTCTCTGGTCTTGGCCATTGTGGAGAGGTTGGAGTCTGTTTGATTGAGTGTGTGGACAGGTGTCTTTCATACAGGTAACGAGTTCAAACAGGTGCAGTTAATACAGGTAATAAGTGGAGAACAGGAGGGCTTCTTAAAGAAAAACTAACAGGTCTGTGAGAGCCGGAATTCTTACTGGCTGGTAGGTGATCAAATACTTATGTCATGCAATAAAATGCAAATTAATTATTTAAAAATCATACAATGTGATTTTCTGGATTTTTGTTTTAGATTCATTCAGCCAAGGTTTGTTTGCTTTTCACACATGCTTTATAGCGTGGATCAGGGTACCAAACGATCCAGGATCTGAATCTTAAGGGGATTTGTGAAAGCACCCTTAGACCTTTTTTGTCTTTTAAAATTCTGAAATATCCGTTTGTGGATATGATCTCTCTGGGAAAATGGCCAGTGAGACAAAAATAAAATAAGTTTACATCACTCCTACTTCAGCAATATGCTAAGTTACTCATTTAATGAAATTTAAAAATTTGGAAGGATTGTCCAGAGTCATACCTCAATAGGATAGAGTGTCTGGGGAAGGTTTCTGCCTAGCAACCTGCGAGCAATCAAATGGTACGGCCATTGGTGCCATGAGTGTGGGCCAGAGTGCAGTCCAGGCCCCTGGCTTGGAGGCTTTGTGGTTGTCCCATCAGGGTGCAACATTGTAGGGTTTCTGCCCCATAGACCTGCTGTTAGAGGGAATGATGTTAGCATAGGACAGTGGCTCCCAACCAGGGGTACTTGACCTATCCACAGGGGGTATTTGAGGAGACTCATGAGACCATAGACCTACTGGTAAAATGTACACGAGAGGATACTTCAGGGGTACTCCAGGCAGAGCAAAAGTCAGTTGGTGGTACAGTAACTGAAAAAGCTTGGGAACCACTGTTATAGGAGATTTACAGAGAGAGAGCTGTGATTATATGGGATATTGGAGTTAAACCTCATGTCTAAAGCAATATTCACTTGCTCTCATGGAGTAATAATTGTTATGTGAAACACATCAAAAAGAAATTGGGGGCTCAAAAAAAAATAAAAGAATAAAATTAAAATAAAAAAAGATATTTCAAAAATGGACACAAATGACATTTGGGTTCAGGACTCATGTCCTGACATTCTGGTTCTCTTGGAAACATGGTTAAATGGTTCTGTTTCTGATAAAGACAAATAACAGAAAGGGGGAGGAGTGTCCAAATGTGTAAACTCTTAATTTCACGGCATCCCAATCTTAAAATATTTCTGTTCCCAAGAAATTTGAGCTCCTGGTTGTAGATGTGTCCATAAACCAGAATACACATTTATTGTTGCTGGGCTTTAATTAAGAAGAGACATTTTAAAAAGCTTTCTGCTCAATGGTTTTTACATGACATGTTCTACTCTGATTTAGCCACTGTCTCCTGTATTCCCGAGCCTGAGTCGGCTCTAGAAAATGTATCCTCCATAAACACACCCCATTTAAACAATTCAGTCAAAGATTGAATCCTTGGTTTTCTTCGGAATTATCTGAGTTCATTCAGAGGAGAAATCAGGCCTTTGCCAAAGCAAAGAAAAACTGACTGTAGGGGACTGGCAATATTCCATATGATTGAGAAACAGATGTACAGTCGTGGCCAAAAGTTTTGGTCTCCACAAAGTTTGCTGCTTCAGTGTTCTTAGATCTTTATGTCAGTAGTTACTATGGTACACTGAAGTATAATTACAAGTATTCCATAAGTGTCAAAGGCTTTCATTGACAATGACATTCAGTTTATTCAAAGTGTCAAAATTTGCAGTGTTGACCCTTCTTTTTCAAGACCTCTGCAATCCGCCCTGGCATGCTCTCAATTAACTTCTGGGCCACATCCTGACTGATGGCAGGCTATTCTTGCATAATCAATGCTTGGAGTTTGTCAGAAGTTGTGGGTTTTTGTTTGTCCACCCGCCTCTTGAGGATTGACCACAAGTTCTCAATGGGATTAAGGTCTGGGGAGTTTCCTGGCCCAAATGTCGATGTTTTGTTCCCCGAGCCACTTAGTTATCACTTTTGCCTTATGGCAAGGTGCTCCATCATGCTGGAAAAGACATTGGTCGTCACCAAACTGTTCTTGGATGGTTGGGAGAAGTTGCTCACAGAGGATGTGTTGGTACCATTCTTTATTCATGGCTGTGTTCTTAGGCAAAATTGTGAGTGAGCCCACTCCCTTGGCTGAGAAGCAACCCCACACATGAATGGTCTCAGGATGCTTTACTGTTGGTATGACACGGGACTGATGGTAGCGCTCACCTTGTCTTCTCCGGACAAGGTGTTTTCCGGATGGCCCAAACAATCGGAAAGGGGATTCATCAGAGAAAATGACTCTACCCCAGTCCTCAGCAGTCCAATCCCTGTACCTTTTGCAGAATATCAGTCTGTCCCTGATGTTTTTCCTGGAGAGAAGTGGCTTCTTTGCTGCCCTTCTTGACACCAGGCCATCCTCCAAAAGTCTTCGCCTCACTGTGCGTGCAGATGCACTCACACCTGCCTGCTGCCATTCCTGAGCAAGCTCTGCACTGGTGGTGCCCCGATCCCGCAGCTGACTCAACTTTAGGAGACGGTCCTGGCGCTTGCTAGACTTTATTGGGCGCCCTGACGCCTTCTTCACAACAATTGAAGCTCTCTCCTTGAAGTTCTTGATGATCCGATAAATGGTTGCACCTAAATCAATCTTACCAGCAGCAATATCCTTGCCTGTGAAGCCCTTTTTGTGCAAAGCAATGATGGCGGCACGTGTTTCCTTGCAGGTAACCGTGGTTGACAGAGGAAGAACAATGATTTCAAGCACCACCCTCCTTTTAAAGTTTCCAGTCTGTTATTCTGACTCAATCAGCATGACAGAGTGATCTCCAGCCTTGTCCTCGTCAACACTCTCACCTGTGTTAACGAGACAATCACTGACATGATAGCAGCTGGTCCTTTTGTGGCAGGGCTGAAATGCAGTGGAAATGTTTTTTGGGGATTAAGTTCATTTTCATGGCAAAGAGGGACTTTGCAATTAATTGCAGTTCATCTGATCACTCTTCATGACATTCTGGAGTATATGCAAATTGCCATCATCAACACTGAGGTAGCAAACTTTGTGGAGACCGATACTTGTGTCATTCTCAAAGCTTTTGGCCACGACTGTACACTATATGCAGTGAACAGGGTTTAGGGAGACTATTAAAGTCAGAGAATTAATCCTATAGGCTACGTATTTTATTTCTAAAGCTCATCACATTCCACATAAATTTGAATTGAGATTAAATGTACTGCATCATGGAAACTATGTAGCCCACAATGCTATGAGGATGACATGTCCACTGCCATAATTATGGCACAAGAACAGCTAGGCCTACACCACGTTAGCCTATAGGAGGATAATACATCTTAATAAATGTATTAATGCTTCAATGTTGCTTCCCCCCCATCATATAGTAACATGTCCTTGCTATTTCTTGCATGATTTTAAATAGGAATTTTGCCTACTTTCTAAAAGGCCTAATTATATGCTGTCATTGGACATGAAAAAAAAAACCCAGAGCAAAATATACTTTATTCCCTATTACTATTAAGAATGTGATTACACTCCTGCTCCTCCTTTAGACAATGCACAGTACATATCCACTAGATGTCTCCCTCCTCCATGAATCGGAGCCTCACAACAAGTAGCCCAGCTAAACGTGAACTACAACGGCACTGAAGAGTTCATGGGTTCGCTGATTTCTCTGTGCTCGTCGTCAGGCAGTCGCCATTTTGAAACCCAAATCGTTCACAGTACACGCGCCCTGAAACCTGGAACTATGCCGCGGGGCCGGCCTCGCAAACTGAGGGCTAAACCCAACGACGGGACAGGTAATCAGTTCCAAAATGTCACGAATAAAAAGGCAGCGACCGTGACGTTTACACAAGTTCGTAATGAATGGTCAAGCTGCCGAGTAGCAGATATAAACCCACTTAGAGATAGTGTATATAGTCCCCGGATATAGTATTGCGGGTGTCCATTGCTTTGAGTTGTAAAGTAGTGATTGAGGCGGAATGATATTAATAACATTTCGGTGGCTCTACTTATCCAGATTCAGTCTAATTTACTCTTTGGTTAGGCGGCATATATAGATCATGTGGCTAGGTAACGTTTGTTAGCGCTAGGCAGTTGTCTTAACAGGCTAGCCTTTGTTTTTAATTTGTGTGTGCGAGAAGACAGCTAGCTAGATGTCAGCTAGCCAAACCATCCAGAAAGTGGAGTGTTTCGCCATCCAGTCTCGGTTCGCTGCAGCTCGATGCGATAGCCGAATCTAGATGGCCACATTAGCGAGTTAACTACTACTGTTGGCTAACAAACTAGTTAACATTAGTTTAACTAGTTAGCGTCCAACTCAAGTCGAGAGATCAGAAGAGAATGGGGTTTTCAGCATGTGGCTAAATTAAAGTGTGTTGCTATCCTACTATAGTTAACTAACGCGTTGCCAGATGGATACACTTGAACTAGCAGGCTAACAGTACAGAGAAAATGCAATCCAGCTGCAAGTTGGCTTGGCTAGGTGTAATTGATATATATATATTTTTTATATTAATTCCGAGAGATTAATTTACCATGTTTCTTTATGTGGCAGAAAGGTGCCATGTAGCCGGCGTCCACTGTTTAACCAGCTAGGCCATCAGGTGTGTAATCACTACGCCTAGAAAATAGCGTTTCTATTGGTCAGATTCAGGTTAGTCCAACCCTATTTGCTGAACCGGTCCAATAGAAATGCTAGTTTTCGTTGCAAAACGGACAACTGTTTGGAGTAATGATTGAGTGGGTTTGTTTAGTGCAGTGGGCACCAACCCTTTTCTGAGTCAAAATGCAAGGCGAGATCTACCGCTCAGATTTGTTCTGAACATGACTTATAAAAAGTAAGTCTATGCAACATGAACCTATTAAAAACAGTACTGTATCAATGAGGTAATAACGCAAGCCTATCGATACACTTTCCTACTCATTCATTACAACTCAGTGCCGGTTGTAGTGCTAGTGAAAGTAGGAATAACCCACATTTATTCATACAGGTCTGTATATACATACTCATGTACAGTTGTTATATCATATCACATGCAATATTGTAAGTAATTATTGGACTTAACCTACGTAGGCATTCACTCAGGAATGCATATTAGTATCCTGCCAGTTGCACCTTTTCTCATTGCTTTTAGTATATCAAATGTGCAATACATGCAGTTGTCTGTAATTAAACCCTGCGCACTATGGACTGTATTTTAAGGGAATTACTATTATTACCCCAAATGATATCATACACACATTTAGCTATTAAAGTATCTCTTCCTGTCATTTACCTGTACAGTTTGTGTAACCACTCAAGTATTCACTTATCTGTAAATATAACTGTACAGCTAATTTAACCATGCAAAATGTTCACTTACCTGTTCATTTACCCAGTCTGTCTATTAAGTAAACTATTATTACCCTCGCTCATATCATACGCATTTTTAGCTACTGAAGTATTCCTCTGCCATCGACCTGTATAGTATAGTTAACCATCCAACATCCACCAATGTATAGTGTACATATTCAGCCAACCACCCATACTATGCAATGTCTCTTTTATAGCTTTTATTTTTTTGCACTCCAGATATGTTGTATTTCTATACTTTTTCATACTGCCGCTCTATGTATCATGTACCGTGTATCTGTCTTTTGTGTACTTTCGTTTTGCACCTGCCCTGTGTTTTGTTGTAGCTGCTTGACAATGAAATTTCCCCCCCAGGGGATCAATAAAGTACCTATCTATCTAATAACGCAAGCCTATCGATACACTTTCCTACTCATTCATTACAACTCAGTGCCGGTTGTAGTGCTAGTGAAAGTAGGAATAACTCACATTTTATGGCTTATAAAAGATGTTGACAGTGCTGAGTAAAAACAAGGACTCACTAATACAAACCACAGCTCTTTGCCATGTGTGTGCAAAGCTGTCATCAAGGCAAAGGGTGGCTACGTTGAAGAATCTCAAATATATTTTGATTTGTTTAACAGTTTTTTTGGTTACTACATGATTCCATATGTGTTATTTCAGTGTTGATGTCTTCACTTTTATTCTACAATGTAAACAAATAGTGCAAATAAAGAAAAACCCTTGAATGAGTAATATTCCAAACTTTTGCCCCCCAGTGTATATACAAAAGTATGTGGACACCTCTTCACATTGTTGGATTTGGCTATTTCAGCCTCACCTGTTGCTGACAGGTGTATAAAATCGAGCACACAGCAATGCAATCTCCATAAACCGTCATAGGGTGCCTCCTTTCCAACAAGTCACATTTCTGTCCTTCTAGAGCTTTCCCGGTCAACCGTAAGTGCTGTTATTGTGAAGTGGTAGGCCACACAAGCTCACAGAACAGGACCGCCGAGTGCTGAAGCACGTAGTGTGTAAAAATCACCAGTCCTCTTTTGCAACACTCACTACCGAGTTCCAAACTGATTCTGGAAGCAACGTCAGGACAAGAACTGTTCGCCGGGAGCTTCATGAAATGGGTTTCCATGTCCGAGCAGCCGCCCACAAGCCTAAGATCACCATGTGCAATGCCAAACGTTGGCTGGAGTGGTGTATAGCTTGCTACCATTGGACTCTGTGTGATGAATCACGTTTCACTATCTATCTGGTAGTCCGACAGACTAATCTGGGTTTGGCAGATTCCAGGAGAACGCTACCTACCCCAATGCATAGTGCCAACTGTAAAGTTTGGTGGAGGAGGAATAATGGTCTGGGCTTAACTCTACAGCAAACAATTACATTCTAGACGATTCTGTGCTTCTAACTTCGTGGCAACAGTTTGGGGAAGGCCCTTTCCTGTTTCAGCATGACAATGCCCTGTGCATGAAGCGAGGTCCATACAGAAATGGTTTGTAGAGATCGGTGTTGAAGAAGTTGACTGGCCTGCACAGAGCCCTGACCTTAACCCCATTGAACACCTTTGGAATGAATTGGAACACCGACTGCGAGCCAGGCCTAATCGCCCAACATCAGTGCCCGACCTCACTTATGCTCTTATGGCTGACTGGAAGCAAGTCCCCACAGCAATATTCCAAATTCTAGTGGAAAGCCTTCCCAGAAGAGTGGAGGCTGTTATAGCAGTAAAGAGGGGACCGACTCCATATTAATGCCCATGATTTAGGAATGAGAGGTTCTGACGAACAGGTGTCCACATACTTTTGGTCTTGTAGTGTATAATTACAGTAACTTCTTTCAAAAACAACTTGTGTACCTCAAATTTAATATCAATGAGCTGGGCACGTATAGTAGTTACAGAAAATATATATGACTATACAAATATACAAAGTGGAGTGCAATTATGAGAGTTTTAACAGTTGTCATAAAAAGTAGGCCCAGTCCAGAAAGAACTCATAGCCTCCCTGATATTCAAATTCAGCCCCTGACATTTCATGTGGCCCCTGTTGTTCACTAATTTTATACACTTAAAGAAAACATATTTTTGAGCATTGTGCTTACTATTGAAACTCAACTTCCTATTTGCTCCCTAGCCCGTGCCCCTGGACCTAATCCTTCAATGTTTGCAGATCTGTAAGGTCAGCCTGACATGGTCAAGTGTATCAATATGGTGGTAGCATCACCAGTGCACTACTTAGGCTAACTATCCAGACCCTTCCGATTTGCAAACATTGAAAGGTTAGGCTAGTACTAAGGGGAAGGGGTTTGTAAGGATCTGGGACAGGCTCGTATCTGTTACGCCATGTGGGCCTGCCCATTACCCGATTTGGCTACCAGATAAAGACTAGCATAACATATTGGTGGATGCTCTGTGTCTGTATCCACTTTTTAGTTTAGGTATGAAAATTACAATAAATGTGATTATTAGGCTATTACATTGCTGTGCCACTGTGTTATATATATATATATATATATATATATATACAGTGGGGAGAACAAGTATTTGATACACTACCGATTTTACAGGTTTTCCCACTTACAAAGCATGTAGAAGTCTGTAATTTTTATCATAGGTACTCTTCAACTGTGAGTGACGGAATCTAAAACAAAAATCCAGAAAATCACATTGTATGATTTTTAAGTAATTAATTTGCATTTTATTGCATGACATAAGTATTTGATACATCAGAAAAGCAGAACTTAATATTTGGTACAGAAACCTTTGTTTGCAATTACAGAGATCATACGTTTCCTGTAGTTCTTGACCAGGTTTGCACACACTGCAGCAGGGATTTTGGCCCACTCCTCCATACAGACCTTCTCCAGATCCCTCAGGTTTCGGGGCTGTTGCTGGGAAATACGGACTTTCAGCTCCCTCCAAAGATTTTCTATTGGTTTCAGGTCTGGAGACTGGCTAGGCCACTCCAGGACCTTGAGATGCTTCTTACGGAGCCACTCCTTAGTTGCCCTGGCTGTGTGTTTTGGGTCGTTGTCATGCTGGAAGACCCAGCCACGACCCATCTTCAATGCTCTTACTGAGGGAAGGAGGTTGTTGGCCAAGATCTTGCGATACATCCTCCCCTCAATACGGTGCAGTCGTCCTGTCCCCTTTGCAGAAAAGCATTCCCAAAGAATGATGTTTCCACCTCCATGCTTCACGGTTGGGATGGTGTTCTTGGTGTTGTACTCATCCTTCTTCTTCCTCCAAACACGGCGAGTGGAGTTTAGACCAAAAAGCTCTATTTTTGTCTCATCAGACCACATGACCTTCTCCCATTCCTCCTCTGGATCATCCAGATGGTCATTGGCAAACTTCAGACGGGCCTGGACATGCGCTGGCTTGAGCAGGGGGACCTTGCGTGCGCTGCAGGATTTTAATCCATGACAGCATAGTGTGTTACTAATGGTTTTCTTTGAGACTGTGGTCCCAGCTCTCTTCAGGTCATTGACCAGGTCCTGCCGTGTAGTTCTGGGCTGATCCCTCACCTTCCTCATGATCATTGATGCCCCACGAGGTGAGATCTTGCATGGTGCCCCAGACCGAGGGAGATTGACCGTCATCTTGAACCTTTTCAATTTTCTAATAATTGCGCCAACAGTTGTTGCCTTCTCACCAAGCTGCTTGCCTATTGTCCTGTAGCCCATCCCAGCCTTGTGCAGGTCTACAATTTTATCCCTGATGTCCTTACACAGCTCTCTGGTCTTGGCCATTGTGGAGAGGTTGGAGTCTGTTTGATTGAGTGTGTGACAGGTGTCTTTTATACAGGTAACAAGTTCAAACAAGTACAGTTAATACAGGTAATGAGTGGAGAACAGGAGGGCTTCTTAAAGAAAAACTAACAGGTCTTTGAGAGCCGGAATTCTTACTGGTTGGTAGGTGATCAAATACTTATGTCATGCAATAAAATGCTAATTAATTATTTAAAAATCATACAATGTGATTTTCTGGATTTTTGTTTTAGATTCCGTCTCTCACAGTTGAAGTGTACCTATGATACAAATTACAGACCTCTACATGCTTTGTAAGTAGGAAAACCTGCAAAATCGGCAGTGTATCAAATACTTGTTCTCCCCACTGTATTTTTTAAACTGGCAGTTGCAGCTGTTCAAAAGATGCCCCCCTCTGGGACCTAATTATGAACATGGTAAAATGTGTGTCTTTGTCTCCCTCTCTCTTTCTGTCAACAGAAGGTATGTCCACAGAGATACAGTACAAGTGGATTTAAGTTTGTGTTTATTATTCATTATTTAGCTGTCAGAGTGGCAGAGCCTCCTTGCAGGCCAGTGAGCAAACAGACAGACAGACAGACAGACAGACAGACAGACAGACAGACAGACAGACAGACAGACAGACAGACAGACAGACAGACAGACAGACAGACAGACAGACAGACAGTGCCACCAGAGAGCAAATGCAACTGACACAGAGTTATTGAAGAAAGAGATATATTCAAAATAACCAGGAAATAAGACCTTCAGCCAAGCAGACCAACTGGCATTTGCCTGAAAATTATAACAGGAGAGAATATGTACTGGCTTATTTGTTACTGTAGGACTCAGTCACATTTTAAGTAATTTATCAGACGGTCTTATACAGAGCGACTTGCAGGATCAATAAGGGTTAAGATTTTTTACCTAGTCATCTCAGTGATTCGAACCAGCGACCTTTCGGTGACTGGCCCAACGCTCTTAACCGCTTGGCTACCTGCAGCCCACACAGTTCCTCACTTGCGTACACTCGCTCGCTCACTCACTCACTCACTCACTCACTCACTCACTCACTCACTCACTCACTCACTCACTCACTCACTCACTGTATTTTCTCTCTTTGTCCGTTCCAGCCTCACCGGTGCGACCAGTGTGCCCAGACGTTTAACGTGGAGTTCAACCTCACGCTTCACAAGTCCACACACGCCACCTCCGACCCCACCTGCCCGGTGTGCCACGAGAAGTTCTCCCGCGTGGCCAGTCTCAAGTCCCATATCATGCTACATGAGGAGGAGGAGGTCAGTCAATCAGTGATAGGATTGAACTCTTTCAAACATATCATTTAAAAAATTTGATTGTCTTGAATCTGCTGGGAAATATGGTTTATCAAAGGTAAAAATACATGTTTTAGCTGGTGGATTAGCCTACTACTTTTAATTATCTTATTAATTAAATTAATAAATATCTGTGGACTTTTTCACATCAGGTCACAACCATCCTCATAATAATAATGATAATACATATAATTTATATAGGTGACAGCAAAGACGCTTGTATGATTGACTCATGCATGTCTTCTGAATTGTGGTCCTTCTCCATCCTCCCCCTCTCGTCTGTGACCTCATCTTCTCGTTTCTTTCTCCGCCTCGGTTCGTTCCCCCTCTCCTCCTCTAGAATCTGATCTGTACAGAGTGTGGCGACGAGTTCATTCTCCACAGCCAGCTCATGCAGCATCTGGAGGATCACCGCAAAGAGCTGTCTGGGGCCAAGGTGTACACCTGCAAGACCTGTAGCAAGGAGTTCAAGATGGTGTGCTCCTTGAGCAGGCCTGCCAAGACCCATGTCAAGATGAGGTTAGAGAGCGAGAGGACAGTAGCAGAGGGTCTCGGGTTGATTCATACTGTTGTCCAAAGTGCTTGTTTAGCAATCATTACTAAGTGTATTGCGTGCTCTTATCTCTCTGTCTTTCTGTTTTCTATGTTTCATTTGGAGGACCAGCAGTTAAATTGTGTTTCAAAAGAACAACCTGGCCAAAGACTGTTTCCACATTGGATTGATTTCTGTTTCTCTGCACTTGTTTTTCCCGTCAGGCCACTCAGCTCGAATTCCAGAAACTACAAGAAGAATATTGATCGCAGTGGATTCACCAACAGCTGTCAACACTGTGGCAAGACGTTTAAAAAGCCAAGCCAGCGCGTTCGTCACACGGGAATACACACAGGTAAGCAAAAGACAGCTGGTTCGTGTTCATTACGGCACGCATAATAAAAAATAAAAAAAACATTTTGCAACTGAAAATGGAAATGAGGCCCTCCCTATTTCAGTTTGTTTTCTTCCGTTTCATGCCTAATGAACACGACCGAGGCTTGTTCTGCTTCATACAAGACTCAGATTTGGAGTTGTTGATTTTGAGAGGCCATTAAATGGAGAGCATAAGATGAAATAATGGCCTCTTGAGCCCTCGAGGCCCAGTCAGTGTGCTGTATCACTGTTGGACACAAGGGGTCTCCACCATGATTGGGAATGATCCTTCTCTCATCAACAAGGACTCCTTTTTCACTGTTGCTCTAACTAAGGATTCTGTCACAGGAGGCTGCTGAGGGGAGGACTACAGCCTCATAATGGCTGGAACTGAGCGAATGGAATGGCATCAAATACCTGGAGACCATGTGTTTGATGTATTTGATACCATTCCACTGATTCCACTCCAGTCATTATTACGAGCCTGTTGTAACCAATTAAGGCGCCACCAACCTCCTGTGGATTCTGTCGTCAATACACAGGCGACAAAGGCCACATTTGCCCTGAGAAATATAACAGGGCCATACAGTTGTCTCATAAATGTTTCTACATTTTCCTCACGTAAAGTGTGTTAAAATAGATATGGCATATATCCTTTAAAAAATTCCCCTGAAACATCCACCAAAATATAATAGTCATACGTTACATGCAAGGTACAAGGTGAACTTTATTGTCCCACAAGGGGAAATTCATGTGGCCATTCATTACGCGCCCTTGTCACAACATATTCTCTAAAAACATAAACACAACACATGAACACAACAGTCAAACCAATAAACAAGAAGAAAATAAAATAACAATGACAAAAAATGAACGATGACAATAAAAATAAATGACAATACTGCAGAAATGACAATCACAATCCAACATTTAACGTTAAAAATGTATAATATTATCAGGTAACTAAAACTATGATAGCTGGCGATGTGCTTGGTCATTATAAAATCTGATCGCTGTAGGTACAAATGATTTATTCTACCTTTCTGTTCTAATTCTCTGTTGTAAAATTCTACCAGTTGACCGATTACTTCTCATAAATGTATGATGTAGAGGGTGAGTAGGGTCATTGAGGATTTGGTCAGTCTTTTTTAAAATAAGCTCGTTGTACAGCTGAGCTGCCGACACCTGATCAATTCCCATGATCCCGCTGGCCATCTTGATCATGCTCTGCAGTTTCTTTTGGTCCTTAACGTGCATGTTGCCAAACACACAGATAAGGCCAAAGGACAGGACACTCTGGAGGAGACTTTTATAAAACATTACAAGAATGTGTCTTTCTAATCTAAAATTATATAATTTTCTAAGGAAGTACATCCGCTGGTTTATTTTCGTAGTTTTATTCAGTGCACGTTCATTAAAAGTTAATTTAGAATCAATTTCAACTCCCAAGTATTTATACGTTGAGACCCTCTCCACTAATTCACCATTGATCTTAGAGTGGGGGACTATTATTCTGTTTTTACTAAGGTTTATGACCATCTCTTTTGTTTTCTTCACATTGATTTCAAGAAAATTCTCAGAACACCACTGAGTGAAGCCCTGCAATTCCCTCTGAAATCCACTCACAGAAGAAATGTCCGATTTTAAAAAACCAACCAATGCTGTGTCGTCAGCATATTTAAAATAAGTGTGGGCTGAAGAGGAAGCTTGACAGTTATTGGTGTACAATGTGTATAGGATAGGCGACAGAACGCACCCTTGTGGTGCCCCTGTATTTATCATTTTTAAGGAAGACATACATGAATTAAATCTGACTTGCTGACTACGATCCGTCAAGAAGTCATAGATCCATAAAATCAATTGGGGATTTACTCCTAAATGAACTAATTCTCACCAGCAGGTGGGGTTGGATCGTATTAAAAGCACTACTGAAGTCAATGAACACAATCTTGACCAGGCTCTGAGCATGCTCACGGTGCTCATGAGTGCTGTTAATCAAAGATAGCAGTGCATCCTCAACACCTCTCTCTGCACGATAGGCAAATTGATTCGGGTCTAAAAGAGGTGAAACCTCATGAAGTTGTTTTAAAATTATTTTTTCAAAACATTTCATAACAGCAGAGGTAAGGGCAACAGGGCGCAGGTCATTGAGTTCCTTAGGTCTATTGTTTTTAGGCACAGGCACTATTAGGGATTGTTTCCATAGACCGGGAATGACAACTGTATCTAGTGAGAGCTGGAACAACCTATGGAAGGGCTGTGCCAACTGATCAGCACACACCTTTACTGTCCTGCAGCTGATACCATCAGGTCCACAAGCTTTACGGGGGTTTACACGTCTAAAATAAGATTTGACCTCATCCATAGGGATGTCAATATCCGTACCCTTCATGTCTCTTACTGCTGTATTGGCCTCATTCTGTTCAACTTTAAAATCAAATGTGTCAAATCTACAATAAAAATTATTTAATTGATTTGCCATATTAAAATTGTTCTCTGCTACCATCGGGTGCTTATTGGGCTTGTATCCTGTGATAGATTGGACTTCCTGCCCAGCTCTCCTAGCATCATCTTTAAAGACATTTTCTAACTTATGTTTATATGCTAATTTACAGTCATTGATCTTGCTTTTAATCTTTTTCTGCACTGTCTTTTTTTTCTCTCTTCTCTACTTCCTCCTGATTTAAACACACGCTTTTTCTCATTAAGGAGTTGCTTTAACTCTGGGGCTTGTTATTAGGGAACATCTTAATAGTCTTTCGGGGGATGATTGTGTCCTCACAGAATTGTACATACCCCGAGATAGCAAACGCTGCGTCATTGACGTCGTCAGTCCCGTCGGTCACTACATTCCAGTCATACACTACGTACACTACACTACACACACTACACTACATACATACACTACATACACTCCAGGCAATCCTGAAGTGCCTCAGTCGCAGCAGCAGCAGTCCAGCATTTAACCTCCACCTTTTTTGTTTTCTCGCGCCGTAGGCGGGACACATATGTAGGCATCAATTTAATCATATTATGGTCCGAGTTCCCTAGCCCGGGCAAGGCCTTAGAATAAAACGCGTCCTGGATGTTTCCATAACAATGGTCGAGGCAAGCTTTATTGCGCGTAGAACAGGTGACATATTGTTGGTACATAGGTAAATGTTCCTAAACTGCATGAATTAAAATCACCCAACACAAAATTAGCTGCGTCGGGGGCCTCTTCCTCCGCTTTAGTTACAAGTTCATGAATCGTAGTGGCAGCTGCCAATGTGCCGGCGGAGGGCGCAATATACACAACAAACAGTCTGATTTGGTGTATTTCCCTCGGCAAGTGGTAAGGCCTTAGGGAAAGCGCTAATAGTTCAATGTCCTTGGTACAAATCTGATGCTTCATCGTAATACGACCAGGGTTACAGTATGTATTGTTAATAAACACGGACACACCTCCACCTTTCCTTTTCCCAGAGTTTTGGTTACGGTCCATCCTCACCAGCGTGTAGCCCTCTAGGTCGACCGACGAGTCAGGGTCCGCCTCAGTGGGCCAGCTTTCTGTCAGGCAGATAAGGCAGGATTGCCTGTATTCGGTGAGATACTGAGTGCAGGCCTGCAACTCATCTGCCTTATTCCTTAGGCTTTGGACATTGCCGAACATAACAGATGGAAGTGATTGTCTGTAGGGCTGTCTTTTCACTCGTTTTCCTCCTTTCCTGCCACGTTTCCTTGCTTTGGCGTTGTTACCCCTGACACATTCCGGTGGTAACAGCGGCGTGTCGTAGGGATGAAACCGCGTTGCAGGGGATTTAAAATTTAGCAGAAAGTCTCGTGTGTAGGTGATTCGGGCTTCCTGGCCACTATACATGTAGTGATTATAGCCGGCGGCATAAGTGATCAAAATCACCAGCAAAATAACTGGGTTCGGTTTCATTCTGAGCCCTAAACGTTCATCTGTCTAAAAAAACTTACTTTAGTCGTCAATTTTGATGGATTGTAAAACAATTACTAAAACAAACAAACACAGCTGACAGACGCGCAAAGAGACTGTGTCGCCGCTCGCGCATGCGCCACACACTGTTGCCACACACTGTTGCCACACACTGTTGCCACAAAGTTGGAAGTACAGAATTGCCTAGAATGTCATTGTATGCTGCAGTGTTGAGATTTTCCTTCACTGGAACTAAGGGGCCTAGCCTGAACCATGAAAAACAGCCCCAGACCATTATTCCTCCTCCACCAACTTTACAGTTGGCACTATGCATTGGGGCAGGTAGCGTTCTCCTGGCATCTGCCAAACCCAGATTTGTCCGTCGGATTGCCAGATGTTGAAGCGTGATTCATCACTCCAGAGAACGTGTTTCCACAGCTCCAGAGTCCAATGGCGGCAAGCTTTACACCACTCCAGCCGACGCTTGTCATTGCGCATGGTGATCTTAGGCTTGTGTGTGCCTGCTCGGCCATGAAAACCCATTTCATGAAGCTCCCGACAAACAGTTATTGTGCTGATGTTTCTTCCAGAGGCAGTTTGGAACTCAGTAGTGAGTGCAACCGAGGACAGACACGCTATGCGCTTCAGCACTCGGCGGTCACGTTCTGTGAGCTTGTGTGACCTACCACTTTGCGGCTGAGCCGTTGCTGCTCCTAGATGTTTCCACTTCACAATAACAATACTTACAGTTGACCGGGGCAGCTCTAGCAGGGCAAAACATTTACAAACTGATTAGTTGGAAAGGTGGCATCCTGTGACAGTACCACGTTGAAAGTCACTGAGCTCTTCAGGAAGGCCATTCTGATACCAATGTTTATCTATGCAGATTGCATGGCTCTGTGCTCAATTTTATACACCTGTCAGCAATGGGTGTGGATGAAACAGCCAAATCCACTAATTTGAAGGGGTGTCCACATACTTTTGTATATATACAGTAGTGTAGCTCGCCAGTGGTGAGGAGAGTGACCCTGTTTAAACCCACAGTGTCACACACAGCTACTTTCAAAAGTTGCCCTCCCTCGCCAATACACCTACTGATTTCCTTTCAGACATATCAAGGCCGTCATTGTAATTAAGAATTTGTTCTTAAATAATATATCACCTGAGATAAGTGCACATTAAGCGCAGACTTCCAGCCCAGATAAGTTAATTCAGAGCTTCAGCTATCCTTCCTCACAGTGCCCCTCTATGCCACCTCATCTCAATGTTAATTTGTGGGCTGGATGGATGATTTAATACTGTGCTAGAGATGGCCTGTGCTCTGAATCTCAAACAGCCATTAAGGGATGTGCTGAAGGGGAGCTGTGGGGCTTCAAGCTCAGCCTGGAGGCTCCAGTCAGCTAACTGAAACCGATGCCGGTATCCTTAGCTAAGTATCCACCTCTGCTCTGATTCTACCTCCTCTTTGTCTAAAGCAAGGCAGGTTAGTCCCTGTGGGTTTCTCAGCTTAGCTAAACTCAGCTCTCCCTAAGCAGTCAGGCTTCAAAACGAGTTACTCAATCGAGACTGCTCTTCTCTGTGTCACGGAGGCTCTCCGCACTGCCAAAGTTGACTCTCTGTTCTCATCCTCCTCGACCAATGCGCTGCCTTCGACACCGTGAACCATCAGATCCTCCTCTGCACCCTCTCAGGGCTGAGCGTCTCAGGCTCTGCACACTCTTGGATTGCATCCTACCTTGCACGCCGCTCCTACCAGGTGTCGTGGAGAGGATCTGTGTCTGCACCACATATTCTCACTACGGGTGTCCCCCAGGGCTCGGTTCTAGGCCCTCTCCTCTCCTCGCTATACACCAAGTCACTCGGCTCCGTCATATACTCACATGGTCTCTCCTATCTTTGCTATGCGGATGACACTCAACTACCTTTCAAGACGAAACTGCTCTTCACACAGGAAGCGGCGCAGGTCCTAATGCAGGGACTTGTCCTCTCCTGCCTGGACTAATGCATCTCGCTGTTGGCTGGGCTCCCCGCTTGTGCCAGATAGCCAGAACGCTACAGCCCACCTTCCCAAGTTCTTTCATGCTCAAGCCCTACACCCCAATCCGAGCGCTCCGTTCTGCCACCTCAGGTCTCTTGACCCTCCCACCTCCCAGCTCAGCCCACTCCTCACCTTTTTAAATAACCAGCACTTGCCCTTGATTCCCCTCCCCCCTCCTTGTAGCTCTGACTCTACTGATAGCTACGTTATTGAGGGAAAATGTACTTTCTATGCCTGTGATATGTGCTTGTCCCACCTAGCTATCTTAAGATGAATGCACTAACTGTAAATCGCTCCGTATAATGACTCAAATGTAAATGTAAGCAGTGGTGTAGACTGTGTTTCTAAACATTGCCACACGAGGGCGATGCGCGCAAGTTGGTGGCAGAACAAAGGAAAGTTAAAATAGAACGACAGCAAAAAAAAATACTATTTACATGTTGCTTATTAATGCATTTCACACTACTTTTGGATTATAATTGGATTTTAAGGTTCGTATGAATGTCCTGCTCAATATAATGTTTGTGTCATTATCGCAAATCAACTGCATTATACTTAAACAATTCAACTTCAACCGGTAAAATGGCTCTTTGGCTAGCTTTTGCTACAGGCTATATCAACGAGCATTAGCATTCTAGCTAACAACTACGGCATCCAAATAATTGTCAGACTTCAGTAACCCAAGTCATAGACTGTTCTCTCTGCTACCTCACGCAAGCCGTACCAGAGTGCCAAGTCTAGGTTCAAAAGGCTCCTTAACAGCTTCTACCACCAAGCCATAAGACTGCTGAACAATTCATCAAATTGCCACCCGGACTATTTACTTTACTGCTACTCACTGTTTATTATCTAGGCATAGTCACTTTACCCCTACCTATATGTACAAATTATCTCAACTAACCTGTACCCCGCACATTGACTCGGTACCGGTACCCCCTGTATATAGCCTCATTACTAACCTATACAACACATTGACTCGGTACCGGTACCCCCTGTATATAGCCTCATTACTAACCTGTACCCCCACATTGACTCGGTACCGGTACCCCCTGTATATAGCCTCATTACTAACCTGTACCCCCACATTGACTCGGTACCGGTACCCCCTGTATAGAGCCTCATTATTGTTATTTTATTGGGTTACTTTTATTTTATTGTTTTTCTTTAGTTTATTTAGTAAATATTTTGTTAACTGTATTTCTTGAACTGCATTGTTGGTTCGTAAGTAAGCAGTTCACTGTAAGGTCTACACCTGTTGTATTCGGCGCATGTGACAAATAACATTTTATTTGATCATTTGATTTGATTTGAATAAATAATTGTGCTGTGCATGCCGTCAGTGTGCCGTGTGCTGTGCATGCCGTCAGTGTGCCGTGTGCTGGGAAAGGGTCTATTGAGTGGTTTGTTCTCCCTCTTCCTCTCTCTCCTCTCCCTTTGTACCCCCCAGGTGTGTCACTGTTATCTGTTATCTCTTTACCTTTCTCTCCCTCTCTTTCTCTCCATACCAACGAGGTGTACTGAGTTTTATACCATGGCACTGTTAAATATTAGTTTCTGATGGGCATGAAGGGCGTTCTAGAGCGTCAATTAATTTCCCAGTATAATTGCACAGTATAATTCAATGGCTATGAAGTTCATTCTTACATGTTCTATTTTTGAGCTGCTTTTGAAAGCAAAAGGCGAATTGAAAATATTCGATTTTCATAATAGCGAGCTAGGATATTGGTTTGGTTAGCTAAGCTAGCAAGTCTATTTGCTTGGTTACCAAGGCAACTACTGTAGCTATCTAGCTAGCTAGTTAACTTGCTTGCTACTTCAGTGAATGTTGTCCCATCTCTACTGGCAGATATGTTAAATTATAGCCATGGTATCAAAGTGATAATCAACTCAGGGCTCTATGCTTTCTCTGGAAAAGAACGCTGTGGAAGGTTAGTTCCACTCCGATAACGTGTTGTGGAACACACCTTCCACGTCATGCGTTATTTTCCATAGACCGCATAGCCTTTGATTATCCCTTACGTGTTCTCTCTCAGCCTCACTATCTCTCTCCCTCTCACATTTTGTCATGTGGTGCAGAGATAATTTAGCAGTTTAAGCTCATTTTCACCCCGTGCTCCGCTCACCTGCCGACCCACAGTTTGGGAACCATTGATCTATACCACCCAGGTGTATTGAGTTGTCTTCTGTCTCCCTTCTATCCTCTCTCCTCTCCCACCCAGGCGAGCGGCCTTACAACTGCAGCCACTGTAGCAAGGCCTTTAACCAGAAAGTGGTGCTGCAGACCCATATGGTGAGGCACACGGGAGAGAAGCCCCACCTCTGCTTCTTCTGCCCCGCCTCCTTCTCGCAGAAGGGCAACCTGCACTCGCACGTCCAGAGAGTCCACTCTGAGGTAAACAACTGACTAACCGCATCACCTGGAACATCTCTGCTGCGCTCACTGTCTTTAATCAATAGGCTGGAATTATTATTATTATTATTATTATTATTATTATCGCCATATAACTTTCACCTGTCCGATCCTCAAAGTTCTCTGCAAGTGTCTGCAATGTGTGTGTGTGTTTGTGTGTGTGTTTGTGTGTGTGTTTGTGTGTGTGTGTGTGTGTGTGTATAGTACCAGTCAAAAGTTTGAAGACATCAAAACTATGAAATAATACATATGGAATCGTGTAGTAACCAAAAAACAAACAAATCAAAATATATTTTATATTTGAGATTCTTCAAAGTAGCCACCCTTTGCCTTAATGACAGCTTTGCACACTCTTGGCATTCTCTCAACCAGTTTCACCTGGAATGCTTTTCCAACAGTCTTGAAGGAGTTCCCACATATGCAGAGCACTTGTTGGCTGCTTTTCCTTCACTCTGCGGTCCAATTCATCCCAAACCATCTCAATTGGGTTGAGGTCGGGTGATTGTGGAGGCCATGTCATCTGATGCAGCACTCCATCACTCTCCTTCTTGGTCAAATAGCCCTTACACAACCTTGAGGTATGTTTTGGGTCATTGTCCTGTCGAAAAACAAATGATAGTCCCACTAAGCGCAAACCAGATAGGATGGCGTATCGCTGCAGAATGCTGTGGTAGCCATGCTAGTTAAGTGTGCCTTGAATTCTAAATAAATCACAGACAGTGTCACCAGCAAAGCACCCCCACACCATCACACCTCCTCCTCCATGCTTCATGGTGGGAATCACACATACCGGAGATCATCCGTTCACCTACTCTATGTCTCACAAAGACACAGCAGTCATATATACAGTGGCAAGAAGAAGTATGTGAACCCTTTGGAATGACCTGGATTTCTGCATAAATTGGTCATAAAATGTGATTACAACAATAGACGAACACTAATAACACACAAGGTATTGTATTTTTCTTGTCTGTATTGAATAAATAATTCAAACATTCACAGTGTAGGTTGGAAAAAGTATGTGAACCCCTAGGCTAATGACTTCTCCAAAAGCTAATTGGAGTCAGGAGTCAGCTAACCTGGAGTCCAATCAGTGAGGCGAGATTGGAGATGTTGGTTAGAGCTGCCCTATATAAAACTCACAAAATGTGAGTTTGCTATTCACAAGAAGAATTGCCTGATGTGAACCATACCTCGAACAAAAGAGCTCTCAGAAGACCTAAGATTAAGAATTGTTAACTTGTATAAAGTTCGCAAAAGAGCACCTGGATGTTCCAAAATATTCTGTGGACAGATTCAACTAAAGTTGAGTTGTTTGGAAGGAACACACAACACTATGTGTGGAGAAAAAAGTCACTGCACACCAACATCAAAACCTCATCCCAACTGTAAAGTATGATGGAGGGAGCATCATGGTTTGGGGCTGCTTTCCTGCCTCAGGGCCTGGAGAGCTTGCTATTAAGACATTTTGCAGGATAATCTAAGGCTATCTGTCCGCCGTTTGAAGCTCAACAGAAGTTGGGTGATGCAACAGGACAACGACCCAAAACACAGAAGTAAATCAACAACCGAATGGCTTCAACAGAAGAAATTACGCCTTCTGGATTCGCCCAGTCAAGAGTCCTGACCTCAACCTGATTGAGATGCTGTGGCATGACCTCAATAGAGCGGTTCACACCAGATATCCCAAGAATATTACTGAACTGAAACAGTTTTGTAAAGAGGAATGGTCCAAAATTCCTCCTGACCGTTGTGCAGGTCTGATCCGCAACTACAGAAAACGCTTGTTTGAGTCAACCAGTTATTAAATCCAAGGGTTCACATACTTTTCCCACCCAGCATCGTGAATGTTTACACGGTGTGTTCAATAAAGACATGAAAACGTATAATTGTTTGTGTGTTTATTAGTTTAAGCAGACTGTGTTTGTCTATTGTTGTGACTTAGATGAAGATCAGATACAATTTTATGACCAATTTATGCAGAAATCCATGTAATTCCAAAGGGTTCACATACTCGTTCTTGCCACTGTAGAGTCACAAGCTTGATGTAGTCATTGCATCCTAGGAATATGTGACCAAATACTAAACTTTTGACTATTCTTTAGTTATAAGAATCGTTAGGGATGTCTTATTTTGACCCCTATGTTTTTGAGAAAAAAAGTATTAATTGTTAACAAAATAATATAAAAGTATTAACAAAATAATATAATTAGCAATTTGTTTGCATATAATATAGCTCAGTATTTGAAAAAATGTATTTTATACCGTTATACCAATATTCCTCGTCTTTATCAAGGGCGTACATCATTTCGGAGTCTAAGGGTCTCTGGACAGGTCTCTCGCTCTCTCACACACGGTCACCCTCCTTCCGGCTCAATTGCTTGGAATAGAGTGAGACTCTGTGGCACGTAAAACATTTTTTGTCTCTTAGACAACGAATTATCTTAAATTACAGCTATTTATTCTCGTCACCTATGTGTCTCTGTAATGCGAAAATGTATCTTATGAGTCCTGAGTCATCTAGCTGAACTCAAGACCTGGCTGTTTCTCTGTATGAGTCCTGAGTCATCTAGCTGAACTCAAGACCTGGCTGTTTCTCTGTATGAGTCCTGAGTCATCTAGCTGAACTCAAGACCTGGCTGTTTCTCTATCTTATGCCAGCCAGGTCTTTTTAGGCTCCCTATAGCGGCAGTGCAGGGGTCAAATGTCAGGGGAAGCGAATGCTAATGTCCTGTAATGTCCATAGAAGAGCATAACTCCTCCATCGGTTGCAGACGCATAACAAATGTAAGCCACTAATGGAGAGAGAGAGAGAGAGCGAAGATAGCTCCCAGCTCCTCTAATGGAGAGAGAGAGAGAGAGAGAGAGCGAAGATAGCTACCAGCTCCTCTAATGGAGAGAGAGAGAGAGAGAGAGCGAAGATAGCTCCCAGCTCCTCTAATGGAGAGAGAGAGAGCGAAGATAGCTCCCAGCTCCTCTAATGGAGAGAGAGAGAGAGAGAGAGAGAGAGAGAGAGAGAGCGAAGATAGCTCCCAGCTCCTCTAATGGAGAGAGAGAGAGAGAGAGCGAAGATAGCTACCAGCTCCTCTAATGGAGAGAGAGAGAGAGAGAGAGAGCGCGAAGATAGCTCCCAGCTCCTCTAATGGAGAGAGAGAGAGAGAGAGAGCGAAGATAGCTCCCAGCTCCTGTAATGGAGAGAGAGAGAGAGAGAGCGAAGATAGCTCCCAGCTCCTCTAATGGAGAGAGAGAGAGAAAGAGAGAGCGAAGATAGCTCCCAGCTCCTCTAATGGAGAGAGAGAGAGAGAGAGAGAGAGAGAGAGAGAGAGCGAAGATAGCTCCCAGCTCCTCTAATGGAGAGAGAGAGAGAGCGAAGATAGCTCCCAGCTCCTGTAATGGAGAGAGAGAGAGAGAGAGCGAAGATAGCTCCCAGCTCCTCTAATGGAGAGAGAGAGAGCGAGAGCGAAGATAGCTCCCAGCTCCTCTAATGGAGAGAGAGAGAGAGAGCGAAGATAGCTCCCAGCTCCTCTAATGGAGAGAGAGAGAGAGAGAGAGCGAGGATAGCTCCCAGCTCCTCTAATGGAGAGAGAGACAGAGAGAGAGAGAGAGAGAGCGAAGATAGCTCCCAGCTCCTCTAATGGAGAGAGAGAGAGAGAGAGAGAGAGAGAGAGAGCGAAGATAGCTCCCAGCTCCTGTAATGGGGAGAGAGAGAGAGAGCGAGTATAGCTCCCAGCTCCTCTAATAGAGAGAGAGAGAGAGAGAGAAAGAGCGAGGATAGCTCCCAGCTCCTCTAATGGAGAGAGAGAGAGAGAGCGAGGATAGCTCCCAGCTCCTCTAATAGAGAGAGAGAGAGAGAGAGAGAGAAAGAGCGAGGATAGCTCCCAGCTCCTCTAATGGAGAGAGAGAGAGAGAACGAGGATAGCTCCTCTAATAGAGAGAGAGAGAGAGGATAGCTCCCAGCTCCTGTAGTGGAGAGAGAGAGAGAGAGAGCGAGGATAGCTCCCAGCTCCTGTAGTGGAGAGAGAGAGAGAGAGAGAGAGAGAGAGAGAGAGAGAGAGCGAGGATAGCTCCCAGCTCCTGTAGTGGAGAGAGAGAGAGCGAAGATAGCTCCCAGCTCCTCTAATGGAGAGAGAGAGAGAGAGAACGAGGATAGCTCCCAGCTCCTCTAATGGAGAGAGAGAGAGAGCGAAGATAGCTCCCAGCTCCTCTAATGGAGAGAGAGAGAGAGAGAGAGCGAAGATAGCTCCCAGCTCCTCTAATGGAGAGAGAGAGAGAGAGCGAAGATAGCTCCCAGCTCCTCTAATGGAGAGAGAGAGAGAGAGAGAGAGCGAGGATAGCTCCCAGCTCCTCTAATGGAGAGAGAGAGAGAGAGAGAGAGAGAGCGAAGATAGCTCCCAGCTCCTCTAATGGAGAGAGAGAGAGAGAGAGAGAGAGAGCGAAGATAGCTCCCAGCTCCTCTAATGGAGAGAGAGAGAGAGAGAGAGAGAGAGAGAGAGAGAGCGAAGATAGCTCCCAGCTCCTGTAATGGGGAGAGAGAGAGAGAGCGAGTATAGCTCCCAGCTCCTCTAATAGAGAGAGAGAGAGAGAGAGAAAGAGCGAGGATAGCTCCCAGCTCCTCTAATGGAGAGAGAGAGAGAGAACGAGGATAGCTCCCAGCTCCTCTAATAGAGAGAGAGAGAGAGAGAGAGAAAGAGCGAGGATAGCTCCCAGCTCCTCTAATGGAGAGAGAGAACGAGGATAGCTCCTCTAATAGAGAGAGAGAGAGAGAGGATAGCTCCCAGCTCCTGTAGTGGAGAGAGAGA
This sequence comes from Thymallus thymallus, assembly GCA_023634145.1. NCBI lineage: Eukaryota > Metazoa > Chordata > Actinopteri > Salmoniformes > Salmonidae > Thymallus > Thymallus thymallus. The sequence continues at coordinate 5,054,046 of CM042415.1, forward strand.
GAGAGAGAGAGCGAGGATAGCTCCCAGCTCCTGTAGTGGAGAGAGAGAGAGAGAGAGAGAGAGAGAGAGCGAGGATAGCTCCCAGCTCCTGTAGTGGAGAGAGAGAGAGAGAGAGAGAGCGAGGATAGCTCCCAGCTCCTCTAATGGGGAGAGAGAGAGAGAGAGAGAGAGAGAGAGAGCGAAGATAGCTCCCAGCTCCTCTAATGGAGAGAGAGAGAGAGAGCGAGGATAGCTCCCAGCTCCTCTAATAGAGAGAGAGAGAGAAAGAGCGAGGATAGCTCCCAGCTCCTCTAATGGAGAGAGAGAGAGAGAGCGAGGATAGCTCCCAGCTCCTGTAATGGAGAGAGAGAGAGAATGAGGATAGCTCCCAGCTCCTCTAATAGAGAGAGAGAGAGAGAGAAAGAGCGAGGATAGCTCCCAGCTCCTCTAATGGAGAGAGAGAGAGAGAACGAGGATAGCTCCTCTAATAGAGAGAGAGAGAGAGAGAGAGAGAGAGAGAGAGAGAGGATAGCTCCCAGCTCCTGTAGTGGAGAGAGAGAGAGAGAGAGAGAGAGAGAGGATAGCTCCCAGCTCCTGTAGTGGAGAGAGAGAGAGAGAGAGAGAGAGAGAGAGAGAGAGAGAGAGGATAGCTCCCAGCTCCTCTAATAGAGAGAGAGAGAGAGAGCGAGGGTAGCTCCCAGCTCCTCTAATAGAGAGAGAGAGCGAGGATAGCTCCCAGCTCCTGTAGTGGAGAGAGAGAGAGCGAGGATAGCTCCCATCTCCTCTAATGGAGAGAGAGAGAGAGCGGGGATAGCTCCCAGCTCCTCTAATGGAGAGAGAGAGAAAGCGAGGATAGCTCCCAGCTCCTCTAATAGAGAGAGAGAGCGAGGATAGCTCCCAGCTCCTGTAGTGGAGAGGGAGAAAGAGCGAGGATAGCTCCCAGCTCCTGTAGTGGAGAGAGAGAGAGAGCGAGGATAGCTCCTCTAATGGAGAGAGAGAGAGAGCGAGGATAGCTCCCAGCTCCTGTAGTGGAGAGGGAGAAAGAGCGAGGATAGCTCCCAGCTCCTGTAGTGGAGAGAGAGAGAGAGAGCGAGGATAGCTCCCAGCTTCTGTAGTGGACAGAGAGAGAGAGCGAGGATAGCTCCCAGCTCCTCTAATGGAGAGAGAGAGAGAGAGCGTGGATAGCTCCCTGCTCGTGTAGTGGAGAGAGAGAGAGAGAGCGTGGATAGCTCCCAGCTCCTTTAGCCTCGATGAAGAGAGGCAGCGCTGTGGGGTCATGAATAGGAAATGGCACATAAAGAGATGGCTCCATCAGGGATGCAAGGCAGGGTACTCGGATGGATGGGTGGATCCAGACTAATGCTGCACTAGTCCATTCTATAACACTGTCTGCAGCAGAGCTTGTTCATTTAAAAAATCCTCTGCATGCATTCTGATCACAGCCAAAATCATACGTTATGTCATTGGCAGGAAATGGATTTGATATTATGCTGGGTCTTGTGTCTTCTGACCTTTGACCCCCCCCTTAGTCTTTAATCAGTTAGATATACTGAAATAATATAGAACGTTATTATGAAACATAAGCTTCTATTACTGATGTAGCATTATTGCATATTTTCACATATTTGAGGTTCCATGGGAAAATAATGAGCCTAACTGAAAAGCCGTCTCTGGGTTATTGAGTGTGATGATGGCAGGCGAGGAGTTGGTGTTTTTAGGCAGCCATTTTGAGTGACTGGCTGTATACTCTGCTGGACCTGAGTGCCACTTTCATCGGGTTTGTGTCCATTAGTCACCATTACTTACAACTGTGCAAATGAGGACATGTAAATGTGAGACTTTGTCCTTTTTATTGACTGGCCAACTCAATCAGCTAGCCTTTCAATGTTCCCCACCCCTCACAACAAATATATGTGATAATTTTATCAACCAGAAATTATTTTACGTCAAATAAAACTCTAAAGACTCTAAAGAACGTCCGTAGCATGTTTTTGTACGTCAGTGCTAACTGGCAATGATGCGGTGAGTTGATTGAATCTGCCCCAAACCGCAGCTATTCAACGTTTTTGAATGATGCATGTGATTCTCACGAGTGTCCTTCAACCTACTCTGGCAGTCAGGACATCGGCTTTATGAACAGACTTTATGAACGTATTATTGTCGGATGTGATTAGGAATACATTTCATGAGCAGATGCATCTGGAATATGGACAGGGAAGTGGGACTGTTTTTAGATTAACTCCAACGTTTCCGGAAAGTTCAGTTAAAGTGGGATCATTTGCATGAAATTGTTCTCTATCCTCATAATCGCTGCCTTAATATTAGATTGGTCTGAGATATATTTGTAATATCTGTGTTGGCTGAAGGTAAAATATGTAGAATGTATACACTGAGTGTACAAAACATTAGACTGACAAAGACTGACCAGGTGATTCCAGGTGAAAGCTATTGTTAAATCCACTTCAATCAGTCTAGATGAAGGGGAGGAGACTGGTTAGAGAAGGATTTTTAAGCCTTGAGACAATTGAGACATGGATTGTGTATGTGTGCCATTCAGAGGGTGAATGGGCAAGACAAAAGATTTAAGTGCCTTTGAACGGGGTATGGTAGTAGGTGCAACGGTTTGAGTGTTAAACCCAGCAGCATTGCAGTTATTTTCACGCTCAACAGTTTCCTGTGTGTATCAAGAACCCACCCAATGGACATCCAGACAACTTGACACAACTGTGGGAAGCATTGGATTCAACATGGGCCTGCATCCCAGTGTAAAAACTTTTGACAGCTTGTAGAGTCCATGCCCCGACGTATTGAGACTGTTCTGATGGCGAAAGGGGTGCAACTCAATGATAGATAGATAGATAGATAGATAGATAGATAGATAGATAGATAGATAGATAGATAGATAGATAGATAGATACTTTATTGATCCCAGAGGGGAAATTTCTTTGTCAAGCAGCTAAGAAAAAACACAGGGCAGGTGCAAAATGCCAGAACGAAAATACACAAAAGACAGATACACGATACATGATACATAGAGAGGAAGTATGAAAAAGTATAAAAATACTATATAAAAAAGTCTGGAGTGCAAAAAAGCTATAAAAAGACATTGCATAGTATGGGTGGATGGCTGAATATGTACACTATACATTGTTAGAGTGTTAGGTGGAGAAAAAAAAATCTTACAAATATTGCAAGTTGATATAGATAAATAAGGAGTATTTGCATGGTTAACTATACTATACAGGTCGATGGCAGAGAAATACTTAAATAGCTAAATGTGCGTATGATATAAGTGGGGGTAATAATAGTTTACTTAATATACAGACTGGTTAAATTAACAGGTAAGTTAATATTTTGCATGGTTAAATTAGAAGCACATCTTGCTCATGGAGGAATCGGCCAATACACAGGTGAGTGAGTGAGTGCAGATGCAGAACTACTATAAGTTTCTCCTGATTCGATTTCTGACCTCCTGCATTCAGTTTGTTGCCTCACGCTGCAGCTAGCTTGATGCTAAGTGATCAGACATACACACGCTCACAAACACACACACACTGTAGCTCTACAACCACATGCGGATTTTATGTGATTATTTCAGAGTGGGTCTCAATATATAAAAAGCCTCTTATTTTCATATTATGTCATCATGTTTTTGTAATTAAATGGAACCTTGAAAATCAGGTGTTCAGGTACTCTATTAATTAGGAGAATTAGGTTTCCCTAATGTTTTTTTTCGCTCATCTATGATAAAATCCAAAATCCAAAACAAGGTCGAAAATATTCTACGCTGCTCAGATCAGCTCATCTCTGTCGTTCTCTGTCGTCACGTTTCTCCTCTCATTCTCTCCACCTTCACACCCTGCGCCGCTGTCCCCTAGGAGGTGGAGGAGTCAGGTCAGGGCGTGGCGGGGTCAGAGGGCAGCGAGGTGGTGACAGACGTGATCCAGCAGCTCCTAGAGCTGTCTGAGCAAGTGACAGGGGAGGGGACCCAGTCACAGCCCCAAGAACAGACCATCACCATGGAGATGGCCATCAACCAGGACATCCTACAGGTGGAACCATAACACACTCAGAAATGCACGTAGATACACACACCCGCATAAACGTACACCACACACAGACAAACGAACGAACGCACGTACTCACACATACACTTACATACACACAACCAGCTGTCTTACTACACTTGTGAGGACTTTTTGGGGACCAATTCAATATCCAATTTCTTTCCTAAACCTACCCCTTACCCTAACCTTAATCCCTAACCCTAATTGTAACCCTAATCTTAAACCTAACCTCTAAGCCTAAAATAGCCTTTTTACAAGTGAGGACTAGCAAAATGTCCTAAATTTTGTTTGTTTTCTATTGTTGTGAGGACTTCTGGTACCGACTTTCTAGAAAACAGTATGCTATACTGATTTAAACTGGTGTTGAGAACTACGCCGCAGAGGTAGGCAGCAGCGGAGTGAGGAGGCGGGGAAACAGCCATTGGGCCTTGAAAAAGCACAGATACAGGAAAACTCACCTTAGTTATGTTCAACTGAATGATGAAAATATTGGAATAAAGTAGGCTAATGCAATTGAAGGCATGTATTAAATTCTTGCTTCGACTGAAACTCCCAAAGTCACATCCAACCGTTATACTAATTTAAAGCAATAGTCGTGTGTGGTCACCTAGATGATTGGGACAGCTCCATCGCTCTGCTTTGAGCAAGCGTGGGGGTTTTCACTGAATCTCCGTTTTGATATTTCGTAAACAATTAAGCTGGGTAAATGTTATCTAAGTTGAGGTAGTTTGCTCGTATATTAGCTGGTCAGAACATTTTTCTAGCTTGTTATACAAGTGGATTTTGCTCTTCAGTAGCATAGTAGCCTGTCCTTCTCCAAAAGCCTGTGACATGTCTCATAATCAATCAATCAATCAATCAATGTGATGTTGTTTCACTGAATCAGTCTGTATATTTGGCTAATTGATCTCTGGCAGCTCATTTATTCGTTCACTGATCAGAAATATTGTGTGTGTAATAATGTAGCCTAAATCAAGAGTATTATTTATCTATTGCCTTAGTAGTAGCCTTATATAGAGCCTAGGCTATATATATATATATATATATATATATATATAGAGCCCACTAAAACCCAAAATCCTGACTCCTGTCTCGCATGATGAATCCTAACTTTGTTCTGTAATCCAGGGGTTGGATTATCAAAGCACATCTCACCTATGCATGTCAAAATATTGAATTTTCAGTTCTGCTTCTGATGGACTCTAAACTCCATTCGGGTCTCGTATGCAGTCCGGCAGTGTCAATTACGCATGTGCTTTGAATTCATGATGACTTTGTGTAAAGTAAATACGCTAGGCTAAAGGCTTGTTTGGATAATGTGCTATGTTGTGTATTTTGTAGAATTGCATTGGTGTCAACATTGGGGGGAAAATGCTTGAATGTCCCTTGTCATAACATTTTTGGTAGGATCCAGGTTACCGGTGTTAATCCCTAGTGTCTTGTAGCCTAGCACTAATAATGTGATCGAGGCATACAGCACAGTCTTGCCAAATATTATGGATAGAAAGATTTATACACTGTGTTAGTCACAGTTTTTGTTAACCCTGTCACCCCTGAACCCAAACACACACAGCAAGCCCTGGAGAACAGTGGGTTGAGCGTGGTTCAGTCCCAGACCAACGGAGTGGCCAGACAGACTCAGAGCCATGCAGCCGAGGGGGTTCTACCTGACAATAAGATGTTACCAGACCAGGACAAAACCACCAAGAAGGAGAAGAGAAGTATCTTCAAAAAACCTGTACAGATGCCAGGTAGGGCATACCCAAAATAATGTCAATTTGTGCTTGTGTTTGTCACTTCTGTATGTCACTGTGTCCATTGACAGGTACAGTTGAAGTCAGAAGTTTACATACACCTTAGCCAAATACATTTAAACTTAGTTTTTCACAATTCCTGACATTTAATATGCTTGGGGTCATTGTCCATTTGGAAGACCCATTTGCGACCAAGCTTTAACTTCCTGACCGATGTCTTGAGATGTTGCTTCAATATATCCACATAATTTTCCTTCCTCATGATGCCATCTATTTTGTGAAGTGCACCAGGCCCTCCTGCAGCAAAGCACCCCCACAACATGATGCTGCCACCCCCGTGCTTCACGGTTGGGATGGTGTTCTTTGGCTTGCAAGCCTCCCCCTTTTTCCTCCAAACAAAATGATGGTCATTATGGCCTAACAGTTCTATTTTTGTTTCATCAGACCAGAGGAAATTTCTCCAAAAAGTATGAACTTAGTCCCCATGTGCAGTTGCAAACCGTAGTCTGACTTTTTTATGGCGGTTTTGGAGCAGTGGCTTCTTCCTTGTTGAGCGGCATTTCAGGTTATGTCGATAAAGGACTTGTTTTACTGTGCATATAGATAATTTTGTACCTGTTTCCTCCAGCATCTTCACAAGGTCCTTTGCTGTTGTTCTGGGATTGATTTGCACTTTTCGCACCAAAGTACTTTAATCTCTAGGAGACAGAACGCGTCTCCTTCCTGAGCGGTATGACAGCTACATGGTCCCATGGTGTTTATACTTGCGTACTATTGTTTGTACAGATGAACGTGGTACCTTCAGACGTTTGGAAATTGCTCCCAAGGATGAACCAGACTTGTTGAGGTCTACAATTCTTTTCCTGAGGTCTTGGCTGATTTCTTTAGATTTTCCCATGATGTTGAGCAAAGAGGCACTGAGTTTGAAGGTAGGCCTTGAAATACATCCACAGGTACACCTCCAATTGACTCAAATGATGTCGATTAGCCTATCAGAAGCTTCTAAAGCCATGACATCATTTTCTGGAATTTTCCAAGCTGTTTAAAGGCACAGTCAACTTAGTGTATGTAAACTTCTGACCCACTGGAATTGTGGTATAGTGAATTATAAGTGAAATAATCTGTCTGTAAACAATTGTTGGAAGAATTACTTGTGCAATGCACAAAGTAGATGTCCTAACCGACTTGTCAAAACTATAGTTTGTTAACATGAAATCTGTGGAGTGTTTGAAAAATGAGTTTTAATGACTTCAACCTAAGTGTATGTAAACTTCCGACTTCAACTGTATATTGCATACAGTCAGGGTTGGGTAGGTTACTTTCTAAATGTAATATGTTACAGTTACCTGTCCAAAATTGTAATCAGTAACGTAACTTTTGGATTAACCAAACTCAGTAACGTATTCTGATTACATTCTGTTACTTTTAGATTACTTTTAGAAAACAAAAATGTATTTTACCAATTGAACGACATCTATTGCAGGATAAATCAATGTTTAAGTTTACATAGCTGGCCATATATGGATGATACATTTTACTTTATGGACATTATTTGGAAGGCACACACCTGTCTATATAAAGTCCCACAGTCCCACAGTTGACAGTGCATGTCAGAGCAAAAACCAAGCCATGAGGCCGAAGGAATTGTCGATAAAGACAGGATTGTGTCGAGGCACAGATCTGGGGAAGGTCTAGCAAAAAATGTCTGCAGCCTTGAAGGTTCCCAAGAACACAGTGGCCTCCATCATTCTTAAAAGGAAGAAGTTTGAAACCACCAAGAGCTGGCCGCCCAGCCAAACTGAGCAATCAGGGGAGAATGGCCTTGGTCAGGGAGGTGCCCAAGAACCCGATGGTCACTCTGACAGAGTTCTAGAGTTCCTCTGTGGATATAGGAGAACCTTCCAGAAGGACAACCATCCCTGCAGCACTCCCCCAATCAGGCCTTCATGGTAGAGTGGCCAGACGGAAGCCACTCCTCACTAAAAGGAACATGACAGCCCTCTTAGACTCTCAGACCATGATAAACAAGATTCTCTGGTCTGATGAAACCAAGATTAAACTCTTTGGCCTGAATACCAAGCTTCACATCTGCAGGAAACCTGGCACCATCCCTGTGGGATCGAAGGAAAGATGAATGGAGCAAAGTAGAGAGATCCTTGATAAAGGAGCGCTCAGGACCTCAGACTGAGGTGAAGGTTCACCTTCCAACAGGACAATGACCCTAAGCACACAGCCAAAACAACGTTTTGTCTCTGAATGTCCTTGAGTGGAATGTTGTTTTGTTTCAACCTTATTCTAAAATGGATTATTGTTGTTTTGTGGAAAAAGTCAAGGGTTCTGAATACTTTCCAAATGCTCTATATATCAGGAGTTTCAATTGATCCCCTGAATTTAATGAATTTTAGTGGATTTGGTCTCAACTCTGTGCCTGCCCATCTCATGTGGGACCAGTGTCGTATCCATTAGGGCAAAATGTTTTGAAACGTAACATGAAAATGTATGTTTCTTTTTGGAAAAGCCCAGGTAGTGTCTCCCTGTTTTCAGTCCGTTTCTTTCCATTTGGTGCCTAATGAACACAACCCATGTCACATCTTTCTGTCCCCCCTTCCCCTAGGCTCCATCAGGGAGGAGAACGGCGTGCTGTGGCAAATTTGCCCTTACTGCAACAAGGAGTTCAAGAAGCCCAGCGACCTGGTGCGCCACATCCGCATCCACACACACGAGAAGCCCTTCAAGTGCAAGCAGTGCTTCCGCGCCTTTGTCGTCAAGAGCACCCTTACTGCCCACATGAAGGCGCACACAGGCATCAAGGCCTTCGAGTGCCAGTGCTGCATGAAGTGTTTCTCCACGTTGGGCAGCAGGAAGGTCCACATGCGCCTACGCACAGGTGAGAGTGATATTATGGCGTTGTTATTATGGAGTGATATTAGCGTAACAGAAATTGAAATTGAATTTAAACATTTCGGTTGTATTCGTGAATACACGTTTGGTTCCTGTTGGCACCTATATCCCTCCATAATGGTCATGCATGTGTTCGTGTTTGCAGGTTTGCAGGAAGGCTGCTTTTGTACACAATTCTACATTTGTGATCAAGACTTACGTTGGTTTTCACGGTTTAACTTGATTTTCTTAGATTAATTAATCTTATTCGTCCTCTTGTCTTTTTGTGTTTAATTACAGCGCCTTCAGAAAATATTCACACCCCTTGGCACAGCCTGAATTTAAAATGTATTAAATCGAGATTTTGTGTCACTTGCCTACACACAGTGGAATTATGTTTTTAGAAATGTTCACACATTCATTAAAAGCTGAAATGTCGTCATTCAATAAGTATTCAACCCCTTTGCGAGCCTAAATAAGTTCAGGAGTAAAAATGTTTCTGAACTAGTCACATAATAAGTTGCATGGACTCACTCTCTGTGCAATAATAGTGTTTAATATGATTTTTTAATGACTACCTCATCTCCGTATCCCACACATACAATTATCAGGTGTCTTAGTTAGGGCTGTGGCAGTCACGAAATTTCGTCAGCCGGTGAATGTTAAGAAAATTAATGTCTGTCTCACGGTAATTTACCCATAATTAACATAAACACATTTAGAATCTCTTGGCTTCCACACAAAGCCTTCAAGCCACTGATGCAGACCTTTTGGAACATCTACATTTTAAAAGGTCTAATAAATCCATGTAATATTCCCTACACCTTCACAATAAATCCATTATTTATTTTAGACAGGTCTAAAGAACCATGATATGAAGAAAATGTTGTCTCTTTCAGAAGAACAGAACAGCATACTTTTGAGTTGTCCTGATCTGGCTGTGCCATATGGCTGTGGGCTAAACTAGTTAATTTAGCAGACTAGATTTGCTTAGAATTCCGTGGCATTATTTTATGAAGAATACAATTGAACAAAGCTGAATAAAATAGATAGAATATCAATATTATTAATATTCATGTAACTTTAGTTGTTCTACAAACATTGGGCTATATGTTTTGATGTTTAATTGTAAGGCTGTATCCCACTTTGTGTGGCCGTAATGCCCTTCTCCCTGAGTGCTGCCCGCTCCGAAGCACCTCGCACGCACACGGCTCTCCGTCACGTGATCAGGTCTTTCTCACGGGGCTACAAGTGAAGACAAACACATCGGGGAGAAAACTGCACGCTTCTTTATCCAATTCCGAGGTGCATATTGAAGATATTGGAAGAACATTTACTTTTCGTCAGCCAACAAGATGAATAACAGCAAAAGCACTAGCCTGTCAATCTACTATCCCCCATAGTACAGAAATCGACCTATTCTACTCTGTGATTTTTAAAAAATGTATTCCAAACATATTCTGGGACAGTAGTGGGATGTGATAGATCCCAAATTAATACAACCACTAGTATAAAAAAGAATGTTTAGCTTAAAATGTTGATAAACTATTAGGCTATTTCTTCACATTATAAGAGCAGCAATGCACATGACAGTGAACTAATTGCCACGTTAATGAATTTTCACACTAATGAATGTTCCATTAGCGTGAAAACACAACACCATTATCAAAAGTGACCACAAATGCGATTATGCATGTAAGACTTTTATTATAAAGGTGCATTTTATGGTGAAAATGATCTTTCCCAAACTTGAAACTCACGCTCTGCTCATGTCTGCCAGTTAGACTCTACACCCCTTGTAAAGCGGATTAATGTGCTTAATTTTAAGAAGTTATTTGGCCACTTTAGTTGTGATACAAACATTATCAAAACATATAGGCCTAAGGGCTAGGCTACATGGTGTGTGTTACTGATTTAGAAAAAGTTGCCTTACGCTGGGGCATCATTCACAAGTGATAATATAGTGATATGCTAATATTGTTACCCATCAGACTATTATGGATTTAATCTTTACATATACTAAATAATATATGTGTGAAATTCATTTTGATTTAGAATGGACCATTATCATGCACCTGTCTGGAAACAAGGGCAGGGGGGAAAAATGCATGTAATCTATGTACTTAAATAATGAATAGAGGACGCTTTTTGTAAAGAAAAGCAATGTGCTTAATATTAGGAAAGTTGAGAAAGAAATATAGTAGGCCTAGCCTATAGATAGATAGATAGATAGATAGATAGATAGATAGATAGATAGATAGATAGATAGATAGATAGATAGATAGATAGATAGATAGATAGATAGATAGATAGATACTTTTTTTTAAATTTTAAATTTTTAAATTTTTACCTTTATTTTACTAGGCAAGTCAGTTAAGAACAAATTCTTATTTTCAATGACGGCCTAGGAACAGTGGGTTAACAGCCATGTTCAGGGACAGAACGACAGATTTTTACCTTGTCAGCTCGGGGATTCGATCCAGCAACCTTTCGGTTACGGGCTAGATAGATAGATAGATAGATAGATAGGATCCTCCTCTTTTTAATTGAAGCCATCACTCTGTTTTCTCACGGTTATGTGGAATTTGACTGCCTTCATAACTCGTGACCGCCGGTGTGGCGGTAATACGGTCACCACAACAGCCCTACTCTTAGTCAAGCAGTGAATATCAAACACAGATTCAACCACAAATACCAGGGACGTTTTCCACTGCCTTGCAAAGAAGGACACCTATTGGTCAATGTTTAAAAATAAAAAAACAGACATTGATTATATAACCATTTGAGCATGGTGAAGTTACTAATTACATGTTGGATGGTATATCAATACACCCAGTCACTACAAAGATACAGGGACCCTTCCTAACTCAGTTGCAGGAGAGGAAGGAAACCACTCAGGGATTTCACCATGATACCATTAAAACAGTTACAGAGTTTAATGGCTGTGATAGGAGAAAACTGAGAATGGATCAACAACATTGTAGTTACTCCACAATACTAACCTAAATGACATAGTGAAAAGAAGGAAGCCTGTACAGAATAAAAATATTCCAAAACACAAATCCTGCTCTGAAGTAAAAATGCAAAAAAATGTGACACATAAATTAACTTTATGTCCTGAATACAAAGCATTATGTTTGTGGCAAATCCAAGACAACACATAATTTAGTACCACTCATATTTTTAGTGGTGGCTGCATCATGTTATGGGTATGCTTGTCATCGGCAAGGACTAGGGAGTTTTTTAGGATAAAAATTATACAGAATAGATCTAAGCAGAGGCTAGAGGAAAACCTGGTTCAGTCAGCTTTCCATCAGACACCTAAAACACAAGGCAATATATTTTCTTGAGCTTTACCAGCTCCGGTTAATAAAGTTGCTTAAAAAATGACTTTTCTGCTGCTTCCATCACTCGGATTGGACTGTGTCTGGATCCGACCATGTCTATACGGAACGGGTGTATTTTTTCTCGGGTCAGTTTGAATGGGTCTCTATATTAAAAAAATAAATGTATGTATTTCGGGACCAGGTGGGTAAGCTCCAGGTCCATTTCGGAACAGGTCCAACCTCTAATGCAAAGCCGTTCCCTTTTTTATTAGATGTGCTCCCTATGGACAATCATTAATTTGAACCTTTTAAATGAACATTCAAACACTCTTGTTTGCATAAGCCATGTGTAGTTGAGCTGTTATGGGTGTTTGTGATTTAGTTCAAATTAAAGTTTATTTAATTTATTCACGTGTCATACAATTGGATTCTGAATTACGTAATGCATGATTCAAAAATAATATTAATTTAAGAAAAAACAACAGCCATGCTTCCCAGCCCAAATAGTTTGGTAGAGTTTGTGCATATATTATGCATATATTATGACAACATTTAGTTAGTTTTGGACTTCGGGCAAAGACATATTTTTCTGGAGGCAAGCCAAATTTCGGTGCCGAAGTCTACGTCCCTTCGTCTGTGATTGGTCAACAGTAGGGATTCTTCAATAAAGTCTTTGTTGTCATTCAACGAGAGACGACTCGTTTTCATGCACATTTTTTCATTGAAAAATACTGCACTAGTTAGATGTAAAATGACAGATTTCTTGAGTTATGTTAGATTAATTCTGACTTTTGAGGAAGTGTATACAGGCTATGGCATCTCAAAATGGACAAAGTACTATTGCCGTTTTTTTCAAATTTTTCAAGCGAAGGTCTTTTAAGGGAGAATGCGAGCACGCTAGTTCGTATCGGCTAGCAACTCTAGGGTTTGGCGTTCCACAGGTTTCTTTGATTTCATGTCATCTCAGGAGACATTGGTACGTTAAATAGATTTCGGCCTACTCAATACTATACTGTTGATACGTTTGTATTTTCTCTAGCTTGTCTCTCGATTTAACTGACTTGAATACATTTCCATTTCCAAACTGATGCAGTTTGATCTCATTATTGTTTGAATTTAATTCCACATGCTAATTGAGGTGAATGTTCTTGTTGTCAGGTGACCGTCCGTTCCCGTGCCCTCACTGTGACAAGATCTTCCGTACGTCGGGCCACAGAAAAACACACATCGCCTCCCACTTCAAGAGCTTGCAGAAGAAGAAGAACAGGTTCCCACGCAAAGCCCACAAAACCTTGGTCTCCAAGAGCAACCTACCTCTGCCTGACATCCCCCTGCAAGAGCCCATACTCATCACGGACCTCGGTAACGCATGCATGCTCACTCGCCCCCTCACAAGCACGCACGCACACACACACACACAACACACAACACACAACACACACACACACACAGCATATATTTTACTATCCTTGTGGGTGGCTAAAATTCCATTCAAAATCCTGTCCTAACCATAACCCCTAAACCTAACCCCTAAACCTCTAAACCTAAGCCCTAAACCAAACCCCTAAACCTAACCCCTAAACCTCTAAACCTAACCCCTAAACCAAACCCCTAAACCTAACCCCTAAACCTAACCCCTAAACCTAAAATAGCCTTTGTCCTTGTGGGAAATGTTCCTTATTTTACTCTTATAGCGGGGACGTTTGGTGATTTCCTGTACCCACAAGGATAGTAATACAAGCCCACACACACACATTTAGTTTGTATTCACATTTATACCTTTAGAAATATCATCCTCCCTGAAGCAGCTGGCATTGCCGACATATTCCAGTGAATGTATTCCTGGTCGAGTCCATGTATATACAGTAGTGAGAGGAAGTAATATATTTAGCCTTACTTTAAATCCTCTTGTACCTTGCCATTGGGATAAGCCTGCTGTAGCATGTCAGACAGCTGCTGAGCTGCTGTTATCAGCGGAGTTCGAGTCCAACCCCATGGCTTAATGGCATTAGCTCCTCATTTGATGCTAGAGAACCAGGGAGAGGGATGAGCTGGGCTTAGCAGAACATGGGGAAGGGCAAGGAGGCGGGGGGGGGGGAGGGCTCAGCATACGGCAGAGGGTTTGAGCCACTGGCAGACGCCTGGGTTCAAGTAGTATTTGTTTTCTTTCAAATACTTTGAGGGTTTTATTGAGCCTGCCTAAAGTGCCAGGTGGGAGGGGCTTGCACTTTTGGGACTGTTCCATTGGCTCAATTACGCCAGGCAAACTCGAACAAGCGCAGCTAAAGTACACTATATATACAAAAGTATGTGGACACCCCATTCAAATTTGTGGATTCTGCGATTTCAGCCACGCCGTTGCTGACAGGTGTATAAAATCGAGCACACAGCCACGCAGCCTCCATAGTCAAACATTGGCAGTAGAATGGCCTTACTGAAGAGCTCAGTGACTTTCAACGTGGCACCGTCATAGAATGCAACCTTTCCAACAAGTCAGTTAGTCAAATTTCTGCCCTGCTAGAGCTGCCCAGGTCAACTGTAAGTGCTGTTATTGTGAAGTGGTAAGCCACACAATCTCACAGAACGTGACCGTTGCGTGCTTAAGCGCATAAAAATCATCTGTCCTTGGTTGCAACACTTACTACCGAGTTCCAAACTGCCTCTGGAAGCAACGTCAGCACAATAATTGTTTGTCAGAAACTTCATGAAATGGGTTTCCATGTCCGAGCAGCTGCACACAAGCCTAAGCCTACCTGCCCCAATGCATAGTGCTAACTGTAAAGTTTGGTGGAGGAGGAATAATGGTCTGGGCTAGGCCCCTTAGTTCCAGTGAAGGGAAATCTTAACGCTACAGCATACAATGACATTCTAGACGATTCTGTGCTTCCAACGTTGTGGCAACAGTTTGGGGAAGGCTCTTTCCTGTTTCAGCATGACAATGCCTCCGTGCACAAAGCGAGGTCCATACAGAAAGGGTTTGTCGAGATCGGTGGGGAAGAACTTGACTGGCCTGCACAGAGCCCTCACTTCAACCCCATCGAACACCTTTGGAAGGAATTGGAACGCCGACTCTGAGCCAGGCCTAATCGCCCAACATCAGTGCCCGACCTCACTAATGCTCTTGTGGCTGAATGGAAGCAAGTTCCCTTAGCAATGTTCCCACGTCTGGTGGAAAACCTTCCCAGAAGAGTGGAGGCTGTTATAGCTGCAAAGTGGACACCAACTTCATATTAATGCCCATGATTTTTGGAGTGAACCTTTGGTTATGTAGTGTATTTAAAATATAGAAAACAAATACTATTTGAACCCAGGTCTGGCTAATGTCTGTGCTGTCTATGGTTTACGATAAGAAAGACCAGGAAAACATGTACAGTACAGAGGGAAGAGATCTGAGGGGATTTAGGGATAGAGAGGGGGAGAGAAAGTATTCAGATTATAGTGTGCGGCGGCAGGTAGCCTAGCGGTTAAGAGTGTTGGGCCAGTAACCATAACAGTAATTGCTCATTTAATTCGCTCTGAATAAGAGCGTCTGCTAAAAATATGTGACAGACCATTTTTTTTTTTGGTCTGGTTTAATCTCCAGGTTGTTGTCAGGAATAACGTGTAATGTCACAGTGATAGATATGTCTTATTGTTGTTTTCAGTAACCTAAGTCCTCATAGGCCCGTTAACTCCCCACCATTTACCACAGGAAAAGGTCGCTAAAATTAGTGTTGTATTCAGTTCCTGCCTTTTTTCTTAGGATGAGATAAATGGGAGATATGAAGTTTGGGGCTCCAAGGAGTAATTGCCTGAGCGGTATTCATTGATTCTCTCAGGATGTCGTTTTGCCCTTTGAGCTGACACATCGAATCTTCCCCTTTACTAAAATGTTTCTTCATTTTACTACCGTGGGGAAGAGAAAAGAAACAGCCTATTTAATTAAGATCACAGTCTTGGTAGACGAAACAGAAAAAAAAACAAAAACAAAACAGGTTAACCTTAATTACGACGTTGCCTTCGCTGCCCCCTCTTAGCCTATCTGAGATTGATGTTCTGTATTCCCTAGTCTCTGTTTACTTCAGACCATGACAGAGCCCAAGTCAAAACTCTGTCACATTATACCGATAAACGTATTGCTCAGTCAGAGGGAATTTACTGCATGCATAATGCTTACTGTTTTTTTTAGGACTTGCAAATTTAGAGTCCCTTTACATTATTTATTAATTTGAGTCATAACATCACCTGTCATAACATTGCATTACATTCATAACATTCTACTACACCCAGGGTTGATATGCAATCTGTTTGTGATATGAACTGAGGAAAATCCTTGTGGATCGAAACGTTGTCAATAGTTGGTAATTGGGAGCATATTTAGTGTGTGGGCATTTCTGTTGTTTACATGTGCTGATACAGTGCATTCGGAAAGTATTCAGACCCCTTGACTTTTTCCACAGTTTGTTACGTTACATATTTCCCTCATTAATCTACACACAGTACCCCATAATGACAAAGCAAAAACAAATATATTAAAAATTAAAAACTGAAATAACATTTATAGACCTTTACTCGGTACATTTTTTAATCACCTTTGGCAGTGATTAAAGCCTTGACTCTTCTTATGGGTATGACGCTACAAGCTTGGCACACCAATATTTGGGAAGTTTCTCACATTCTTCTCTGCAGATCCTCTCAAGCTCTGTCAGGTTGGATGGGGAGCGTCGCTGCACAGCTATTCTCAGGTCTCTCCAGAGATGTTAAATCGGGTTCAAGTCCGTCCTCTGGCTGGGACACGCATGGACATTCAGCGACTTGTCCCGAAGCCACTCCTACGTTGTCTTGGCTGTGTGCTTATGGTCGTTGTCCTGTTGGAAGGTGAACCTTCACCCCAGTCTAAGGTCCCGAGTGCTCTGGAGCAGGTTTTTATCAAGGATCTCTCTGTACTTTTCTCTGTTCGTCTTTGCCTCGATCCTGACTAGTCTCCCAGTCCCTGCTGCTGAAAAACATCTCCACAGCATGGTGCTGCCACCACCATGTTTCACTGTAGGGATGTTACCAGGTTTCCTCCAGACGTGACGCTTGGCATTCAGGCCAAAGAGTTCAATATTGGTTTCATCAGATCAGAGAATCTTTAGGTGCCTTTTGGCAAACTCCAAGTGGGCTGTCATGTGCCTTTTACTGAGGAGTGGCTTCCGTTTGGCCACTCTACCATAAATGCCTGATTGGTGTAGTGCTGCAGAGATGGTTGTCCTGGAAGGTTCTCCCATCACCACAGAGGACCTCTGGAGCTCTGTCAGAGTGACCATCAGGTTCTTGGTCTCCTCCCTGACCAAGGCCCTTCTCCCTCGATTTCTCAGTTTGGCCAGACAAAACTCTTGGAAGAGTCTTGGTGGTTCCAAACTGATGGAGGCCACTGTGTTCTTGGGGACCTTCAATGCTGAAGAAATGTTTTGGTACCCTTCCCCAGATCTGTGCCTCGACACAATACTGTCTCGGAGCTCTACGGACAATTCCTTAGACCTCATGGCTTGGTTTTTGCTCTGACATGCACGGTCAACTGTGGAACCTTATCTAGACCAATGTGTGTGCTTTACCAAATCATGTCCAATCAATTGAATTTACCACAGGTGGACTCCAATCAAGTTGTAGAAACTTCTCAAGGATGATCAATGGAAACAGGAGGCACCTGAGCTCAATTTCGAGTCTCATAGCAAAGGGTCTGAATACTTATGTAAATAAGGTATTTCAGTTTTTTATTTGTAATAACTTTGCAAACTTTTCTAACAAGCTGTTTTCGCTTCGTCATTATGGAGTATTTTGTGTAGATTGATGAATACATTTTTTTATTTAATCCTTTAAATAAGGCTGTAATGTAACAAAATGTGGAAATGCACTGTATGTCTCATGATATTAACATTGTTGGGTCATCTTCCATCAGGTCTCACACGGGAGAGAGGCCGTACAGGTGTGTCCAGTGCAGTAAGGGCTTTGCCTCCTCAGGGGTGCTGAAGGCCCGAAGGCCCACATCCGGACCCATTCGGGCCTCAAGGCCTACAAGTGCCTGATTTGTGACACCACGTTCACCACCAGCGGCAGCCTGCACCGTCATATGACCACCCACAGCGACATGCGACCCTACATGTGCCCTTACTGCCAGATGACCTTCAAGTCCTCGCCCAACTGCAGGAAGCACATGAAGACCCACAGGTTAGTAATGTGTTGTCGGGCACAACTTTCTCAACTCTAAATCTATAGATGTCAAATCTTTCCATAAAAAATGCCTGATTTCTGTTAGTTTTGTAGCTCAAAGAAGTAAACAACCTGAATCCACCTCCCCCACTCCCCCTCCCAGATATGAGTTGGCCCAGCAGCTCCACCAACAGCAGAACCCGGAGCCCTCGCCTCTGGATGACCCCATGGACAGCACCACCGTGACCCACGATCTGCAGGTGGAGCTGGAAGACGGAAGCTCCTCAGCAGGAAGCTCCTCCCACGGTGGGCTCGGAGAAGCAGGGCATGCTGAGGCTGGGCCAGGTGCAGGTGGTGGGCGGCGGCCAACAGGTGTCGCTGGAGACCCAGTTGAGTGACCAGCCCCTGGGACAGGAAGAGGTTAAGAGGGTCAGCATGTTTGAGGGCATCAGTTTGGACAAGGCACAGACTCACTGGTCTTGAACACCTAATAAGTAGTTATTATGGTGATTTGCAGATCAGTGATTCTGACGGCAATATACTTTGTAGTCGATCTCGAACATAGTCTTTTAATGCCGATGCCAACCATGCCATAACTTTATAGGTCTTCTGCCACGTCCCTCTAACTTTCATTGGGGGATCCACCTAGTTCTATGGTGGATGTACAAAGGATGGTGTGAACAAAGGGATCCTCCCCTAGAATGTGTCTGAGCCCTTCCCAACATCAACAGACACAGACACAGAGATACAGACTTTCTTCTTACTCTCCACCCATCTCTCTTGATCTTAGATTGCATTTCTCATTTTGCCAGTCTACGCTGCAAGGTGTTTCGATTTCATTAACGATGGTTGTGGCTACAACTGTGTTAGCAAAAAAAAAAGCAAGTAACTGTTGAATATGGAATCTTTCTAAGAGAGCACTCATCTCATCCGTCTGTATAACTCCTCCATCTGTATTCCTTCCTCCATTCCAAATAGCGAATCCATTTATTTCACTCTTTCAAGACATTGTTATTTCAATGGGTTTTTCTATACAATGAGTTCTATACAATGAATTGTTATTTCAATGGTTTTTTTCTTCTATACAATGAGTTTTTCTATACATCTCAGTAGGAATCATGGTGTGTGTGACTGACGGAACCACCCCATTGACCTTGTAGCTTTAATATTTAAAACAGTTCCAACATTTACTATATATTTAACCTCGGAACAAAGCGAGAAGAGCATAGCACAACGAATGAAACCGAGTCAGAGGTCAAGCTTCAAACCTCATTAAAACTGCTACATTACCCTTTCAACCTCACCAGTTCACGGTGAGTAAAAGAAAAGAGAACTGAGAGAGGGGATGAAAAGAAAAACAGACTTACCCTAGCTTTACCATTGTACGTGATTTAGATGAGTATTTGTCCTCTCAACCTTCGGTAAAGTCCTTTTTTAGAGCTATTGCTTTAGCCAATAACAGTTGAGAAAAAAAAAAGGCTTAATTGCATGAGCTAAACCCCTGACCCAATCACAGAGAGATAACCTCTTGATATCATTCACTGATGCCTGCGGAATGTCAAATTCTATGATAACCTCTCTCGCTCTCTCTGCGTCTGTCTCTCTGTCTCTCTCTCTCTCTGTGTGTGTGTGTGTGTGTGTGTATACTGAACATAAATATAAACGCAACATGTAAAGTGTTGGTCCCATGTTGCATGAGCTGAAATAAAAGATCCCAGAATTGTTCCATATGCACAAAAAGCTTATTTATCTCAAATTGTGTGTACAAATTTGCTTACATCCCTGTTAGTGAACATTTCTCCTTCACCAAGATAATCCATCCACCTGACAGGTGTGGCATATCAAGAAGCTGATTAAACAGCATGATCATTACATGCTCATCACTTTGTGCTGGGGACAATGAAAGGCCACTCTAAAATGTGCAGTTTTGTAACATAATACAATGCCACAGATGTCCAACGTTGTTTTAGAGAATTTGGCAATAAGTCGAACCGGCCACGTGTAACCACGCCAGCCCAGGACCTCCACATCCGGCTTCTTCACCTACAGGGATCATCTGAGACCAGCCACCCAGACAGCTGATGAAACTGAGGAGTATTTCTGTCTGTAATTGGGTGGGCCTGGCTCCCAAGTGGGTGGGCCTATGCTCTCCCAGGCCCAGCCATGACCGTGCCCCTGCTCAGTCATGTGAAATCCATAGATTAGGGCCTAATGAATTCATTTAAATTGACTGATTTCCTTATATGAACTGTAACTAAAATGAAATTGTTGCATGTTGTATTTATATTTTTGTTCAGTATAATATGTACAGGTAACGGCCAAAACACTTGAGTAAAGGAGGGATACAGATGTTGTTCTTGAGTTAATTAAGCAATTAACATCTCGTCATGATTAGGGTCATGTATAAAAGTGCCCAGTTGCCCATTATTTTGGTTACTATCGCTAGAAAAAGAGATCTCAGTGGCTTTCAAAGTGGGGTCTGAAAGGAGCATTGGGGGTTTAAAGGGTGTGTCAGTCACCAGATCTCAACCCAATTGAACACTTATGGGAAATTCTGGAGCGGCGCCTGAGACAGTGTTTTCTACAACCATCAACAAAACATTAAAAAGTATGGAATTTCTCGTGGAATAATGGTGTCAGATCCCTCCAATAGAGTTCCAGACACGTGCAGAATCTATGCCAAGTCGCATTGGAACTGTTCTGGCGGCTCGGTGGCCCAATGCCCTATTAAGACACTTTGTTGGTGTTTCCTTTATTTTGGAAGTTACCTGTACATGTGAACCTTCGATCTAGGAAATTGCCTTGTCATATCATGTTTGCAGCGGTTAAACGCCAAAGAACCGTCAACATAGAGAGGGCGTCTTGAGTCTACAGGAACGGCCTCCACAAGCTAAAATTACTTGTTTATCTCAAGTTTCCCCCAAAAAATTTCACAATATACAGTATGTTCATTTAAGTTTCATTTTGCCACAAAGGCCATGGATGTTAGAAACCTCTGTTTGGAGGGTAATCCTGAATGTCATCTATAAGGTTTGAATTGAAACACCCTGCAGGGTAGAACTGGCTGAATAAAACAATCGAAAATCAATAGTCTATAATTCCTCGCAGTACAAAAATGCAGCTGGACTTGCTACAGCGGGTGAAATAAGTATTGAACACGTCACCATTTTTCTCAGTAAATATATTTCCAAAGGTGCTATTGACATGACATTTTCACCAGATGTTGGTAACAACCCAAGTAATCCATACATACAAAGAAACCAAATCAAATAAGTTCAGAAATTAACTGAATTTCTGAACTTATTTGTTTAGGTTTCTTTGTATTTATGGATTACTTGGGTTGTTACCAACATCTGGTGAAAATGTCATGTCAATAGCACCTTTGGAAATATATTTACTGAGAAAAATGGTGACGTGTTCAATACTTATTTCACCCGCTGTATATGTGAAGCCTTTCTAGTACTGCTTTGTGCTTGACATTCAGCCTGGGTTCCAAAGACAGACAGCAAATTAAGGATGAACCCCGATTTTACTACTGATTTTCTGTAATGACGGCCTACCTACAGGGTCAGCCCCTGGAGCAAATTATGGTTAAGTGCCTTGCTCAAGTACACATCGACAGGTTCTTTCACCTTGTCGGCTCGGGTATTCGAACCAGCGACCTTTCGGTTAATGGCCCAATGCTCTAACCGCTAGGTTACCTGCCGCCCTGGTTTTAAAGGCCCAGCGCAGTCGAAAACGTGATTTTCCTTTTTTAAAAATATATATATACTGTATATGTCCACACTATTACATTGGAATAATAGTGTGAAGGTGGGAAAATTATGAAAATGCCCTTTTAGTGTAAGAGCAGTTTGAAAAGACCACCGGAAATTTCACCCTGTTTTGGTGGGATGGAGTTTTGGCCTTTCATGGTGACATCACCATGTGGTAAATTAGTTAACAGACCAATAAGAAAGAGTTCCTAACCTCCCTGTCGATAATTGCAAATTTTCTGTTTTCCACTCAAATCACTCCGACAGTCCTAGCAAAATGACTGTTTTTTTTGGCTTGAGAAATGTTTCTTTGCTAAGAAGCTACAGTATTTACCGTTTCTTTTTGACCATTTTAATTGAAATCAATCACAGTAAAATGGCTGCATTGGACCTTTTAAGTGAATTGTAATACTTTGGTCTTTATTTATACAGGCTACCCAGACTAACCTGCTTTGTTCCTCTGTCCTCTTTTCTCTCCCCTTCTGGCTCCAGACACCTTTGTGACTACCCAGCATGCTCTGCCTCAGAATATTAGCCAGTTTAAGACGCAGACCCTCCCGCAGCCTGGCTTTGATCAGCAAGCACTTACTCAAGGTAACTCGTGCGTATACAAAAAAAACCCCACACTGCATAGTGGTGGCATACAAACCTTTCTCTCAGTACATTTAACAACGTCCGTGAGTTAACCTGGGGTAAATGATGCACCGGTACTCACACACACATTCACACACGTTGGCAGCCTGAATACAGTGTAATGGACAATGCCGTGGTTGCCTCTGACCTCTGGCTGAGAAGAGGCCATTTACAGCGAGGACTGGCAGAAAGCATCTGCTTGGCACATCAGATATTTCATATTTATTTGTTTTCACAGTGTGTAGCCTAACCTAAACTTCTACGCATTTCCTCTCCTCTCTTGTTCTTTTCAAAAAGGAAAGTAAGGAACTATTTAAATGTTCCTAGAACTTATCTCTGCCGTCTGCTAGTATTTAATGAATCGGGGGCATTCATTATTGTCAGTGAGTGGTGCTTTAATAGATGAATGTGTGATTCATAGAGTTCCCTAATTTACACCCTAAGGCGATCCGACTGGTGGCGTAGGCTCGGGATGTTTCCTGCACAGTCTTTGTCCACACACACACACAGACACACACACACACACACACACACACACACAGACTGGCGGCATGGGCTCTGGAAGCCTCAGTCTGTTAATAGCGCGTTAGTAGGAGGGTGAGACGTAACAAGTCGTTAATTAGCTTTTGTTTAATTTTGCCAACCACATTTTAAGCCGTCTGTCATGTTTGCAGTAAGTCATAAATCATTGTTGACCTCTGACTCTTCTAATTGTACATTTGGCCAAGGCTCTAGCCTCTAGGCAGGCCTGGGCAACTCCAGTCCTCGGGGGCCTGATTGCTGTCACACTTTTGCCCCATCCCTAGCAAACACAGCTGATTTAAACTAATTGCATTTTTAACTGAAGATCTTGATGAGTTGTTTACTGGAGTCAGGTGTGTTAGCTGGGGGTGGGGCAAAAGTGTGACACCAATCAGACCCCCGAGGACTGGAATTGCCAGATATACAGGGTTAACTCATTGCGTGCTGTGTTGCTGAATGCGTCTCCTGTTGGGAAGTGTGAGGTTTATCCATAGTAGGCTTATTAAATCCACTTCTATCTGTGTCATCAATTAATATATTCTAAGGTTCAATGTGTGTACCAGTGGAGGCTTGTGGGTGGAGAAATCAGAGGACGGGTTCCTGGAATTAAAATGAATAGAACTGTATCAAACACGTTCATTCCCTTACAGCCATGCCAATGAGCCTGTCCTTTCGATTTCAAGCCTCCACGTGTATACATCCTCCTTTAGAGTTGCTAGGGTCCCTTACGTTCCCATAGAGGGTTAACCCATTGTATGCTGTAGTGCTGACTGTACCCCTGTGTGTAGGTTTCACCATCACTGCAGAGGGCTATGCCCAGGCCCAGTTCTCCACGGTACAGCAGCTACAGGACTCCAGCACCCTGGAGTCTCAGGCCCTGTCCTCCAGCTACCACCCCCAGAACCTGCTCCATGTGCCGAGCCAAGAGGTGGTGTGCTGCACTGTCAGCCTCTACCTCCAGACCTTCCACAGGGGGGGCTTCCATCTCACCATCATAGCGTGGCCTTGGCCCTATGTAGAGTAGGGTAGCAAAATGTCCCCAAAGTTCTCAGGAAACCCTCTGAAAAACCCAGGGAATTTTCTAATCAAATTGTATTCATCACATGCGTCGATTACAACTGGTGTAGACCTTACAGTGAAATGCTTGCTTATGAACCTTTCCCAACAATGCAGAGTAAAAACAAATATAGCAATTTTTTAACAAACACAAAAGGAATAAAATAAAATACACAAGAATGGAAATATATACAGGGAGTACCAGTACCAGATCAGTGTGCAGAGGTATTTTTTTTAGTTCTCATTTGCAACTGTGACCTGGCCAAGACAAAGCAAAGCAGTGCGACAAAAACAACACAGAGTTACACAGTAAACAAACATAGTCAAAAATACAATAGAAAATCTATATACAGAGTCCAAATGTAGTGCAAAATGCAGTAAAGTTAGGAGGTAGGACAATAAATAGACCATAGTGGTGAAATAAATTACAGATTATCATCATTAACACAGGAATGAAGGATGTGCAAAATTATGATGTGCAAATAGAGATACTGGAGTGCAAGATTAGTGAAAATAACAAAAATAAATATGGGGATGAGGTAGTAGTATGGGCTATTTACAGAAGGGCTATATACAGGTGCAGTGATCGATAAGCAGCTTTGACAGCTGATGCTTAAAGTTAGTGAGGGAGATAGGAACCTCTAGCTTCAATGATTTTTGCAATTCGTTCCATTCATTGGCAGCAGCGAACTGGAAGGAATGGCGGCCAAAGGAGGTGTTGGCTTTGGGTGTGACCAGTGAGATATACCTGCTGGAGCGCATGCTACGGGTGGGTGTTGCTATAGTGACCAGTGAGCTGAGATAGGGCTGGGATTTACCTAATAAAGACTTATAGATGACCTGGAGCCAGTGGGTTTGGCGACGAATATATAATGAAGGCCAGCCAACGAGAGCATACAGGTCGCAGTGATGGGTAGTGTAAGGGGCTTTGGTAACAAAACGGATGGCACTGTGATAGACTACATCCAATTTGCTAAGTAGAGTGTTGGAGGCTATGAGGTATTTGAGGTAGATATGTACATGAATGCAGGGTAAAGTGACTAGGCATCAGGATAGATAATAATAAGGTATTTGAGGTAGATACAGTATGTACATGAAGGCAGGGTAAAGTGACTGGGCATCAGGATAGATAATAATAAGGTATTTGAGGTAGATATGTACATGAAGGCAGGGTAAAGTGACTGGGCATCAGGATAGATAATAATAAGGTATTTGAGGTAGATATGTACATGAAGGCAGGGTAAAGTGACTAGGCATCAGGATAGATAATAACAAACAGATAATTTCTAAAGCCATGACATCAGTTTCTGGAAGTTTCCAAGCTGTTTAAAGGAACAGTCAACTTAGTGTATGTAAACATCTGACCCGAAAACGTCTAAATTAAATTTTGCCTGTGAATAAATGAAACCTTTAAGTAGTCAGTTCAAATAGACTGTATAGCATATTGTCAAGTAGTTATTTTGTATTCAGTGATTAAACACAATGTAGTTAATGAACGGTTGCATGTGTCTCTGTTTAGACGAGTATCTTGCTCCAGGAGACTAGGAGACCTCCAGCTGTCCGACCTGACACAAGACTACCGACACCCAGACGACAGCGAGGACAACAGCAAGAGGGCTTACAGGTGTGTCTGTGTGTACACGTGTGTGTTTTTGTCCTATGTTTGTGTGTCTGTCTGTCTGTCTGTGTGTGTGTGTGTGTGTGTGTGTGTGTGCATGTGCTTGTGTGTGTCCGGTGTGGCTCAGTTGGTAGCTTGCCATGGTTGTGGGTTCGATTCCCACGGGGACCATTACATAAAGAAAAGAAAAGGTATGAAAAATGTAAGTGGTTTTTGGAGAGGAGCGTCTGCTAAATTACTAACATTTAAATGTGTGTGTGTGTGTGAGAGCGAGCCTATAACCTTCGGCAATTAATAGATGCGTTTACTGTCTGTCGTTGTTTGAGGTTCCCGGCTTGTCAGCCGATAACACTGTTATGCACCATTATCAACAATTGGGCTCTAGGGCTGTAGCCAGCATTAGCAGTCAACACAGAGGAATCCAAAGCTACGATAACACTATCACAATCTCTCTTCCGTCGCTGTCATTGTCACAGGGACCATTTTGAACGTGGCACGTCATATTCAGGTCTTTTAGAATCAAGCAATTTTTTATCCTACCCACCAAGTAATCACTTATATCATTGTTATTCACACCACCGCACAACACTCCCGCCATTACAGTCAGTCTTTGTCTCCTTCTTTCTAAAGCCTTTTGTTAAGTTCATCGAAGCCCCACTACCGCTAGCTTTCAATTTGTTTATTTCGAATTTGCTCAACTAAATAACTGTGTCCCAAATGGCACCCTATTCCCTATCTAGTGCACTACTTTTGACCAGGGACCACAGGTTGCCATTTGGGAAGCAACCAATGAGTTAACTCTTCTAGACCCCCTGTCTGTAAAGGTGACTGTGGCAGCTTGTGTCGCTACAAGCTCTTAGTTTTCTAGCTTACTTGTGCGTCAGATGTCTGTAGAGATGGCGGTGGCAGCTTGTGTCGCTACAAGCTCTTAGTTTTCTAGCTAACTTGTGCGTCAGATGTCTGTAAAGGTGACTGTGGCAGCTTGTGTCGCTACAAGCTCTTAGTTTTCTAGCTAACTTGTGCGTCAGATGTCTGTAAAGGTGACTGTGGCAGCTTGTGTCGCTACAAGCTCTTAGTTTTCCAGCTTACTTGTGCGTCAGATGTCTGTAGAGATGGCGGTGGCAGCTTGTGTCGCTACAAGCTCTTAGTTTTCCAGCTTACTTGTGCGTCAGATGTCTGTAGAGATGGCGGTGGCAGCTTGTGTCGCTACAAGCTCTTAGTTTTCTAGCTAACTTGTGAGTCAGATGTCTGTAGAGATGGCGGTGGCAGCTTGTGTCGCTACAAGCTCTTAGTTTTCTAGCTAACTTGTGCGTCAGATGTAGCGGAGGACACTAGTCACTGATTGAGTTGTGGAAACAGAGAGTGAGACGACAAGGGGACTGAGTAATGTGTCGTGCTTTTATTCAGCTCTCCCTCTGTTGTTCCCCATGGCACTCAATATTATTAAAGCAAGAGAAAGGAGGACATAGATAGATACGGAAGAAAACAGACTGCGTGTTTGATCCCC
This sequence comes from Thymallus thymallus, assembly GCA_023634145.1. NCBI lineage: Eukaryota > Metazoa > Chordata > Actinopteri > Salmoniformes > Salmonidae > Thymallus > Thymallus thymallus. Next base: position 5,081,314 of record CM042415.1, read on the forward strand.
CCCCAGGTGCAGCATGTGTAATAAACCTTTTAAGAAGTCCAGCCACCTGAAGCAACACGTGCGCTCCCACACCGGAGAGAAACCCTACTGCTGCAACATTTGTGGCCGGTGCTTCGTCTCAGCAGGGGTCCTCAAGTCCCACCTCAACACGCAGTGTACCTCAACACTGCCCGCATAATTAAAATAGCACGCTATTTATCTCGCAGACCCAGACTCATGCCTCTCATAGGACAACAAAGTTGCTTCATTTGACGAATTCGGTTCGTTCACGTACGGCCATCATATATCGATTTCATAAATGTTTCTCTCTCGTGGCTGTGCAGCTGGGCTGTGGAGAGAAATTACATAATACTATAGCCACAAATGCTTTGGGGAAACCCACTGATGAAACGTATGGTTATTTTTATTTCCATCTCCCTTGCTCCCTCTCCTAGGAGTGAAGGCCTATAAGTGTAACGTGTGTGACAGCTCCTTCACCACCAACGGCAGTCTGAACCGCCACATGGTCGTCCACCTGAAGCCTTACAAGTGTCACATGTGTGAGGACAGCTTCCGCACTAGCGTGCTATATAGGAAGCACATGAGGAAAGACCACGCCGAAGTGGACAGAGGTACAGGCATAGGCTGCGTCCCAATAATATCTCCTTTCTCCTAAAGTGTGCATTCGTTCACTACTTCCAACACATCTAAAAGCATTGGATTGGTGGAGGTATGGAGTAGTAGGAGTTTCCACCATATTTCTGATACCAATTATTTCCTTCCAAATCAGTGAATGGAAGAGAACAAGTGCACACTTAGGGAGGAAGGAGAGGTATTTGGGACATAGCCATAGAGATATATACACTAGAGTGGATAGTGTCATAAATCTGTTTAGCTCTTGATTTAGCTGATAATGGCAGCCATATTGGGTCAGGGTAAAGAGATACACTATACAGTCTTTACAAAAGTAAAATGCACCCTATTTCAGCCACACCCCGTTGCTGAAAGGTGTATAAAATCGAGCACACAGCCATGCAATCTTCGTAGACAAACATTGGCAGTAGAATGACTTTCAACATGGCACCGTCAGTTTGTCAAATTTCTGCCCTGCTAGAGCTGCCGCGGTCAACTGGATGTGCTGTTATTGTGAAGTGGAAACATCTAGGATCAACAACGGCTCAGCCGTGAAATGGTCGACCACACAAGCTCACAGAACGTGAGTGCTGAAGCATGTGCGCTTTAAAATTGTCTGTCCTCGGCTGCAACACTCACTACCAAACTGCCTCTGGAAGCAACATCAGCGCAAGAACTGTTCATCGGGAGCTTCATGAAATTGGTTTCCGTGGCCGAGCAGCCGCACACAAGCCTAAGATCACCATGCGCAATGCCAAGCGTCGGCTGGAGTGGTGTAAAGCTTGCCACCATTGGGTTCTGGAGCAGTGGAAATGCGAATCACGCTTCACCACCTGGCAGTCCGACGGACAAATCTGGGTTTGACAGATGCAAGCAGAACGCTACCTACCCCAATGCATAGTGCCAACTGTAAAGTTTGGTGGAGGAGGAATAATGGTCTGGGGCTGTTTTTCATGGTTCGGGCTAGGCCCCTTAGTTCCAGTGAAGGGAATTCTTAACGCTACAGCATACAATGACATTCTAGAAGATTCTGTGCTTCCTAGTTTGTGGTAACAGTTTGAGGAAGGCCATTTCCTGTTTCAGCGTGACAATGCCCTCGTGCACAAAGCAAGGTCCATACAGAAATGGTTTGTTGAGATTGGTGTGGAAGAACATGACAGGCCTGCACAGAGCCCTGACCTCAATCCCATCGAACATCTTTGGGATGAATTGGAATGCCAACTGCGAGCCAGTCCTAATCGCTCAACATCAGTGCCCGACCTCACTAATGCTCTTGTGGCTGAATGGAAGCAAGTTCCCTTAGCAATGTTCCCACATCTGGTGGAAAACCTTCCCAGAAGAGTGGAGGCTGTTATAGCAGCAAAGGGGGGGACCAACTCCATATTAATGCCCATGATTTTGGAATGAGATGTTGGACAAGCAGGTGTCCACATACTTTTGGTCATGTAGTGTATACTCTGTAGAGATATACTATTTTTAAAGATGTACTCTTGCACATTTTGTCAGAAAAGTGAGGATAAAATGAGATTCAGCTTACTTTAAATTTTATGTGGATTTTGAACGCAAGGCAATATACACCATTTTGGCTCTCCAAAACTCTTCGAAGGTAGAATTTGGCAAAATGAGTTACACCCCTGGAAAAAGGCAATTAGCCATGATTACATAAAATTTTAAGCACGCTTGGGTCACATATGCTTTCCAAATACTTGATTTAGCTGGCCTGCTTCCATAGTGTGCACTTTTGTTAATATTCTATTTGATTATTTTCTGCCTGACAAGCTTATATTGACAAACAGCAATGATTTGAAATTCATCTGAAATGGGGTCGTGGGCGTGATGTTGAGTGACACTCATGGAGCATGTGTATCCTTTCTCCTATTATGTGTCTCTCCCCTCGCAGGACTGGAGGATGAGGACGGCGAGGAGGAAGAGGAGTGTGAGCAGACCGTGATGAAGAGGAACCGGGCCAACATCATAACCTTCACGGAGGAGCAGGCGGAGGAGCTGGCCAAGAATGATCCTGGTGACGAGGCGTCAGTGTCGGAGAAGGTGCTGGCCCAGTCGGCGGCAGAGCGCGACCGCATCAGCGAGATCAAGGACAAGGAGGTGGAGTTGGAGACGGAGCCCAAGTTCGCCAACTGCTGTAACTTCTGCCCCAAGAGCTTCAAGAAGCCCAGCGACCTCGTCAGGTGAGCTGAGTGTCAGAGAACCGTCTCCCTCTGTCCCGTACTCTCAACCTCGTCAGGTGAGCTGAGTGTCAGAGAACCGTCTCCCTTTGTCCCGTACTCTCGAACTCATCAGGTGAGCTGAGTGTCAGAGAACCGTCTCCCTTTGTCCCGTACTCTCGACCTCGTCAGGTGAGCTGAGTGTCAGAGAACCGTCTCCCTCTGTCCCGTACTCTCTTATATGCTCTTTCTCACGTTCTCTGCATCTACTCTCTCTCTCTCTCTCTCTCTCTCTCTCTCTCTCTCTCTCTCTGTCTCTCTCTCTGTCTTTCTCTCTCTCTCTGTCTCTCTCTCTGTCTCTGTCCTATTCAGGGCCTGAAACTAACTAAAAATCACTAAGTCATTCAGGTTTTTTACTAGCCAAAATGTTTTTTTTTGCCATAATTACACCAAAATCTCCCCTTGATGAGCTTCTAAAACAAGACATGTATTATTAGTAAGAAGTGATGTGGTATATTGTCCAATGCTATTTCATTTTTAATCAAAATATTATTATTATATTTTCAGATGCCCCTTTAAAGGAAAGATTCACCGATTTTCATGTGTATCTGAGCTATTCCAGTTCAAGCAGGCAGAAATTTGGCCGGTATGAAGCATCTCACTACACTGGAAGTTAATAGGAATACGACTTTATCATACATGTCAGTTTTCAATACTGGCCGATGTCATAATGCGGGAGGTTGTCTTGGAATGAGCTATTGATCATATTTTTGTGATATTCCTACCTTGAGAAATGTGTAATTTGTAACAGAGGGTCTAGCACATCTCTCCTATTTGTCTTGTCTCTTCAGTCCAGGATGCATTGCATGGTGCCGTTGCAAATGTCAGAATCCACTCTGTGAGGCACATCGATCGGCAGGTTGAAGACGGTGAGATTGTAGACTTCTAAATTGATAGGGCAGTTTGTTTAGGCGATTTTACAGCTAACTAGCTACTTCACATGCTGAAGTTGACTTTGGTCAAACAATGTGAACAAATCAATGTAAATAGCCAAGAAACACAAGTCTCACTTAAGTAGACTTCTAGCAATTCAATCACAGTGTATAACATAGCTCCCCAGCCAGGCAGTGTTGTTGCGTGAGGTGGGATATTAGCTACCAGCTATGAAATAAAACGACAGAAACACTTAGAAAACAGCTACTGCAGCATTTATTTTGCAATAAATGTTCTCATACTTGACTTCTATCTCTATTTTGAATCGCAAGTGTGAAATAGACGCGTGTTAATTTTTAGACTCTGGTCCCATTTCCCCTCGACGCTGAGCGACTCAGACTCTCTGTGTCTCTGAATAGTGTCACGGTTCGTAGAGACGGGACGATAGACAGAGCGTTGGTGGAGCGACATTCCTTTTTATTTTATGTTGCTAACACTCAACACAAAACAACAAAGGAGAGGTAACAAGTGTGCACCGACAATAATACTGATTACACACACAAGAACCCACACCCAGGTGACAAACAAAGGAACTTAAATAGAATCCCCAATTAGAGACCACACGAGACAGCTGTCTCTAATTGGGGATAGAAATTAACACACACCACCAACTCCCAGTGAACTGTCAAGCTCTAACCGCGGCCATCCAACTCCCCCACTAGAGGGAGCCAGACCTAGCCATAGTCAGAACCTGACAAATATCTTGCTCTTGGGGTTGAAGTTTCTCCTCCACCTCTCTGAACTCTTTGAGAGGGGCTCCTCTCTGTAGATAGATAGATAGATAGGTACTTTATTGATCCCAGAGGGGACATTTCTTTGTCAAGCAGCTACAACAAAAACACAGGGCAGGTGCAAAATGCCAGAACGAAAATACACAAAAGGCATATACATGATACATAGAGCGGCAGTATGAAAAGGTATAGAAATACAAGAAGTCTGGAGTGCAAAAAAGCTATAAAAAGACATTGCATAGTATGGGTGGATGGCTGAATATGTACACTATACATTGGTGGATGTTGGATGGTTAACTATACTATACAGGTCGATGGCAGAGAAATACTTAAATAGCTAAAAGTGCGTATGATATAAGTGAGGGTAATAATAGTTTACTTAATATACAGACTGGTTAAATGAACAGGTAAGTGAATATTTGCATGGTTAAATTAACTGTACAGGTGAGTGATTGAGTGATGACAGACCAGAGTTACTCACGGATGGATGCATAGATGTTGAACTAGGTCCTAACACCCCAACAGTTCCAGGTCTATGTTGCTGATGGCACGACACCCCGGTGAGGCATTATATAGTCTAATAGCCGCCGGCTGGAAGGACCTCCTGTAGCGCTCTCTGGCACACCGTGGTGGGATCAGTCTGTGACTGAAGGTGCTCCTCTGCGTCATAACCATGGCATGCAGAGGGTGGGTGACGTTGTCCATGATGGCCAGCAGTTTGGCCAGGATCCGTCTCTCCGCCACCTCCTCTAGCGTGTCAAGGCTAATCCCCAGAACAGAGCTAACCTGTAGTCAGCCCGTGTGCCCAGCTCTACTTCAATCTCCACCTCCCTCTCTCTCTCCTTCTCATTCCAGCCGCCCTCTCCTCCCGGATCTCTCAAAGAGCAATGCCCAGCTCATTGTCAGCCCCTAAATAACCCACTATGCCCTTCCGCCCATCCTATATCTCAGAAGAGCCCTCAACTACAGAGAGCCTAATTACAGGGCCCTGAACAGGGCTCCACACTGCAGCCCTGACCCAACCTCTCTCCCAGAAGAAGAGCCCTCCTCCCAGTCACTACAACAGTTTCCACTGCAGGCCTCTTTTCTGCTCTGTTCTGAGAGGTGCTCCACAATAGACCCTGTCTGAAGTTAACACAGCCCACAGCACTCTGAGTCAAACAAGCTGTTCAACAGCCAGTTAGATTTGTATCTCCCCTGTAAATATGATTGTCGTCGTCAGGCGCCGGAGAAACTAGTTATTTCCCTCTTCATTTTTCTCTTGTTTGACGCCAGTGTTCCACCCGTGTGTGAATAGTGTGTGACAGGTAAACGGTTTCTTAAAGCGTCAATCTGCAGTTGAAACACAGCGGTCTCCCTTCGCCGTTTGGGTAAACAGCTGAGTGATGGGGCTGGAGAAATGTAACCACTCTCAAATTCATAGAAAGAGGTATGGATGCAAGGACTGACCATCCATGATTACAAATGTATATTTTAACCATGTTTTGAGGCTATACAGTGTTTGTTTACAACGGCATTATTTTCAAACAATGGAGTAAAACAATGTTATATTTTGGTAGGACAGTTAAACTAAGCTCATGAGACATACTTTATATTTTTCAAAAATCATTGGGTATATACTGTGTCATGGATGTAGCAATCACAGATTGCCCCTTAAAGGAATGACGCCTTCGCTATACTTGAGCGGAGCTGAGTGAGGCGAGGTATGATCTGGTTTGACAGCTGGAGTTGTCCCATCGTTTTACAGTCATCTTGTAAGAAGAAGATGAAAAAAGACTGCCATGAAATGGACAGAGATGCCATATTGACAGCTCATTTCTTTAGTACAGTGTTTCGGGCGCTAACTTTCAGTTAGTGAAATGCCCAACTCTTTTGATCCGTCATTCATTGCAAGCCGAGCATAAAACGTTCCTCTACCAAGAGAATAGGTCCCGCTGAAATGAACTCCTGGACCATAAAAGATTGGTTGCAATTCATGACGAGGGATATTAGATTGGGGTGTTAAGACATGAAGTTATGAGCTTGTAAGATATTAAGTAATGATCATTATGACTTCCTCAAACATCTCCCCTGCGACCAGCCATAACTCCAGCCCATATTGAAGTAATTGTGGTATAGGTTTTAATTTCAGAAGTTCTTCAAAAGTAGCCTAATAGAATTATGGAGTCACTAAGCCTGCCAAAAACAAAGGGATATGACGGCAACACCCCTGGGATGACTGCTACAAAGATATATTCACTTCACTTCATGGTGCTCTTTTAACAAAGACAAGTTACCCTGACAAGCTACCCATTCACATAAAAAACGTTCTGCTTAGCTAGCAAGAAAATAAACGTATCCACGCTCAGGGAGACCTAACGAAGTTACCTAATACATGTTAAAAACAAAGAACAAAGTTATAAGAGGGAGTAAACTAACTGTTTTGCTGAGTCCGTGGCCTTTCAAGTTCAGAAGAGAGGACGTCTACAAGTTGTTTTTTTTGTTTCATGGGAGCCTTGATAAAGCACAAAGCATGCTAAATGATAATATGAATGGCCACAGGTGATAAATGCATTGTGTTGCACTGTATTTTTTAGAAAATAATGTGAACCTTCTTTAAAATAAATCGTATTTTAATTGAACTTCTTTTCATTCTCCATTCTAACAGGAATGTCTCTCTTGCTCTCTCCCTCTCTTTCTCTCCCTCCCTCCTCTCTCTCTCTCTAGACATATCCGGATCCACACAGGAGAGCGTCCTTACAAGTGTGACGAGTGTGGGAAGAACTTCACAGTGAAGTCCACCTTGGACTGCCACGTAAAGACCCACACAGGTCAGTGTCTAGTGCACAGTATGTACTCTGATCCCGAGGAAACACAGGAGGAGGGAACATTTTGTTCAAATGCCATCGTGGGAGTAGCGTAGGCGGATCTGTCCCTATTAATTAGTTTAAGCGATGTTAGGGTTGTTACATTAGCTACAAAATGTTCTCAATATGGTCCGACTCTGTGGGTGTAGAGTGCACTTTGATCCACATTTTAAGAGTGATATTATGTAAATCAATCGCAGCTTGTTCTCTTTTGGTAATTACTGTGGTAGACACTGGTAACGGAGCAGACACAGTCTTTCTCCCTGATTTAATGAGAAGGCCCAGACATGAACTAAGTAGGCCTAATACTCCAAGTTATTGTTGAAGAGTTATGTATTAGTATTCTCTGTAGGGATGTCTTAATTTACTTTTGGAATGGCAGTAATCCGAAAAAGTGACTAGTTTTATTGGTAGTCTAGGGGAGAAACCGAGGAAAAGGTGTCTGTCAGCCAGTCAGAACGGAGATGTCAGAACGGAGATGTCAGAACGGAGATGTCAGAACGGAGATGTCAGAACGGAGATGCGATACATTCATCAATGGAACAATTGCATTCAAACACTGAGTTTCAGGACATCATTGGCTAAGTTTTTTTGTGAATAATAGTTTGTGTTATTGATTCACATTAATCTACAGTCGCAATACACATTTTGGATCTAACGCCCAACCCCCCACTCCAAACAAACCCCTGGCGGCCCTCACCCGATCCCAGACCTCAGCCACATTATTGCCAAACCTAACACTATGTCAAATAATGAGGATCAGTGCTACACAGGAAAGCCCCATTAGAGCTACTTACTATAGGAAAAACAAGAAGAAGCCTACCATTAACAATGCTATCACTCTGTTGTTTTCTCCCTGCAGGTCAGAAGCTGTTCAACTGTCACATGTGTAACACATCCTTTTACACCAAAGGGAGTCCGAAAGTCCACATGCGTCTCCACACGGGCTCCAAGCCCTTCAAATGCCCCTTCTGCGAGCTCCGCTTCCGCACCTCAGGCCACCGCAAGACCCACATCCAGTGTCACTACCGGCCCAGCTCGGAGGGTCGGAAGGCCAAGCGAGCGGCATCGTCCAGAAGAAACCAGAACCAGGGCCAGCAGCAGCGTCTGGCTAACACAGAGACCCTCCAGGCTCCACCCACAGACCCTAACATCTACCTCACAGCCAACCAGGTCCTCGCAGGCCAGTTTGACCAGAACCTGCTGCAGCAAGGTCTGCTGGGTCAGGCTATCCTGCCTGCCTCCATGTCAGGTAAGGGGCCACTCAGCCAATCACTCACTCACATCAGGGTTGGGGGTCAATTCATATATTGAATTGCACATGGGTTTCTTTCCATTTATAATACAATGAAATTCCTGACTTGAGTTTGGGTGGAATTCACCTCAACCCTGGCACACACACACACTCATCGTCCGTTGCCACAAACACAGAATTATTTCATTCTTATTGCCAATACTTATTATCTTATGCAAGCCTAGCTCACCCCTTCCACTATTGACATGAAGCATGCACCCAATTTCTGCTCAGCACAGCAACCATATTTCACCTGAACAGTCGACCCTAGTCTTGTCTACATTCAAACCATAGTCTGAGACTGAGAGGAGAGGTTTGAAGCCTGAGTCCAAGTACAGCCTGTTCTCAGTAGTGAGCCAGGCAGAGCTGATGAATGGTGTTTACAGCTACTGGGATAGTGTCATATCACTGGGCCTGAGGCCTGAGGAGACACGTGCCAAGGGGGGCTTCATCAGTGCACAACCCAACCTGCCTGGCGGCTCTCCCTTTAGAGCCCCCTGTGCTGTATTCTGCACTAGGTGTGTTTGGCTGTAGAAGCACAGATGCACTGGAAGAGGGAAGATGAGAGCTGGATATTACGAGGAAAGAGAGCTGGATATTGCATCCCTGGCGGGACATTACATCGAAATTACGTAATGATGTCGTCATTTCAACCAGTTTCTGGTTGTAACAAGTGTAATTTCAGCTGCTCTGTCTCATTTCTGGCTGTAACAAGTGTCATTTCAGCTGCTCTGTTTCATTTCTGGTTGTAACAGTGTCATTTCAGCTGCTCTGTCTCATTTCTGTTTGTAACAGTGTCTGTCTCAGCTGACTGTATTTTCAGGGAATTTCAGTGAATTGAGAGTGAGGTCAAATCGTTTAGTCCAGTAAAATAGAACAAGTTTTCATACTTTTTATATCAGAATACTTGGTAGTAAAAAAGGACATGCTTGTCTTTCATAGGCTGATGACTAAATTCTTCCACTGATCTGTCGTTCGCTACATACTTGAGTCTGAGACTGCCATCATTGAAGTCGTTTCTAACCAATCAGAGTATCAAAGCCAATGACGACTTTACAAACCACCGCTTTACCCACATGTGTTCTGGCTCTGGCCCAACCCATCGGTTTCAGGACCTTAGATCCAGACTGATTGTGGAGAAGAAACTGATTTCCATGTAGTATTTGGCCGGAGCAAGGAGTCTGGGTAGCCAGGCAATGTCTTTCACGCCTAGTTCACAAGCAAGATCAATGTTCTGCCGATATTGAAAAGCACTTTTCCTGTAGTGAGCCTCATGTCAAAGAAAAGATTCCATCTTATGTAGACTTGGAAAATAAATATTTATTTCAATCCAATTTATTGACGTTCTAGGCTACAGTTACAGTATGATGTATCTGTTAGTTAGGTCTACACGCTGGGACGGAATAAGGAGTCTGAAACAATGTTTGTTTGTTTGTGACTGAACTCTGGCTCACTTCACCACTAATCTGTCATTTGTTCAAACTGGTGGATGGAGGAAGCCATCCAAAAAAGAAACCATGAAATAATACATTCCCTCACAGCACTGTTCAAGAATCTAGTAGTGCTTCGAAATGACTTAGAAATAGATTCCATGCACCATGCTCATTGCTGGCACACAACTCGGGGTGCCACTGGCAGCCTCTCTCTCTGCATGTAGCCGCCTAGTTCCCTTTAAGATCCCCCAGTGGATAATAAGTCATTCTCCGAGCAGACAGAAGGCACATTGAGCAAATACAGAAATATTGGAATTTTTACCACGTGAATCTGCATTAAATGAAATGTGAAGTTATTTCTCAAAGTCCCACACCTTATATTTTGGTTTACGATGGGTTTAAAGTCTAGACAGTTGAACTGGGCTCATCATGCATTTCTAAGTGACATTCTTCCAGAATAGATGGGGGCTTGTGATTCATTTAAATGATAGAGATTGTCTGTAAATATCCCAGAGTGCTACTCTGCTTTTCATAACAGCCCGTTTTGTGTTGTGTATAAACTTGACATTTTGTGCTTTAATTATGTTTTGAAATGAAAGTCCCATTTTTCAAGCTTAGAACAATAAAGGTCTTCTAATGGTGTGGTTTGTGATTGTATTGTAGCGGGTGTGTCTCTATCGGAAGGTCTGGCTACCCTGGAGAGCATCTACCTCCAGCTCACCTCTGTCAACCTAGTGTGTCCCAATGTCCAGATCTCTGGCATCGACACCAGCAACATCAACAACATCACGCTGCAGGTAACGAGTGGCTCCAGGGGGTGTGTGTGTGTGTCCGTCACTGTCAGTGTCACCTACTTCTCGCCCTCTCTCTTTCCTCTCTCCCCTATCACTCTCCCTCTCTCTTCCTCTCTCCCCTATCGCTCTCCCTCTCTCTTCTCTCTCTCTCTCTCTCTCTACCCTGCTCTCCTGTATTGACTCATTGGGATTCTCCCATCCCCTCCAGATTGACCCAGCCATCCTCCAGCAGACTCTCCAGCAGGGAAGTCTCCTCTCCCACGCCCTGACAGGAGACGGAGGCCTGGCCAGCCACCCTGGTGCCCACCTCATGGCCACGGGAGAGCCCTCGGTGCCCGGCTCCAATGTGGTCCTGCACCCGCTCACCAGCCTGGCCCTGCAGCCCTCCGGCATCGGCCCCGGCCACGTCATCATGGGCAGCCTTGGCGAGCACGACAACACAGGTACATGGGTGGCCCTGTCTTCTCCCCGGAACTTCACATTTCAGTTCATGTATTAACAGGATCACTCAGTAGAATTAAAGGGATAGTTCACTCGTAAAGTTAACTTTTATTATATTCATTAGTCCACAGGTGCTTCTCCCTCATGCCTCTCATTGTTATTCCTATACTAACGTTTACCACGTTTAAATGCGCACAGTATTCCAGATAGTAGTTATTATCCTGCTTAAGGTCTTATCCGGGAGAAGCTGTTTACATGCACCTTTGATATCCTGCTCATGAGTATCCCTGTATCTATGAATAAACAGAATATTCCTCATTTAAGTTCATATGGGTTAAATGGGATAGTAACTGAAATATGGACACTGACTGTAGGTCTATAACCTTTCACATGTAGCGTTATATTATTTGAACTCCTGCAGAATTATGTATTTCTGGCAATGAAATTATACAACAAATTACAATTTTGTCTCGGCAGCAGAAGTGGAGAAATATGATTTCTTTCTTTCAGCATCTCTTGAGAAAGTGTGACTGCGAATGTAATGTGTCTCCTTGACACTGTTATGCAAGCAGACAGTATTTCAACGACGTAAAGTCTTTTCTGAAACGTGTTTCGTAATTTTCCTCCGCTTTTAATTTCCTCAAAATCGGTAAAAACCGATGACATTTTGACATTTTGCAAAGGGCTGTTATTGAGTTCTCTCCCCGGTCCCTAAACGAAACAGACAACTTTACAGCTGTTAACTAGATTACTAATACGTTCATTCCATCGACGTAAGACAATATTCTGGTAAAAACACTACTTTATCTAGTCTTCTGGGGCAACAAGTTATCACAGAAGAGAAGCTGCATGTATCAAACTATAGTTGACAAATGTCCTACCAAATGTTGTAAATGATAATATGGTTTAACAAAACGTCAGAGATTATAAGCAGTAGAAGATTATAGTAAATTAGTTATAGTAGGATAAATTATTTTTAAAAAAACAGCATTAAAAGGATAAATGTTTACATGCCACAGTATCCCGTCTTCCATCAGCATGTCCCAGGCATCTTATCCGGATTTCTCATAACCGTGATACAAGCTTTTGGGGGTTATTGTAAATGGGATATGATGTTTGTATGCATCAACTCAAAAACAGAGTACTTGAGTATCCCGAAATAATAACGAGATATTGGTGTCCATGTAAACATGGTCATTATCGCTCAGAATAATTCATGAAAATCTGAGAGACAATTAGTTAACAATGACTTCTGTAATTCTCAATTTCCCCATTTAGGCTCTCATCAGGACCTGAGCCATGTGATGAGTGCTCCAGGCCTGGTGTCCAGTGGGGCTCATGGTGCTCAGGAGATCACCCTGACCATCATCAACTCCAGCCTCACCCAGGCTCTAGCTCAGGCCCAGGCCCAGGCCAACGCTGCTGCTGGGGGCAACACTGCTGGGGGCAACCACCCCCAGGAGATCACACTCACCATATCAGGTAGACACACACACACACAAATGATCTGTCACTGTTCTCCATACTTCTACCAAAGTGTACACTTGCACGCCGTATTTACCAATGAAGGAAACTCTCTCCAACTAATGCTTGCACCAATCCAATATGCTTTTAAAGATGCACTGTGCAGAATTTGCTCTGTCTAAAATTCTAATAGTTTACTTAATTTCAGCAATTATAGTGTAGAGAATCACTGTACCATCTAAACCGCTGTGAAATATATTTTCCGTAACCAAAAATATTGTATTAGAAAAAGCGCACATAGAACAGATCTACCCCTTCGTAAGGTTGCTTTCAAAGAGAATGACAGATCTTTAACATACATTTCTATGTGAATTAGGTCAGTACGCCCTCAAAAGTGACATATTGCAGCTTTAATTCTGACACAAGTGCACGCTTTGGGAAACGTGTTGATTCTCAGCCGCAAAAAAACACACACACACAGACACACACACACACACACACACACACAGCTACAGGCAGACACTCAGCACGGCCACTCACTCGCTCATGCTCCCACACACGTGGCAGCTAAACAAGCTGGCTCAAAGGAGCACAATCATCTCTTTTTCTCTCTTCACCTCTAATACAACTAACCAACTTCACAAAGTGATTGCATGGATGAAAAGGAAACGTGTTTTCTACAGTTGCCTTTGACAGTATCAGTGATTTTCATGAGACTATAATTAGACAGATGTGTCGTCAGCACTAATTAATTGTGAGATACACAAAATATGTTTGAATAGTTCGCAAATAATTTTTCCCTCCTATTCTCCTAAATATGTCGTCACTCACATTCCACAACAATTGAAGTTAGGTGTTTGAATTGACATACTGGACACACACACACACAGGGGCACACACACACACACACACACACACACACACACACACACACACACACACACACACACAGGGGCACACACACACACACACACACACATGCATACACACTCGAGAGCATCCTCCTACATGGAGCCTTCAATACCCAAAACTTAATCCAAGATACCTATATCCAGCTCAGAGTCAGTTCCTCTCCACTCTGCCCGGAATTCAAATTTAAGTTGTGAAAATTAATATAAAGTGCATCGTCACAGAGGGGCAATCTCACGGCAGACGAGCGATGCTGGGACTAAAAATGTTTTATGCCAAACAAAAAGTTTATGCCAAGCACGACTATTTCCACCGAAAATCCACTGAAAAACCCATTTAGTTGAAGAACAGTGCAGATGCAACGTTTGATAACATAATGCTGTGCTTTTTGTGCCGTTCGTTCTTTTAACAAACTTTGCATGAATGTAAACAAAACCCAAAGAGGGAGATGAAGACTGCAGACATAGAAAGAGCAAGAAGGTGCGGAGGAAGATACTTTCATCACGTCACTGTGGACTGGAGATAAAATGTATTTTCCTCTCTCTCTGAAGGTCAAGACCTCCTCCAGCAGCACATCATCTCTTGGTGGCGGAGAGATGATTGGCTGGGTCAGGCTGGCATCACCCCTGGGCACCCACCAAACCACAGGTGCCACCCTCACCATTGGCAATGACCACCTCCTACCTCAGAGTAACGCGGGCATGACGGGTGAGGATTGCCAGCAGCACTGCTGTGTGTGCGCGCATGTGTGTATGATTGCATCTTTATTCACCCACTGGGATCACACAGTGAAGGGCATGGGATTTAAAGGGTGTTGAGTGATTCGTTCAGAGGGAGAGATGGGTCGGTTAGCATTCTGATTGCTGTACCTCTCACCGCTCATCACCTGTGGAGTTTAATCAACTTCTCTGATCCCTGCTCATCGCTCTCAACCCAAGTGGACAACGTTCTGTACAAACAATGAGTAGGTATTGAGAGGAGTTGGTCGTTTCACAAATGTATTCTTATTTAACAGCAGTGAGTCATCTAATCGAGAGATATTATGAAAGAATGAGACTATAGTAAAGCTTTGGTTGGATGAATGGAGAATTGTTTATTTGTATTTTTCGTATTTGTTAGGGATCCCCATTATCTGCTGCCTTCCTGGGGTGCAAACACATTAGTAGGTCCACATTACAGTACATACACATAAAACAAAATATTAAACAGTACCTCATATAACATTATTACACCACTACATATCTACAATACACAATGTATAATACCACCATGCAACAATATTACAATGTACGTGTGTAGAGTGCGCATGCTAGCATGTGTGTGCGTATGCTTGTCTGTTCCTGTGTGTTTCTATCTCTTCACAGTCCCCGCTGTTCCATAAGGTGTATTTTGATCTGTTTTTTAAATCTGATTCCAGTCTTTGCATCAGTTACCTCATGTGGAATGGAGTTCCATGTAGTCATGGATCTATGTAGTACTGTGCGCCTCCCATAGTCTGTTCTGGACTTGGGGACTGTGAAGAGACCTCTGGTGGCATGTCTTGTGGGGTATGCATGGGTGTCCGAGCTGTGTGCTAGTAGTTTAAACAGACACCTCGGTGCATTCAGCATGTCAACATTTCTTACAAAAACAAGTAGTGATGAAGTCAATCTCTCCTCCACTTTGAACCATGAGAGATTGACATGCATATTATTGTTAGCTCTCTGTGTACATTTAAGGGCCAGCCGTGCTGCCCTGTTCTGAGCCAATTGTAGTTTTCCGAGGTCTCTCTTTGTGGCACCTGACGACACAACTGAAAAGTAGTCTAGCTGTGACAAAACTAGGGCCTGTAGGACCTGCCTTGTTGATAGTGCTGTTAAGAAGACAGAGTAGTGCTTTATTATGGACATACTTCTCCCCGTCTTAGCTACTGATGTATCAACATGTTTTGACCACGACAGTTTTACAATCCAGAGTTACTCCAAGGAGTTTAGTCACCTCAACTTGTTCAATTTCCACATTATTCATTACGAGATTTAGTTAAGGTTTAGGCCTAGGGTTTCTTGGCAGTGGAACATAGTTGCCAAGCTCTTTGTCGCTCACTTCCTTATAGTGATGATTGTGGGAAAGCTGCTAGGCCTAATTTCCCTTGACACTGTGTCACATCACAATTTTAAATGATGTCGCAGAGAACCGGTAAATTATCTGATGACCTCTTGTAAAATGTGCTCTTGTTTTCATCTGCCCGCTCCACTCCCAGACCATCTCCACCGGCTTGCTCTCCACAGTACATCATTCTGCCCATTGAAAATGCATTGCCAATAAATCTTCAATGCCAAGACACAAAAATGGCGTATCGTTAAAATCTCGCAAGTATTTCTGTCAAGTTAAATTCTCACCTACTTCCTGTCTCTCCTGTCAGTCACCAGCCTGCCGCCTAGCACCTCCCTATCGCAGACGGCAGGCTCCCAGAGCCTGGTGATGTCATCGTCGAGCATGGCCAGCGACGGCGGTCGTGACTCTCACACTTGCGGACACACAGGGTATGCTGGAAGCTCAACCTCAATTCAACTTCAACGCACAGGTAACCACTCTGAAACACACACACACACACACACACACACACACACACACACACACACACACACACACACACACACACACACACACACACACACACACACAGAGACAGATATACAGTATCTTACTATACTTTTTGGCGACAACTATTGATTCTCATTCAAAATCCTATTTTCCCTAAACCTAACCACTAAACTTAACCTTAATTCTAACCCTAAATCTAAGGCTAAATCTTAACCTGACCCCTAAGCCTAAAATATAAAATAGTGGTGAAGACCACTTCTCTGAATTTTAGTTGGTTTACTATTCTTGTGAGGACTTCTGGTACTCACATATATAGTAAAGCGTATCCACACACACACACACAGTAACAGTGAGTATCTTCTCTCTCTAGAGTACTGTGCTCAGTGACCAGGATCTCTCAGGACAACAGACCGTCTCCACCCAGCAGGTCATACTGGTCAGTCACCACCCCCAGGCCACTGAGGGACAGCCCGACAATGTATACAGGGTCAGTCTGTGTGTGTGTGTGTGTGTGTGTGTGTGGTTGCACACGCGCTTGTACCTGTACGTGTTTTGTGTTGTTACCAGATGTCTATGTGGGTAGGATAGTGTGTGTAACGTGTGTGTGTTGTGTTGAAATCAGCTATCAGAGGAGGGCCAGGCGGAGGGGAAGGAGGACCAGAGGGAGGACCAGAAGCGGAACCGGTGCGACGCCACTGTAGGCAGGCCCACGGCAAGGACCGCTTGCACACACACACACACACTGGAGACTTGCCTATAGCATGGAATGTGTGAGGCAAGAAAAGCACAGTAGGTCTGGGCAGATACACACACACACACACACACACACACACTACAGCACGTTTATACATGTAAATTGTATGTATTCCTTCCATTCCCTGATAGTAATGGCCGTGTCTTACCCTCAGAGCAGAGTTGTAGTCTGCTTTGGGAGGAGAGGCGTGTGGAGGCTAAACTCTGGATAATTGTTTCCTGTGGGGCCAGCTCTGCAGAGGAGCCCTGCTGGTCCCTGAGTACTCTTGACTCTATTCTGAGTGTATTCCAGGCGGTGGTAAGGAGTTAGGAACTGGTTACAGGGAGTCAAACGGCTGAGGGTTTCTGAGCATTCAGGGGAGTTTAAAAACAATGGCTAATACCTTTCTTCTGCTGCTTGAGTTTCTGACGGGTCTTGTAGAAACGATAAACCAACTGTCACACTTCCCTCTCTCTGTGTCCCAAACACCTACTGCCTCCTGACAGGGTAATAATTGCCCCAGGAGGAGCGAGAGTTAACTTTAACAGCTGAAGTACAATTTCTGATTGTTTTTAGGCCAAGGGTAATTTTCTCGAGTGCAAACCTTTTCTCCTCTGATAACGCTGTCGTAGTCTACTCATGAGGATACAGCCCAAGGAGGAGAGGCTCTCCATTTAATAGCTTCACTCCAGCACGTAACCAGTGGGAAACTTTCATCACTGAGGAGAGGGTCACTGGACTGGAGGAGCGTGGCCTAATTTCTAGGTCTATATGCAGAGGCAAGCCCCTTACAAGTTGCTGTCGTCCAGCCTGAGAGCCATGCATGTTCTTCCAGCACGGCTGGACCCATATCAAAGCCTGTTCCGTACTAAGCGGCAGCCCCATGTAACCCCAGAGTCTTTCTTCCTGTCGCGAGAGAGCCCTCTCACCACACATGACTTAATCTAAAGCCATGACTCCTTTTTGGAGAAGGTCATTTGCTTTGGTAAGCCAGGGCTCTGTTCAGTAGGCATGAAACAGGAGAGAATGTTTTGAAACATGGCTCAGTTTTCCCAGTGCTCTTTATTTGGGGAAAACTATTGTTAAATGTGGACCTTGACTCAGCAGTATGGAGAAAGTTTTACACACGTAACATAAATGGTAGTAGCATCTGTTAACAAACAAGGAACTTTGTTCCGGTACACTGATTTTTCATCACTGACAGTTGTGGACAAATCACGATTTCGCAGCTGCTCGCACCTTTCAACTTTTGGAAGGGGAGGGGGCATTTTGCCCATAGACGTCCCTGAAACTGTTTAGAGGGGTGGATACTTTGTTAGTAAATTAAGCTTATAAAGCACCTGATGCAATTACGCAAAATATTTTAGTTCTGATCCGAGATTAGAGAATTTTTAAAATCATGTTTTGTTTTATTTCTCCACTTTACAAACTGTTGCTGGGTTCATGAACTTCATGATGTCATTTAGCGATGGAGAGAGACGAAGGGCAACACTTTCAGCAATAGTTAAGAGGAAAATACCAGTACTTTTAGTAATAATGTTTAGCAGTAGAGTAGCTATTATTTAAAGGTCAATACTAGGGCTGCTCAAATTGGGGCCCACAGGCCAAACTTCACCCTCGAAAACACACCCTCACACACGTTTATCTGAGTAGTTGGTTTGCTTGCCCAGACTTTTCTATGACTCTGGGGTTATGCAGAGGAAGTTCTCAGAATGGTGCTGTGCACACTATCCTATGACGAGACTGGACTTTTTTGTTTCTTGGCTCATGACTAGACAGGAGTTTTCTTGAGTCTTCTTAATTAGACTTTGGAGTTTCTTGATGGTTTGTTATTAGACTGGAGTTTCTTGATGGGTTGTCATTAGACTTTGGGGTTTCTGGATGGTTCATCATTAGAATCTGGGGTTTCTGGATGTTTCTTTAATTTATTTGTTTTTTTTGTGATGGTTTGGTCCCAGATGTTTTTTTCTCCGGTTTTAAGTGTACGCTGGCACTGTTGGCTGCCAGTTTTTAATGTTTTCTTCTGAAATATTTTTTGTTCTGTGTCCCCGGACCTCTGACGTCTTTCTCCTACAGGAGCATGAGCTAGTCCACCAGCGAGGACCCTCACTGGGCTCCCAAAGGCCCAAGTCCTTAAAATGCTCCTCTCATGACAAAGCCTTCGCCAAGCCCAGCCAACTAGAGAGACACAACCGCACACACACAGGTAATCCCACACACGAACGCACACAGCGTTCTCTCAAATAAATCTCTTTAGAACTATTGTACATTGTTGCCATCCGAGTTCTCGACTAGAGTAACCTTCCATCAGGCATTTGGTACACTTCAAAGACCTCAGGAAAATCATTTCATGTATATGCCTGAATGGCAAAGTGACCAAATTAGCTCCTTCAGAGCAAAGCAATCATGTTCTCTCCTAAGGTGAATTTAACACAACCCTGACACAACATAGTAGGATGTGCATTTGCTTCTTTAGAATTGGGACCTTTTGTTCTGTAGAGGTAAGTATTAAGGTGAAGTGCGACTTGAGTGTTTTGACTCGTGTTGGTGCCTACTCCTGACTCATATGGCCACCCACTCAATGGCTGTGTCAATGTCAGGCCGGGGTGATATTACTGTAATGTTGTGTGTTGAAGAGCCCACTGGGGCAGCTGAACCGGTAGGGGGGGGGGGGGGGTTGCTGTAAGGGCACTTGTGCACGCAACATGTTATGACATAACCTAGCTTGCTAGCTTTACATCAGCAAATGAAAGGCATCACAACCGATACTGGAAATAGTTTTTACTCTCCATCTCCACACCAGAAGAGAGGCAACATTTTTCTACTCACTCTGATAGCTATTTTATGTTGGGAGCCATTATCTTCACCAACATTTTTTGGCTGTTTTCTCACAGTGCAGTTTTCATGGTTTCGATTGAGGCAGAGATACTTACATAATGGCCATGGACTTACTTACAGACATAACGGGTCTCCTCAATTGCAGTCAAATACGTCAGAATGTATTTTTGACTGTAATGGTACCAATTATGGCAGGTCATTATATTCCAAGATTATTCTAAAGGCCTTACTTACACTCCTTTCTAAATGGGAATCTGGGGGTCGGAGCATCCCCTGGCAACGCAATTCTTCTGAATTGGCACAGTAGGCTACGAGTTACAGTGCATTCGGAAAGTATTCAGACCCCCTTTACTTTTTCCACATCTTGTTACCATACAGCCTTATTTTAAAATGGATTAAATAAAACATTTTCCTCATCAATCTACACACAATACCCCATAATGACAGAGCAAAAACACGTTTTTAGAAATGTTTGGTAGAAATACCTTATTTACATAAGTGTTCAAACACTTTGCTATGAGACTCGAAATTGAGCTCAGGTGCATCCTGTTTCCATTGATCATCCTTGTGATGTTTTTACAACTTGATTGGAGTCTACCTGTGGTAAATTCAATTGATTGGACATGATTTGGAAAGGCACACACCTGTCTGTATAAGGTCCCACAGTTGACAGTGTATGTCAGAGCAAAAACCAAGCTATGAGGTCGAAGGAATTGTCCGTAGAGCTCCGAGACAAGATTGTGTCGACGGGGGGAAGGGTACCAAAACATTTCTGCAGCATTGAAGGTCCCCAAGAACACAGTGGCCTCCGTCATTCTTAGATGGAAGAAGTTTGGAACCAACAAGACTCTTCCTAGAGCTGGCCGGCCAAACTGAGCAATCTGGGGAGAAGGGCCCGATAGTCACTCTGACAGAGCTCCAGAGTTCCTCTGTGGAGATGGGAGAACCTTCCAGAAGGACAACCATCTCTGCAGCACTCCACCAATCAGGCCTGTATGGTAGAGTGGCCAAACGGAAGCCACTCCTCAGTAAAAGGTACATGACAGCCCGCTTGGAGTTTGCCAAAGGCACCTAAAGATTCTCTGGTCTGATGAAACCAATATTGAACTCTTTGGTCTGAATGCCAAGCGTCACATCTGGAGGAAACCTGGCACCATCCCTACAGTGAAGCATTGCAGTGGCAGCATCATGATGTGGGGATGTTTTTCAGCGGCAGGGACTGGGAGACTAGTCAGGATCAAGGGAAAGATGAACAGAGCAAAGTACATAGAGATCCTTGATAAAAACCTGCTCCAGAGCACTCGGGACCTCAGACTGGGGCGAAGGTTCACCTTCCAACAGGACAACGACCCTAAGCACACAGCCAAGACAACGCAGGAGTGGATTCGGGATAAGTCTCAGAATTTCTTTGAATGGCCCAGCCAGGGCCCGGAGAATGTCAACTGACAAGGCCTTCAATTTTTTATTACATTTTTATAAAAATTTGATTGGATGTAAAGTGCTACTGCTTGCAGTAATATACTGCAACGCATCAATTACTGTAAGCGCATTCACTTTTTAAAAGTACTTCTATACAATATTTCAAACATATTTTAGTGCGAGACAACTTTTATTGCCTTCTATACCGCACATTGAATAAGAATGTGTGTTTTTGTATTCATCCAGCGAATTGCACCGCCATTTGTAAGCAAGCAAGTATCCTTTTGTACTCATGAAAGTCTTGAGAATGTGTATCTTTGTTTGTGCAGGTGAGCGTCCCTTTAAGTGTTCCCAGTGTGACAAGGCCTTCAACCAAAAGAGTGCCCTGCAGGCACACACGGTCAAACACACAGGGGAGAAACCCTACAAGTATGAGATCTGCAGCATCAGCTTCACACAGAAGAGCAACATGAAGCTGCACATGAAGAGGTCACACGGCTACGGTGAGTCACGAACACTCACACACACACGCGCGCAATACTTTTTTTTTTCACCTCACAAAACTCTTAACACTCAAGACACTGCAAAAATGTCTCAAGCCGAGCACACCTCAAGTGCTTGTGAATGTGTGTGGTTGAGCTGAGATCAAAGGTGACCTTGTATGCATTTGCAACCAGACAAAACCTTGCTTGTCAGTCTCCGATACCTTAATAAGCAGCCTGTCGTTCAAAATCTTGAGCATCCCTACATGCTCTCTCTCTGAGGACGCAGACCGTTATTGATGGAGGCCGCATCCCTATATTGTGGACTACTTTTGACCAGGGCCCATAGGGATAAAGCGCACTAATCAAGCTGATATATTTTTAATTCCTCATTCCGCTGGATGTCCCTGCCTGACAGACCTTTGACAGAGAAGGCAGCCAGACGTGTGATGACAGAACCTGTCCCTTTCGTTCTCATTCTAAGATGGATACTGAAGCTTCAGGCCAAAATATTTCAACAGCCACCGGGCTGATTGACTGGAGCTGTAACTCAGTGCTTTATTAGGTCACCTTGAAACGGGGAGTTTCACACACACAGAGGAGATCACACACACACACACAAACCAAGCGGATGTTGGTTTTAGGACTGTCTGGAATATGCAACTCTGTCACTAGCTTTTTGTGATATATAGCGCTTCTAATACCATGGTTTCACAGGATAATTCTGCATTTAATTTGACATTATAATTGATTAATCCTCATTGTAAACTGGGTGGTTCGAGCCCTGAATGCTGTTATGGATGTATCCAGGCACTCTGTGTTGCATCGTGCTTAAGAACAGCCCTTGGCCATGAGCTGATGGAGAGCTGAGGAGGAGAGTCTGAATGGCAGTCTGAATAAACCCTGTCATCTTTACATTGAATACGGTTCATGGATGTTTCAAGACAGTGATTAACTAGCTGGTATGTGTGTGTGTGTGTTCATATGCACGTGCGGCTGTGTGTGTATGCGCGCATGTATTTAAAGGGTTTGTGTGGGAGGTGAGTGAGAGCATCAGTCCTTGCCTGCTTATAGGGGAAGGCTAGCTAGATTTCTAACAAATGTTCAACTGCAGACATGTGTTTGGATGATTCACAATAGCTATTTTATTGAGAGGCTCTGAGAGATAGGCAGTAACATTTATTGAGTTCATTCAATAGAACGGGCTTAATTATGGAACGTTGCTGTGAAGCACTCTCCTATTAGTGCCTGTTTGGTTCTGTATACGTCCATTTAAACATTTAATGGTTAGTACAAAGGAAATGTCCTCTGTGCAAAGGCTAACTCTCATGTCTATTGATGGGTCTCAGACACAAAGGCTCTGTCTCGACTGCTTAAAACATCTGTCCTCACCACCTCTTCATCTACACCGATTGGAAAAACAGTATGGCTTTCTAATTCTCATCAATTCTTCCAGATCAATGCATCGAAGGAGAGGAGGCGAGGAGAGGATTTTTTTAGACAAATGAGAAAGAGCTCTGGTGTAATTTTACCTGTCACTCACCACTTCCTCTAACTTACCTCACAGGTGATAAATACTTTGTGTGTTTCACTGTATTTTTTCATTCTTAATCTCTGAAATTTAGCCTGAAGAGTTCCCTTGACACTCTCTCAATCTCTCTCTCTATCTCCCTCTGTCTCTCTATATCCATCTCTCTCTCGCTCTCTCTTCCTCTCTCTCTCTCCCTCTCTCTCCCTCTCTCCCTCTCTCTCTATGTCTATGTCTCTCTATCTCTTGGACACAGGTCCCGATCGGACACAGGAAGTGACGTTGGAGCAGGGGTCAGAGACTGAGGTGGATGTCACTGCAGAGCTGAACGACATGGAAGAGGTCGTCCAGGAGTCTTCTGGAGACTGGCAGTGTGGCATTCCCAATGTCTTCCCTTAGCTCCCAACTCATTTAATGGACCGTTCCGGTTCATCCCGGCATCGACTCTTTACCGATGATACAAAGCAGTTATTTTACCACTAAGGTAAAAAACATACCACTCAGATCAGCCAAACCCTCTCTCTTCCTCAGCCCCCCCAACGCATTTTTATTGAGTTGGACAGTTCTGCGCTTTTTCTAAAGCATGTCCGAGGTGATGTTGCCATGCAAATACTGAAGACAGAAAGCGTGTGTGGCTGTATCTTCACATGTTGGGTCGTAGCAGCAGCTGTTCCTGCTGCCTCTTTCTCTTGCCATCATTTTGATATCACGGTCAGTCCATGCGTCCATAGCTCTGTCTTATGAATCTGAGACTGGTTACATTTCTACAGCCCCATCACTCAGCTATTTACCAAATTAGTGGCGGGGTGTCCACTTTTTATGATTTTTGGGAACTGCAGATTGTCCCTTTAAAGGCAGAGAACTGGTCCTTCCGTTGACTAAATTACCGTTATCTGGTTTCAGCCTGCGCTCTGATTCTCGTTAGTTAGCACGAGTCCCTTATGAGACGTTTTAGTCAATAAGCCGTTTGGTAATCAGACGCTGACCTCACAGTACAGTTCATCAGTCGGGGCTGTAGCTAGCTGAGGTAGGCTACTGGCGCTTGGTTCGTCTGTTTGTCAATAAGAGGAGCAAACACTATAGATCTGCATGGCTGCACTGTCAGTCCTGTGGTGCTGGTTCATGTCTCCCTGTAGAGTGGTATAATCACCCACAAGCCCCAACCATAAACAGCACCTAGCTCCTACCATAGTTTTTATGATTTTATTGTAAAAAATAAGTTCCATAAAGTTGAACGTAGCCTTGAATGGTGAGACTATAAAGTGCTAGGGGTTGTATGGATCAGACCTGGGTTCAAATACGCTAACATCTGAAGTCTTTCAAATACTTTTAGCATTTCCTTTAGTCTGCATGGAGTGCCAGATGGGCGGGTTGGCAGAATGTAATCTCTATAGGTTTCTTTGTGCCAGGCAACCTCAATCAAGCACAGATAAATGATAATGCTTTCGAATAGTATTTGAACCTAGGTCTGGTGTGGATCCATCTCTTCTGAAATGTTACGCCTGTAATTTTGACAATGATGATGATGACCTGTGATACCACTGTTATTGGCTGCTGTATGAGGGCTTCAGGGGTTGACTCTCCATATTCACAATGTGTTGCATGAAATTGTCATTTGATGTAAGCTTGTGCAAAGTTTTGTAATCTGATATTTTATTTTGCAATGTAAATAGTGTATGATAGATTGCGTATATTTTTGGATTCCTTATCAAATGGGTTGTGAACGAGAGTTGTGAACATGTTTTGTCAATTGCTGAACCAGTTTACAGACTATAAGCTGTTAAGTGTTTTTGTTTGTTTAGCAGGAATGTATTTTGTAATGTTGAAAAGTATTTAATTAATAAAACCAGTCATTTTGTACAGATTTAATGTGTGCCAATTGTTTTAGAAATCATTGATTGCATTTCATCTATGCCTAGATGTTATGTGATAAGTGAAGCTCTCAGTATGTCTCTGCATCATGAAAAACCTTGTATCTAGAAAAGGCAAGTGTTTAGCAATTGAAAAATCCATTGCCACAGAGGGTCAAAAAGGGTTTTTATATAAAAACTTCTATAAAAACAAATGTCTCTTCCCCCAACATTGATGCATCACTAAGTTCCTCTCCTTGATTATGCAATTATTGAGCAAACACAATTACTCTTGACCTCTGACCTAAACAAAGATGGATACCGCAACAGAGTTGAATGTTTCCTCATTTCTAATACCCTACACCTGCAAGTTACTACTTTTAAACTTCTATCAAATAACGCAACCAGAGACTCATACGTTTTTTTAAAATAATTTTTAATTCCTTTATTTATTTTTTCTAGTTAAGTGGCTGGGCGTACATCCTTTTTATTACAGAAACAACAATGAGGGTCTCGAGAGTTTCATTTACATTCATTCACAGAACCCATACAGAAAGGCGTGCGCACACATTAAGACGTCGGGGAGGGGGGGTGGGGGGCAGGCAGAGTATGCTACAGATTACACACGTTTGTTTTTAAACAAATGGAGGTAAGACAGTTTGGTGTTGGGGTATTGGACAGTACAGTGGCAGTAATAAGTAGTTTATGCAGCTCATGCCTTGGTCTCTATACCAATCTTTTACACAGTTAAATAACAAGCACCTTTATGACAGTATCCACACAGAGTAAAACACAGCACAATGTTTTTGGCTGTCAGAAATGGCATTGCTTCAGCTAGCTGTTTTGTATTCATATTTTGTGCGGTGCTTCGATAGATCTATAAAGCAAGAGACACTTAAGACCGAGAAGTGTACAGAATCTAGACTGAATCTGTCCTCACCGTTGGAAATGCCATGCTTGTAGCAGGTCCAGCGTGAGCTTGGTTTCGGAGCAGTCAGTGTCTGCTTTTCAAGGGTCAAAACAGTGCACTTCAGAAGAATCTCTGTTATATCTGGATGGGAAAACTCCCAATACCATACACATTAGTGTCTTAATCAATCTACATGTACTGGAAAACAACAGGAATGATCACGTCATTCATTGATTTATACAATTCAGTGGATCCTACAGACAGAGACTTTTAGTAGGTTAACAACGTTCAGTAGCTCGATGTCACTTTACCACCAAAGATCACAGCCAGCCATAGACCTTAATGTAAAAACATGAAAGGACAGCAACACTTAAGACAGGACACTTACACTGATGATACAAGAGAGTAGACATACAAACACATCCTGACCAACTGGCCATCACAGCAACGCATGCAAGCTGAGTGAGACACAATGCTAAGCTACGAATTAATATCAGGATGTACAGAAATGGGAGAGTGGGTGGGGTTTGGGGGAAACGACAAAGACAAGCACGACAAGACAGATAATCACTCGTTTCTGAACCAGAACCAGACCTGGTCACACTTTCACAACCACAAGCGGTCAGGGCCAGGTCAGATGGACCTAAGCTACTTCAGCCAGGTCTGGTCCAGTTAGCCAGCCTTGCTAGACGACTCTACACAGACAGACAGAAATAGAAATTAAGACACGGGTACTGTAGAGCTACGACAGGGGTCCTTTAGGCTGTAAGGGGGGGGGGGGTTCCGGATTACTCTAGCAACAGTTCACATCCAAGATGGCTGCACAGGAGAGGCGGGAGGGAGGAGCAGGGGCAGGGGCAGACAGGGGCAGGGGCAGACAGGGGGGCACAGATTGTGTCGCTATATCTACCAGCCGGGTGCGGTGGGGGAGGCATGTGAGTTATAAAATGAAAAGTGTTAGAAAAGCAGGGAGAGGTGTGTGTTTTTCCAACTTGTGTCCCCTTTCTTGACGTCTGCCCTTGTGCCCTTGAAAGGGGACCTCATTTTTTGGGTAGAGACCCAGTCCGGCTTGCGCCCTGTAAAAGAGAGAGAGAGACAAAACACATCATCAGGAAATTGACTGTTTTTGTCATTCGCTAACGATTCTCACTAAGACCTGCTAACAACAGCAGGACACAAATGTCCAGCTATATATTGTCGAGTAACACAGTCTATGTGGCCTTGGCATTGTGTACTATTGTTTTGTTAGAATAGGTGGGTGAGTCCTAGGCCTACAGTATTATCATAACTGTTCATTTTGTGAATTATCATAACTGTTCATTTTGTGAATTCCTGGCTATGCCCCAAAAAATAAATAAACATCTCCCAATTATAATTTGCTTGTTGTGGCCAAAACTGATCAATGATGTGCTGTGCTGTGTTCACCAAGCTCATTCCCAAGAATATATTGTGTATTTTCTCATGGGGATATAAAAGTGGGAGAATTGGAACAGAACAAAGATTATACAAATGAGACAATTATTTGGTGAGAACTATTGGAATGAATATAATCCATAACGTACAAAGCCTTTAAATCTCCTAAAACAAAAGGAGGTTTGAGGAAACAGGCCAAGCTCTGAGACATTCTTACAGCAATGTGAGCTGAAAATCATTATCGGTTCGAGACAAACTAATTAGAATGCAGTAACAGAACTGGAGAATGGAAAACAAAACATTTCAAATAAAAGGCAGTCCCCCCCCAAAGCAGATAACGGTTAAAGATAGATGAATTATAAGCGCTAGAGATGGTGGTTTTAGCTTAACGCTAATTAAGGAGAGAGACTGTGCTATTAGCAAAAGAAGATTTTTTGCCCACACATTTGTAGATTTCATCCTCTTTTAGTTTCATAATGCCACATAGTCCAGCTAGCCAAGACACCATGCAGGAAAAATGTATACCCCTTTTTCTCCCCAATTGCTAGTTACAGTCTTGTCTCATCACTGCAACTCCCGTACAGACTCGGGAGAGGTGAAGGTCAAGAGCCGTGCGTCCTCCACTGCTTCTTGACACAATGCACGCTTAACCCCGAAGCCAGCTGCACCAATGTGTCGGAGGAAACACCGTACACCTGGCAACCGTATCAGCGTGCATGCGCCCGGCCCGCCACAGGAGTTGCTAGAGCGCGATGGGACAAGGACATCCCGGCCGGCCAAACCCTCCACTAACCCGGACGATGCTGGGCCACAGACCACTGCGCCATTCGGGAGGCCCAGAAGTCTCCCTGTAGGGTATGAAGATGACTGTGCTTGGTTGCCTTGCTGATAAACACACCCACTGTGAGTGCACTGACTGCACCTATGGGAACATCAGCTTCCTGTGCATATTCTGCCTAATTAAAATAACTATCTGAAGCTTGGGCCAGACTGGATAATTAAAACTCTGCCAGAGACAAACAAGGCAAACAACGGCCTCTCTGAGTTACAACTCAAACGGAGGAGAAAGTGAGTCCATTGGCAGAGTGAGAGGTGAGAAAGTTAAGCGTAGAGAGTGCAAGAGAAGGAGAGAGGGAGGCGGAGATGGAGACAGAGAGAAAGAGAGGCAGAGACCAAAAGAGAGAGATACAGAAGAGAGACAAAAAGAGACAGGCAGGCAGGGACTGAGATGGAGAGAGAGAGAGGGACAGAAAGAGAGATACAGAGACAGAAGGACAGAGGCGGAGAAAGATAGAAAAAGGCCCTGATAGATTATTATGTTGATGAACTGCTTAAGTATGTGCTCCAGTTCAGAGCCTGTCACCTCACAGCGGGAGCAGAGAGAGAGAAACGGGGCCTGGAATAAACAATAAGCGCTAGCGAAACTGTTGAGGCAGGGAGAGTCTGTATATTTCTCATACGGAGGGTACGCTCCTTGTTCAAACACCTCAGTTACCTGTTTAAGATGTACACTATGGGGGTACTATGCTGCTCCTCTAAAAGTCAGGAAGTATTCACTCAAGTGTGTCTGCCCTGCCTTGATGTGTGGCCTACTGTGTCGTAGAAAGACCTCTTGTATAAGTCTGTCTGTGTAGTACTACATCCCAGTATCATATACACACATGGGTACACACATGCATGAACCAGACGGTCAGTGTAATTACAAGTGCGATGTCCTAGTTGTAGAAAGACAATGATTGGCACTGCTTCTATAATAGCTTGACTTACCTGACAGTGCGTTTGCAGTCGCTTAAGCCATCAGTAAAGCGAGCAAAGCTACCACATGCCACAGCTGTAATTGCTATGCATGTCCCATTGCAGTTAGCACAGCTCTTAGAACAGCCATTAAGAGTAAGCAGGACTAATATCCCTAAAGCTTGTTTCTAAGCCATTTATTTCACAGCCTGGTGTAGGCCTTCAGGTGCAAGCTCACTGCCTGCAAGTAAGCAGCCAATTATCTGTAATGATCACTTTTTAGAGGCTGTCTGTTGTGCAGTTGTTCTGCTGGTGGTATGATAGGCAATGGAAGTTGTCACCTAAGCCTATGAATGTTGAATAAATTCATAGCAAGTAAGAGTAAATATATATTATATTGCCGCTCATGACTCCCTACTCACTGAATGCTGGGTATCATCACTGAGGTGAAAGAAGAGAGAGAGAGAGAGAGAGACAGAAGGTTGTTTAATCAAGTGCACATTCTGGAATTAGTTTCAATTACATACTAAGGGAATTATGATATTCCTTTTTATGTTATTGTAAAAGAGAGATTAGTGTTTTTGTCACTTTAAAATGGGTTTTGTTTACCATTTTGAAGATCTTGGACAGGGTTCCGCTGTCTCCTGCACCGGCTTTCTTCGCCTTAGCGGATCCTGTTGACTTCTGAGACCCCTGGAAGAGAGCAGGGGTGAGGTAAGACACCGGGAGACGTTGTTGTCACCTTGCATGGTGGCCCAGTCAGTGTGGGCTTTTGTTGTTGTCACCTTGCATGGTGGCCCAGTCAGTGTGGGCTTTTGTTGTTGTCACTTTGCATGGTGGCCCAGTCAGTGTGGGCTTTTGTTGTTGTCACCTTGCATGGTGGCCCAGTCAGTGTCTCTGTGTTTTATTCATCTAAATGATTTACTAACGGCTAAAAAGCGGTATCATATGTACATATCATATGTGGGTATTGCGTGGTTGTTTAGTACAAAACAATGTTTTCTGATAGTATCCTGTTTCATGAAGACAATAGAAGCGATAGCCTCGTCCCCAGGCTCAGTTGAGAGCCAGCAGGTGAAGAGGTTATAGAACAGATGGCTACAACACATACAGTATTGAACCAGCCTGGATCAAAAAGTGTCTCATTCGTGGTGGCATTGAAGCAGTGGAACAAATCAACGTTAGTCAAAGTGGAAGTGCGTCACTTAAGCACATTCTAAATAAAACATTTGAAATTCAGTCTCAGTAACGGCTGCTCTGACTCTCACAGGGGGATTAGGCTGAGAAAAGTCCAATAAACATGCATGGGTATGAATTACATGGTGGGGAGGAACACTTCAAATGTGTTATTTAAAGATCTTTTACCTCAGAGAAGATCTTTAAAGGTCTCATGCCTTATCACTCTGTTATTCTACCTCCACAGTGTTAGCTGTTATGTGTGACTCATAACACACACACACACACACACCACACACCACACACACCAGTGGAGGTTTCTGAGGGGAGGACGGCTCATAATAATGTCTGGAATGGAGTCAATGGGATGGTATCAAACATGTGGTTTCCATGTAGTTGATACCATTCCATGAAATCCATTCCAGGCATTACTATGAGCCGTCCTCCCCTCAGTAGCCTCCACTGACACACACACAGAGAGACATACAGAGACACACACAAAGACACAAAAGCATGTGCACACACACACACGTATGCACGTTATGCATGTAATGTATGTATGGATTACAACAGGTTCTCAAGCCTTAAGATGGCTACAGAATATACTGTTTAAGGAACGCCCTTGGAGTTTTTCTCTTAGTTTTCTTTAGCTGTAGCGTTTAACCACGTACCAGGCCTAGTTTCGCAGTCATTGCCGTCCACTGGACAAGGACATGTAAGAGACAGAGACAGGGAATAGACAGGGGCGAGACACAGGGGTGAGGGGAGGAGAGTTAAGTCTTACTCAGAGCAAAGGCAGTGCAGCAAGAAGGGACGAGTCCACACCCAGGGAAGAGCAGAGTAAGGCGGACGCTCACGTCAGTCAGAGAGAGCACAGATTCAGTGACATCACACGTTAACACGTCCAAATGCACAATCACATCCGAAGACTACATACAACCTTTAACTCCTCTACTGGACAATATTGAGAAAGAGGTAAAGGTAAAAGGGACTCACCCTAGACTTAGGAGGGGCTGGGGACACCTGAGGGGAGAGAGTGACACACACCTTTACAAATACAATAGATTGTTTCTCGTTGCTGTTTAGTAATTTAGCAGACACTCTTATCCAGAGCGACTTACAGGAGCAATTAGGGCTAAGTGCCTTGCTCAAGGGAACATCAACAGATTTTTCACCTAGTTGGCTCAGGGATTCAAACCAGTGACCTTTCAGTTACAGGCCTAAAGCTCTTTCTACTGCTAGGCTACTTGCTCTTAAGCTTTATTTAACTAGGCAAGTCAATTAAGAACAAATTCTTATTTACAATGACAGCCTACCTAAAGGGTCTGACCCTGGAGCAAATTAGAGTTAAGTGCCTTGCTTAAGGACACATCGACAAGTTTTTCACCTTGTCGGCTTAGGTTTTCGAACCAGAAACCTTAAGGTTACTGGCCCAACGCTCTAACCACTAGGCTACCTGCCCCCCATTTCAACGAGTCAAACATCAACAGTAGTTGGCAAACTATGCAAATGATATGACTCACGATCGTTCTGAAGAGGCGCACAACAGCGTTCTCCCCACCCTTAGGGGCAGCCTTGGCAGGTCTGGCAGGAGAGGAGGACAGACCACGGAAAGAACCCTGGAGGAAATGGAGGGAAGGATGGAAGAAGGAAAGGAGGGAGAGAGGGAAGAAGGAAAGGAGGGAGGGATGGAAGAAGGAAAGGAGGGAGAGATGGAAGAAGGAAAGGAGGGAGATGGAAGAAGGAAAGGAGGGAGGGATGGAAGAAGGAAAGGAGGGAGGGAGGGATGGAAGAAGGAAAGGAGGGAGGGATGAAAGAAGGAAAGGAGGGAGGGAGGGATGGAAGAAGGAAAGGAGGGAGGGAGGGATGGAATAAGGAAAGGAGGGAGGGATGGAAGAAGGAAAGGAGGGAGGGATGGAAGAAAGAAAGGAAGGAGGGATGGAAGAAGGAAAGGAGGGAGGGATGGAAGAAGGAAAGGAAGGAGGGATGGAAGAAGGAAAGGAGGGAGGGATGGAAGAAGGAAAGGAGGGAGGGATGAAAGAAGGAAAGGAGGGAGAGATGGAAGAAGGAAAGGAGGGAGGGATGGAAGAAGGGAAGGAGGGAGGGAGGGATGGAAGAATGTTATAAAGGCACAGCGGGATTACATATAGCCCAACACAACATAACAATAAAGTCTGCTCCCTGAACCAGACCAGGCTCTACTCTGGCTCCACTCTCCAGTTCCTGAAAGGTGTTACAATTGGAAACAGCTGGTGGCATATTGCCAAACACCAGGAAAGCTGTTTCCTGGGGCTGTAGAACGGCTTCTTCTTCAGATGGAGAGACTAGCTGGGGAGCTCTTCCCATCAAAGAGGACCTGAGATAAGCTCTCTGAGTCATTCACAGCAGGCTCACGTGGGTGTCCACAGATTACGCCCATCCAAAACTCATTAAAACTGAAAAAAGGTGATTAAAAGACAACTGGATGAAAAAATGAATGAATAAAGTCAGTAAGAAATGTTTTGGATCTTTGCAAAGTGAGGTAAATATCAACACTAAATGCTGTTGAAGGGGAAGTTAAGAAAATATCAATATAATTAAGTTATACTTCTGACAAACAAACCTTTTGAGGGTTGCATAGGGATGAATGTAAATTAGCTCTCATTCTCCTGAACTTTAACAAATAGCCTCCCGTCTCTCTCTCTCTCTCACAATAGGTTCTAACATGTACTTTCCAGACGCACACAACTGGGACCTTAATTAAAATTGTGTGATTCTGAAATGATTCATTGTAATTTTCTCAATAATAACCCTGATTATTCCCAGTCGGCTATTTAGGGGTTTGATTGTGAATAACATCTTTTGATATAGCGAAACCCATTTCATCCTAATGAGTGCCTCTCTCTCTGTGGTATTTTGTGGAGCGAGGGGACCTTTATGGCCCATTAATGTCAGTGAGTAAAGAGAGTGGAGAGACTCACTAAATCAATGATGATCCTCATGAAAGAACTTTACCAAAATAAGAGGGCAAACTTTCACCCCTGTCTATCATTCACAATATAATACTCTCATTAGTGCTCCAATCGCATGCCATTCACTGTCTTTTCTGCCCATATATGGATGGATGGTTGGATGGATGCGTGAGCATATAGGTATAAATAGGTATCTACCCGGAGGACCAGAGGTAACTAACCCGGAGGACCAGGGTTAATTAACCCGGAGGACCAGGGTTAATTAACCCGGAGGACCAGAGGTAATTAACCCGGAGGACCAGAGATAATTAACCCGGAGGACCAGGGTTAATTAACCCGGAGGACCAGAGGTAATTAACCTGGAGGACCAGAGACAATTAACCCGGAGGACCGGGGTTAATTAACCCGGAGGAGCAGAGGTAATTTAGAATCCATCAAACTCAGCGGATCATTCAATTGGAAGTGGATGATAATATCCAACACATGTATGAATACAGATGATGCTCAGTAAAATAGCCAGGCAACACATTTGTTGGTTGGTCAGCTTGTTCCCTATGAGCAAAATATGTTGAAAAGATGTTAGGTTTGTGCTGGAGCTGGTACAGGTGAATTAATCCTGTTGTTGCTGTGAAGAACTGACCTGCCTCACAGCTGTGAGTGGAGGACTCAACGCTTACTCTTTCTGTGTCCCAGCGGCTCTGGCACTAAGATGGATACAACTGGTCTACATCCAAAATGGCACCCTATTGCCTATATAGTGCACTTCTTTTGACCAAGGCCCATCAAAAGTAGTGCACTAATGCTATATAGGGAATAGGCCGCCATTTGGGATGAAGTCCCTAAGGGTTCATTACTGATAGCCATTCAACCCTGTCCACAGTTTAGAAATTATTTATTCTGAACATTGACTTGAGGTCACATTGTCACATCGAAGTTAGGTACTGTACACATCAGACGCTCCAGTTATGTTCCCACTAAATTCAGTTCCAGAGATTGAGCTGCCTGACAGAAAGAGTTAGGAAGAGAAAGTTGAGTCAGAAAGTGGAGGGAGAGACGTAGAGCGAGAGAGACACTGAAAGACAGGGGTAAGACAGACAAAAGAGGAATAGACTTGAAGAGAGAGAGAGAGGTGCTCAGTGGTGATTTCAGTGTTGCCTCAGGTTTGTCTGGGCCTTCAAACCCATTCTTTGTCTTCAGGTAATTAGAGCAAAAATTATACTGTATTTTAAGTTGCATCACATTGGCATCTTGAGAAAAACCTTCTCACTTTTAGCTGATTCAGATTTTTTGGAAAGTATTGTTCTGTTGAAGTTTTATGACTATATTTGTTTTAAGTCACAGGAGGTTGGTGGCACCTTAATTGGGGAGGACGGGCTTGTGGTAATGACTGGAGTGGAATCAGTGGAATGGTATCAAATACATTAAACACATGGTCTCCAGGTGTTTGATGCCATTCCATTTGCTCTGTTCCATCATTACTAGCTGTTCTCCTGTGCCAGCAGTAAAATGTCATTCAAAATACATCAGGGATTCAGACAATAGTTCTGTAACTATAAAACACTGACAAGTCAAGAAATCCTACTTTATCTTATGTTGCATTGAGTAATTCAAAATGCTGAATTTATTTGTTTTTATTTATTTGTTAGGAAGGATCCCAATATTACTGAATCATGTCGCATTGGATGTTGTCAGTATAGGTTTTCATTTTCCAACCCAAGAGGAGTGGTAAGGAGCAAGGAGGGTTAGAGCAGAGCAGGGGATTATTGTGTAGGGAGGGGGAGGGAGAGAGGAAGGGATGGAGGGAATGTTATCCTCTCTGTTTGATGTTTGAAGAGTATATGAGAGAAGTGTGTTCCTGGCACAGACCGCATTGTTTTTTGCCCAAAATTCAGACTTCACAAAGTAGCTGTGCTCATTCCACAGCGAAACACAGTAAAAATGCACCACACTGTCATCCAACTTTCATAAAAGCTGCAAAGCCCGTTCCATCCTCAACATACATGATTGGATTTACACAACAATGGACGTGCAGTCAGCCTTTCTAAACTCAGTAAGCTGCTAGCATGGCAGCCCAACCGTGGTAGAGAACTTAATTTGACACTCATTAACACGTCAGTGTTGTTTCACTATGAATGTAACAGTGTTGTTTCACTATGAATTGAACACGTCAGTGTTGTTTCACAATGAATTTAACACGTCAGTGTTGTTTCACTATGAATTTTCGTCTACAATTTTATGACAGTGCAGTCGTAATGCAAAATGTTACCTCTATCATGACAACAGACATAAGTTATAACTGCAGTCATGAATCAAAATGTTACCTCTATCATGACAACAGACATAAGTTATAACTGCAGTCATGAATCAAAATGTTACCTCTATCATGACAACAGACATAAGTTATAACTGCAGTCATGAATCAAAATGTTACCTCTATCATGACAACAGACATAAGTTATAACTGCAGTCATGAATCAAAATGTTACCTCTATCATGACAACAGACATAAGTTATAACTGCAGTCATGAATCAATTTGACACCAGATTACACCTTCATGTTAATGTCACAGTGATATGTCAAATAAGGGGTAACCAACATTTTCCTGCAGTGAAGAACAAGGTCACCTAGACCAAGGTAGAGTATTCAGGACTCAAAGGACACCTCCTCCCTGAGGATTTAATTACTGTCAAACCTCTCTCCTCCGAGGTGCAGGAGATCAAACCTGGACAGACGCTGACTCCTTCAAAAATGGATCACGGTCAATAATTTATTCTGGAATAAATTAATTGTAATCATGTATTATTTATTAAGGAGCAGGATATGTGGGCCACATAGTTATCACTACATCCTATCCTATTGAGACAGTGTGTGAGATATTGTGGACACACACAAATCACAAAATCGCCCACTGTCAAATAAACAGATCTTACCCACAATAGGTGAAACATCCATGCACCAGACATTAAGAGTTTATATACTGTACAGTGCATGCTCCTTCTCAATCCATCACAGCTTCACATTTGACTTGGATTTTATTTATTACAATGAACAATGTCCCGTCAGTGTCATCACTGACAACTCAGCGATTGATTAATAAGACTCACTGGCTGCAGATCCACCAGCCACTGACTGACTCCTTTGGAGTGAAATCTACTGTAACAGTTCGTAGTGTCAGGAGGACAGACGTTTTGAAGTACAGGGTACCTGTATCCTGAAACAAACAAAACACCAACTATACCACTAGCTGACATCAATGTAAAATAAACATAGTGCTCAGAGGAAGTTCAGGTCATTTTGCTAATCTGAATACAAAATTAAAACAATAAATAAACACTGTTGTTTTTTTCCTGTATCTTGATACGCTTTCCAAGATGTTCAATTAAAAAGCAATTTAAAAACTAATTTCAATTTTTTTTTAAAAGCATAAAATATAAATGTGACTAAAATATAATTTTCAGTTGAATAAAAGTGACAAGGCAGACAGTACTAAGATGAATTATGCAAATTAACCTGGTCCCAGATCTGTTAATGCTGTCTTGCCAAATCCTGTGGTCATTTTCATGCCAAACATGATCAACTTCTCCATGTGCCCATCAGTGACAGCATGATCAGATATGGAGATTGAGGTGAGGCCAGACTGTTTGGAATGACAACAATTATAGTTGGCTAAGAAAGCGCAGATCTGGGATCAGGGTTTCAGTCAATGTCGGTGTACCTTCTAGTTCTTTCATCTATGATCAATGATGTACATTCCATGCCCTCTTCAACTGGGCCAGTTTCTCCATTGGCTATTCCTAGCAAACACCTCAGCCCAGCATGAGAGATTTCTCCTCAAGCTAGCCTGGATCGAAACTGAATTGTCAGTCAACGTCACTGATTGAGAGCATACAATGTGAAAATCAGCAATAACCACTATGCTCAAATCTGTGTGAAAGTGTCCAGTTCTGTTTTTGTTCCAAACATTCTGTGGTGCGACTGCACCGGTTGTTAGCAGAACAGTTAGAAGGACACACACTGTACAGTTGCATCAGAGGAGGGTTATTAAAAGTGTCATTGCATAATAAAAACAACAACAACAATACAAAAGCATAAAAAAAGACTGCTCAGGGTGGGTGTTGTTAAGAGAGTTTAATCAAGGCATTCATCCAAAAGCTCAGAACAGGATAAGGTTAGGAACAGATGTTGGTCATTAAAATACACAGCAAATACAAACAAAATTACAAGCATCGGTTAGATATCTCAAAGCATTACAAAATGGATCAGCGAATAGGATCCATGGATCCACCCTGGGATCGAACAGACTCCCACACACACACACACACAGTTCCTGACAGGATAAAGGAAGATCTGGGTTCAAATACTATTTGAACTCTTTAAAATACTTTTAGCGTTTGCTTTAGTCTGCCTGGAGTTCCAGGTGGGCAGGGTTTGCACTTTTGCAACTCTTCTATTGGCTCCATTGCGCCAGGCAAGCTCAATCAAGTCCAGCTGAAGTATTTGAAATCATTTTAAATAGTATTAGAACCAGGTCTGGGTAAAAGACAGCAGTGAACCTGAGCGGTGCTCCATCTAGCTGGCGGGAGGAGTTCAGCTCTTAGAAGCTTTTGGCCAAGACACTGGAGTTGAGTTAGCCCGGGTATCAGTCTGGATATGCTATCATGCCACTCCTTTTTTTGACATGTTTGGCATGATGGCACAAACAGACTGGCACCCAGGCCAAGGATGAGTGCAAAACCTTTTGGGTTCTGAATCATAAACAGTTATCGGGTCCTAGTTCTGACAAAGTTAACCAATAGACCACATATTTGAATGTGCTTATTTACCTGTCATGGGGTTCAGTTTCATGGTGACAGTTACCCATCAGATTAGTCTTATAAGGTTCCCATTCTGAATAATATGGTTTACGGAATGGCTTAAGTTCCTGAGGTTGAACCAGTTGTCTTCATTTTTTGGCGATATCTTTATAATTTCTTAAAATAAATATGACATCTTCATGTAGATTCCCATGAACTAGTTTCAAACCAGGATCAACTAATTAAAAGAGCTTATTCCAGTTTGTGAAAGGATCAATGGCTCAATAGTGAATGTTCATATCTGTCAACAACAGTAGCCCTTTCCTGCAGTCAAATGACCTAGTGGCCTCATGGGTGGAATGTCACTGATACTTTTTACAATTGTTTTATTAATATATATATATATATATATAAACTGTATTCTGTGATGTATATAAAGTGTAACATTGGGATGCAAACTCAAAATGTAATACATTTCATCTCTATATCTGACAAGGTACAGGTGTCTTCTTTTCTTTAAGCCCATAACCATGTGTGTTAGGCGTATACTTTTGTTTCAAAGTAGATTTGTTTAAGACTACAGAGAAACACTGTGTGACCCTGATTTAGCCCACTGCAGTAAAAGGTTAAAGGGCAATTCTACCACTTCTCAACTTAATGTTCATT
This sequence comes from Thymallus thymallus, assembly GCA_023634145.1. Classification (NCBI taxonomy): domain Eukaryota; kingdom Metazoa; phylum Chordata; class Actinopteri; order Salmoniformes; family Salmonidae; genus Thymallus; species Thymallus thymallus. The sequence goes on from CM042415.1 coordinate 5,120,073, forward strand.
ATCTCCAACACACTACCATAATCTACATACGTGAAAACAGCTAATTTCAACATTTTGTTGAAATTACATCAACAAAAACATTTTAAAAACAGTGTTTTTTTAATGTCATTGTTTTTTTTTTACTACAGATCATAGAAACACACCGTTTTTACATATGTAGACACTGGTTTGGTGCTGGAGATAATGAATGGGAGGTTCCCATACCAGTTGAAAGCAACTATACATGTATGACTCAAACATGCTGAAGGCAACAACAGCGACAACATTTGATACAGTGTTCCCAATGGCATTCTTTCAACACTGTAATAGATATGGCCTCTGACTCTTGAGTTTCTATGGACAACATGCATTGAAAACGTCTTAACTATTTTATGTTTTGTTATAAACTATTGTTATAAGATTAAAGGCCCAGTGCAGTCAAAAATTTGACTTTCCTGTGTTTTATATACACTGACCAGGTGAATCCAGCTGAAAGCAATGATGTCACTTGTTAAATCCACAGGGTTAAAGATGGATTTTTAAGCCTTGAGACTATCGAGACATAGATTGTAGTATGTGCGCCATTCAGAGGGTGAATGGGCAAGACACAAGACTATAAGGTTGGAATAATACTGTGAAATTGTGAAATTGATGACAATTCCCTCTTAGTGTAAGAGCTGTTTGAAAAGCCTGAAATTTAAGGTTGTTTTAGTGGAATCACCAGGCGATAAATTAGTTAATAGACGAATAAAAGAGTTCCAAACCTCTCTGCCAATAACAGCTAGTTTTCCCCCTCCCCACTATTTGCTCTTTGCTAAAACGCAATTATTATTATTATTTTTACAATTTTAATTGAAAACAATCACAATAAGGTACCTGATTGTTACCCAGAAATTATTTGGTATTAGATTTTAAAAAAAAAAGAAAAACAGGCCAGCGTCACCTAGGTTTTTGGATTAGTTTTGTTTTTTTAACTTGTTTTATCCTTTTTCAAACTTTGATCATTGGAGAAAACAATATTTAGCACGAGGTAACGGAGAGTTAGGTGGGACACACCTATGTATCATATATTGGAAATACAAACACAGACATCTGAAGGCATCCCCTTGGTAAAAACATACATATGTTTCATGTTACTTTTAGTCATAAACTAACTGCTCTGATGTAGAAAACTTACGATTTCCAGAAAGAGCAGAAAGAGGTGACAATGAAATTCAAACATCCCCTCAGAAATAGATTAAATAGTTAGAAAACAAAAAGCTAATACTGCCTTAAACTAAAAAATTCTGTCTTAATAACAATAATTTTGTTCATCAAATTTTGATAGGCAAAACACTGACATTTTCACACATTTCTTTTTTTTAAACGTGAAAGAATCTGATCTACAATGCACACAACCAAATCATTTTGAAACAAATAAAAACTAAAATTACTTTGTTCTGGGATTTGCCAAAAGATTTTTGTCCTCTGAAGTTGTTATAAGGCTTGGGGAGACTGTTCAGACCTCATTCTGCAACCAATTGCATCATCATCTGAAACTACAATTCTCCTCTCTGAACCAATGAGAAACTAACTCACAATCCCCAGAGTGGACTGAAACAGATCTGGACAACATAACAGAGTTGGACGAACTCTCTTCAATACAATGTACCAACTTCAACACGAATGTACAGTAGGTTGTGTTTCCTCTGCATTCAAAGTTGACAACTGATACACAAGCAGTGTCAAGCTGACTGAAATGTACACTGCATATCAATCTTTATCTACATCCCTTGTCACCAGCTCAGGGAGAGGCTTTTGGATTTAGCATTAGCACATCACAGAGAGATAGAGAGAGCGAAACGAACAAGGCAATGTGGCCTTAACTATTCTCACTGTACCGCAACAGTTATCCACGCACATCTGTGTCCAGGTAGCTCAGTTGGTAGAGCATGGCGCTTGCTACGCCAGAATAGTGGGTTCAATTGCCGAAACCGCCCGTACTTCAAATGTATGCACGCATGACAGTAAGTCACTTTGGATGTAAGCGTCTGCTAAATGACATGTAGTATCTGAACCTGCTCTCCAACTACACAACGCAGCATCTCAAATTCTATACAAACCCATAGGATTAGCCTAGAAAATGTGTTTTCCTAATCTATATAATCTATGTTGGATTAATGTATGATATAATGGGATAGAGCTGACTTTGTAAAGAAGGAGAGAGAGAGAATCCTAGTCTAAGACTCTCCACACCCGATGGAGGTCCATGTAAGGTTAGAGTTCTCCACCATGGAGTATCCACAGTTAAAATGGCTAGCAACAAGAGACTCAGAAATCAGGAAAATTGGTAGCCTAATAATTTCAATTTTGAGCTTCAATCATAACAGTCTCTCCCAAAATACATCTAAGTAAGGGTGTTGACGTTTATATGACATTAATAGAATTTTCCCCATGAAATCTCCCAAATCGTTACTCTCTCTTAAAAATACCTGATGCACAACTTTAAAATGGCTCCAGTTTTAAATATAATTCTGAGTTAAGCATACAGTATATTCAGAATGAAAGCAAACACACATTTCAATGGAACAATTCAATCATTCACTTGTACTGTACCACAACTATGACCATATAAGTACCGTAGATGCTTTGAAGCTCTAACTGAAATAAAATGTTAAATATGACATTTTAATGACAATACCACGATAAAATAACAATTACAAAACAATTATGTCAAAACCTCTTTTCGCTACACCAATCTCAAACCACACCCAAATCAGTTATCCAGTGTCTAAATGTAGCTTTCAATGCCATTCATTTGCAAATAAGCACATTTCAGGAGAATATCATAAACTTTGGTACCTCCCATGAAAAAATCTAAGCAAATTGAAGCAAAAACTTGTGACAAATTCTTGCAACTCACAATCTGCCAAAACCACAAATCAGACATCAGTCCCTCAACTTAAGACTGGAAGAGTGAACACAAAAATGAACCACGGTACTTTAGAGGTGTATCTTTAAAACAAATCAAACTCTCTCTTTTCCTCACCTTGCTCTTCCTCTTCTTGTCCCCTCCAAAGAAGTTCCCAATTTGATCCATAAGGCCAGGGGCCTTCTTTTTCCTTCCCAGGCTAGACAGTCCAGAGGAGCTTGCAGTTGCCATGTCGGTGGTTTGTGTTGGGTAGTGCTGCTAGTAGCTCTGTAAGTGGGGTTCTGTCTCTCAGGTGAGAGCGAAGGAGGTATTAAGAGAGAGAAAGGAGAGCAAAGAAACAAACTTAGTCTAGATCCTGATCCTCTGAACCACACTCTGATCCCGCTCCGCTGTGCTCTTGGATGGTCTGTAGCTCGTCCGATTCAGAAGGGCGGTCTTTGAAGGTGTTGTCCTCGCGGCCCGGGGCATCTCGGGAGAAGAGGCGGACCAGGTGGGGGCGTGGCACGGCGCTATCGTCAGCATCAGCTGTGCTGGCCTCGTTCCAGGAGCTGCTGGGCCCCTCAGCGCCCGTGGAGTCAGTCACCGCTGCCGCCTTCTCAGAGGGGCAGCCATTGTTCGGGTTCACATCTGCCTCACCCAGGCCTGCGCAGAAACAACAAGGGTTATCTATTGGATTATGGGCCTGCATGGCGCAAAAGGGCCCTGCACAATGGGGCCCTTTGACAAGACCTTGCCCTTTCTGCCAGAGAAACTCAACAGAGAAGGGATCCTGAGTGACGCCCCGTAATAGACCCAGAACACAGATCAAATACACAGCTAGGAGATTATTGCAAATGGAAAAAAACATATGTTGTTAGCAAGGGTCATTACCTACTATCAAAACGGTTTCACAGTCTCTCCTCCTCAGTCCATGCCAAAAGGTCCTTACAGTTATAATACTGTATAAACGTAACATAGCACACACATATCCTTCCCCAAACCCCCACCACAAGCTCTCTTGGAATGATAATGGCATTCTTCCCACATTCCTGTACAGAACTCATTTTACCAGGTAAGTTGACTGAGAACAGATTCTCATGTACAGGGGTAGGAAGGAATGAGCTGGGGATGATTAGGTGAACACAGGATTTAACACCCCTACTCTTACGATAAATGCCATGCGATCTTTAGTGACCACAGAGAGTCAGGACACCCGCTTATCCTCCCATCGTACACAGGGCAATGTCCCCAATCACTGCCCTGGGGCATTGGGATATATTTGTTTTTGACCAGAAAAAAGAGTGCCTACTGGCCCTCCAACACCGCTTCCAGCAGCATCTGATCTTCCATCCAGGGACCGACCATGATCAACCCTGCCTAGCTTCAGCGGCAAGCCAGCAGTGGGATGGAGGGTGGTACTCATATCCCTAGACCGGTCATTTGTCATTGAATGTCCAATGCTGAAATGCTAATTCACACATTTCTCCATTTGTTTTCCACATGTGCGAATGGACCCTAACGGACACTATGGCCATCAGTGTGACGATGAGATCTACGGTATTAACCGTAACTTATCCCCTCTGACAGAAGCCACCGTGCTAGCTAGCTCCCTGAAGAACAATGCAGACACTGTACTGGATGAAATGGCGTAGGAAAAACAAAAGGAGAATGTGTATGCTAATATTTCCTCAACAGTGGTCTATTGTCAGAGCTGCATAGTTATTTCTGTGGGACAAAGAGGCCAATGTCACTAAAATAACGCCTATAAGTATGGATTTTCAACCCGATGCATGGCGACATTTATCTGATGCCTGAGGAACTGCAAGGCAGGCAGGCGTTGGTTTGAGCCAGGTTGAGCAGATCACCGGGTTCGAGAAAGACCTCAACAGTAACTCAAAATGGCTCAACAAGGCGGTCAGATGGAAGGATATTCCTGCATTTAGAACTGGTAAAAAAAAAAAAAAAAAAAGAACATTACATTACATTACAAACCGAACTTCAAGATCTGGATCTACTGACAAATTTTCAGATTCTATGATCAGAGACATATCACATTCCTGCTCAGCTATCTTCCAAAGGGCTATCAGGAGTCTAAGTACAACTAAAGCATAGACGCGGAGACTTACAGTTGTGTGAATGATGCACATGGAGTTAGAGCCACACTGCTTGACATCAACTACAATGTTGAATCACAGGCACACTGAAATGAAATATCTACTATGAAAGCAGATTTACTGTGGCAGATGCCATTTACGCATTCAAACAAATTGCTCTTAAATATGATTGTGTAAGGATGTAAGGATAGCTGGTCTCGACGAAAGCTCAAAGCCCACTGGGGAAACAGGACGCCACCAGCACATCTTATTTCACTGAGTCACTAAGACCTTGATACTTTCCCAGTGAACAAATCACAGAACCAAACACCCCTTGTCACCTTGGTGAAAGGCAACTGTAATTGTGATCCTACACCTCACAACATGAAATATGAGAGACTGGAAGAGCAGGAAAGATTTTTCTGACAAGTACTTTCCTCTGCACTTACTGTATGATGACAAGTCACCTTGCATCTTGTATGCCTTGCAAACACAAAAACTGTGAATAATCTGTCTAACCCCGTTTACTTCTCCCTCTCTCTGTGACTCTGGGGAAGGAACTGTACATAGCCCGGAGTGTCTCTGTGCAATCTCTGTGTACATAGCCCGGAGTGTCTCTGTGTAATCTCTGTGTACATAGCCCGGAGTATTTTGACTTTGAAACACCTCTGCAAATGAAACACCAACAAACGTTACCTTTTACTGGTTTGCATTCCCCATCTATTCTACATGTGTGTATTGTTAGAAAATAATATAGTCATGAATAAAGTTTATAAAGATAAATAGTCATCTTGACATTAGACTACTTTAAAGGTCTAAAAACATCTAACAAACTTAGATTTTGGATTGCAATACCCCTTTAATGTTTCGCCTTTGGTTCTCGGACAGCAATACTGTGACAAAGACCTAAGCAGGACTCGTTCTACAATAGGCTCAGGTGCACTCAGGATATGTCTGCACCGGGGGTACCATCTCCACTTTATCCTTAGAACACATTAACGCTCCCTATATTGCTGTGAGACACTGAGTTGTGTCATAAACGTCGGTCCCACTTTAAACGTAATATACTGTATATTTTAAGCCCTAATGAAGCCTTAATAAAGCTGGACTTGAACGTCGGAAATCAGGCGGAAGCGGGTCTGAAGCGAAACCTTAATAATAAACATTTAAAAAACGAGGCTCAAAGAGACCAAAAAAAGAGAGATGAAAAGTGAGTGAGTGAGTGAGTGAGTGAGTGAGTGAGTGAGTGAGTGAGTGAGTGAGTGAGTGAGTGAGTGAGTGAGTGAGTGAGTGAGTGAGTGAGTGAGTGAGTGAGTGAGTGAGTGAGAGAGAGAGAGAGAGAGAGAGAGAGAGAGAGAGAGAGAGAGAGAGAGAGAGAGAGAGAGAGAGAGAGAGAGAGAGAGAGAGCGAGGGAAGGTGGTTTATCCCCACTGTGCTCCTTCATTACATTAACAACACTGGTGCTTGTAAACAGCATTCAGGGAAATGAATGAGCAGGCTGCAGGGTCTCTACAGAGCTGCTCAGGGTTTGCTGTGTCGCACGCTGCGCTCACTTTTCTTTGTCTCTTGGTCCCCCTCATGAATGTCGTATTATTCATGTGCTCTTACGATGAGAAGATTTAATGAGGCTCTCACGGCAACGTGTCCCTCACAAGGCAGAATAGTGCAGGCACAGGGCCTGGCTGGAGACACATGATAGACCTTTGTGAATGGTTTAAAAGCACACAGCCACCCATCATTGATACAGTACATATTCTCTGTGGAGATGGAACACTTCAGTCAGGCCCGTTATTGATCTACACTCTTCGAAAAAAAAGGTGCAATATAAAACCAAAAAGGGTTCTTCGGCTGTCCACATAGAAGAACCCTTTAAAGTAGGAGAAGCCTTTAAAGAATCCCATTTGGTTCCATGTAGAACCCTTTCCACAGAGGGTTCTACATGGAACCAAAAGAGTTCTACCTGGAACCAAAAAGGGTTATCCTATGGGGATGGCCGCAGAACCCTTTTGGAACCCTTTTTTGTAAGCCTGTACTTTAAATATGTGTTTATATACCAGGCTATGACCGCTCCATAAAAAGAAGCTCTGTAGTGCCGAGTGAGAGGAGAAGAAGGAGAAGTGACAACCCACAGTGACAAACTCTTGACAAAAAGACAAGAGAGGAGAGGAGGAATGCAGCAAGTGGGCCTTCGCTCTCTCCCTTCCTCAATCTCTCTCCTCTCTCCTCATGGCCCCTGTAGTGCAGAGGATGTTTGGCCTTCTGGTGGACCAGCGTCTGGAACAACAACAAGGAGTCAGCCAGGATCCACCCACAGTGGTGAGACCCAGGGACGGGAAGTATTCCTCTAAGAAGCAGCACAGCTATGTGGCCCTTGACCAAACCTCCCACCAAGGAGTAAAAAACTGCCAGCGCCCACTGTGCCACAGTATTCATCATGGCTCCCGGACTTCCACCCACAGGCCTTGGGGAGAAAGACCCTCTGTCTTCAGACTCATCAGGCATTCATGGTCAGGTCGTCCTCCAGAGATTTTTCAGAGGCAGATAGTTGAGATGCTACAGATGCTACAGCTAAACCCCTCCTTTTTCGCCTCTGTCCTTAAACCCCCAAGCTCCTTGCATGACCTCTGTGATCTTCACTTCCTACAACTGCTCAATCCAAATGGGGAATCATGTGTACGTCTGTCAGGCTCTGGCCATAGAGAAGCCTATTTGCTTCTCTATGTAGCCATGGTCAGAGTCTGACAGGTCTTTTCTTTCTGCTTCTGGTGGTGGTTTGTGTGGGATCCCTAATTAGAGGCAGCTGTAGCGCATCGTCTCTAATTAGGGATCCTACATAGGTTTGTAGATTTTCACACGGGGTTGTGGGTCGTTATATGTCGCAGTCACGGTGAAAGTAAGTGTGCTGGGGAGGGTGACCGGATGTCGGGTGACAACCGGTGCGCCTCCCCAGTCCGGTACGTCCCGTGCCGGCTCCCCGCACCCGACCTCCGGGTGCTTCCAGTGCCAGCTCCACGCACCCGACATCCGGTGTGCCTCCCCAGTACTTCCCAGTCCGGTACTTCCCAGGCCGGCCCTCCGCAGCCCGGAACCTCCAGCAAGGGTCCGCAGCCCGGAACCTCCAGCGAAGGTCCGCAGCCCGGAACCTCCAGCAAGGGTCCGCAGCCCGGAACCTCCAGCGAAGGTCCGCAGCCCGGAACCTCCAGCGAAGGTCCGCAGCCCGGAACCTCCAGCGAAGGTCCGCAGCCCGGAACCTCCAGCGAAGGTCCGCAGCCCGGAACCTCGAGCGAAGGTCCGCAGCCCGGAACCTCCAGCGAAGGTCTGCAGCCCGGAACTTCCAGCAAAGGTCCGCAGCCCGGAACCTCCAGCAAAGGTCCGCAGCCAGAAACCTATAGCGAAGGTCCGCAGCCCGGAACCTCCAGCGAAGGTCCGCAGCCCGGAACCTCCAGCGAAGGTCCGCAGCCCGGAACCTCCAGCAAAGGTCCGCAGCCCGAAACCTCACGAAGTCTGCTCCGCTCCTGAGCCAGAGCAGTCCACTCCACCGGTGCCCATTACGGGTCCAGCCGTCTGCTCCGCTCCTGAGCCAGAGCAGTCCGCTCCACCGGTGCCCAGTCCGGGTCCAGCCGTCTGCTCCGCTCCAGTGCCTGAGCACTCCGCTCCACCGGTGCTCAATGCGGGTCCAGCCGTCTGCTCCGCTCCAGTGCCAGAGCAGTCCGCTCCACCGGTGCCCATTCCGGGTCCGGCCGTCTGCTCCGCTCCTGAGCCAGAGCAGTCCGCTCCCCCGTTGCCCAGTCCGGGCCCGGTTGTTTTCCCTGCTCCATGGCCGGAGCCGTTTGCCCCACCGGTGCCCAGTCCGGGCCCGGTTGTTTTCCCCGCTCCATGGCCGGAGCCGTTTACACCACCAGTTCCCAGTCCGGGACCGGTTATAAAGAAGGGGCATGAAAGAAAACTGTCCAATTCGCCGGAGCCAGAACCGCCACCGACAGACTAATCTTCCCTCCCTAATACCCCCCCATGTATTTGTGTGTTTTCTTTGGCGTCCGGGAGTCCGCGCCTTTGGGGGGGGGGGGGGGTTTACTGTCAGGCTCTAGTGTTTGTTTTTGTGTCGATAGTGTTTGTTTGGTGTTGTATAGTTAGTTCATTTTGTAACATTTTATACATATTATAAATAAATAACATGATGAACTACTATCCCTGCGCTGCGCCTTGGTCTCCCTATGCACCTTCATGTGACAACGTCAGACATAACAGTTCAACCAAACCTGTGTACATGCTTAGAAAAAAGGAGAACCCTTTGAAGAACCCTTAGGTAGAATGTTTTTAGGAAAAGAGTCTACATGGAACCCCAAAACATTCTACCTAGAACCAAAAAGGGTTCTCCTATGGGAACAAAGAAAGAACCCTTTTGGAACGGTGTTTTCTAAGCGTGTATGTGATATCAGCTTTTACCCAGAAAAAAAATAAATGATAAAAATGATGGTAATGATGGTAGTGGTAGTGCCAATCTGCACTATTTCAGCATGCGCTCATGCAAAACAACATCCCCTTTACTGGGTTACACTCCCTGTTCGTGTTTACATCATAATCTGAGCTAGTCCAAGTGAGGCGATGATGGAACCTCAACTCTGGTCTGTCAACACTGGCCAATGCTCTTCGCATTGATCTGTTTACTGGCCAAGAACATCTCACTCAGAGCATTATCTCTCTCTCTCTCTTAGTCTCTCTTTCTCTCTCACTCTTTTTTTTCAGTCTTTTACTTGCTCTCTTTTACTCTTTCCCTCTCTGTCTTGTACTCTCTCTATTTCTCTCTCTCTCATGGGGTTTCTAAAAGGCGTTAGGTAACAACAGCACAGAACAGCACAGAGCTGGACAGAGCAGGCAGATACAGCATCAACAGGTTGCTATTGATCAATCCACAGTGTGTGTTTATGTGTGTGTGTGTGTGTGTGTGTGTGTGTGTGTGTGTGTGTGTGTGTGTGTGTGTGTGTGTGTGTGTGTGTGTGTGTGTAGGGACTTTGTCTCTAATGGGAAGGGCAATAGCCTTGCCATCTCCTCAACAAGACAGCCGTTAACTGTGTGAATGTGGGCTAACGAAGCCTACATGTACAGCATGCCCAGAGAATACACTAGTTAGTGTCCTCTACCACCACCATTGTCCTGAATCAATGGCAAACTTAAACAGAGAAGGAGATCATCTAGTTGGTGACAATGGCTTTTGTTACGTCCCGAGCACAATGCATCATTATCCTGCATTATCCTGCTTTAGAGGAGCATATACTGTGGGCTTCATTTAGATGAGCATATACTATGGGCTTCATTTAGATGAGCATATACTGTTGGCTTCATTTAGATGAGCATATACTGTGGGCTTCATTTAGATGAGCATATACCTTGGGCTTCATTTAGATGAGCATATACTGTGGGCTTCATTTAGATGAGCATATACCTTGGGCTTCATTTAGATGAGCATATACTGTTGGCTTCATTTAAATGAGCATATACTGTGGGCTTAATTTAGATGAGTATATACTGTGGGCTTCATTTAGATGAGCATATACTGTGGGCTTCATTTAGATGAGTATATTCTGTGGGCTTCATTTAGATGAGCATATACTGTGGGCTTCATTTAGATTAGTATATTCTGTGGGCTTCATTTAGATGAGCATATACTGTGGGCTTCATTTAGATGAGCATATACTGAGGGCTACATTTAGATTAGTATATTCTGTGGGCTTCATTTAGATGAGCATATACTGTGGGCTTCATTTAGATGAGTATATTCTGTGGGCTTCATTTAGATGAGCATATACTGTGGGCTTCATTTAGATTAGTATATTCTGTGGGCTTCATTTAGATGAGCATATACTGTGGGCTTCATTTAGATGAGTATATTCTGTGGGCTTCATTTAGATGATCATATACTGTGGGCTTCATTTAGATGAGTATATTCTGTGGGCTTCATTTAGATGAGCATATACTGTGGGCTTCATTTAGATGAGCAAATACTGTGGGCTTTTGTTTAACGGCTTAACTTCTACTTGTTTCATTAACTTTCCTCTTTACATTATGTTTAATTATTTTAAGTCTAAGACGTTGTGGGAGGAGAGGGTGCTAAGCTGCCATCTTTTTTTTTTTTTGGGATATACATATTCTTTTATACATATTTTCATATACTATCTTCATATACTTCCATTAATTTTTTAAAATATGTACCGGTTATCTTAAGACGAGTCCTATGACACTTGCGGGGGGAGCAAAATGGAGAACAACATCGTGTTCGTTAGAATCTCCCCTTTCCACATTGGGTCCCATTAGTTTGGACACTACCAAACAGAACTTAGCACATCAACGGTGCCGATTTCAGACGAGTCTCCTGATACCCCTTCTCATAGAGTTGTCATAATAGTTTATAGGTCAGACCGTTCGGACGCTACAAACAATTACGTAAGAAGAACGATTTTCAGGATGTCTCATGGTCTGACAAACACCTCTCTAGCTCTGCCACCTTTCACCGCAGATGTGGAAGTGCGACACTGCTTAAACTGATATCTCTAGCTTAAACTGAAGGACTAAGTTCTTTTTTTATAACTTAGACCGTAGAGGGTTAATTGGATTCTTGCACTGATTTCTCCAACAGGTTTTACAGATTGGGGTGTTACCAAGTGAGTGTTTTGCTCATACTGCAACTTGTCCATGCTAGTTCACAAAATGGTGATCTGACTTCGATGTTAGATTATGGAGTCTTTTTCAACTCAACTGACATTACAAAAAATACATTGTTAATGTTGTAAATGACTATTGTAGCTGGAAACGGCAGATTTTTTATGGAATATATACATAGGTGTACAGAGGCCCATTAAAAGCAACCATCACTCCTGTGTTCCAACGGCACGTTGTGTTAGCTAATCCAAGTTTATCATTTTAAAAATACTAATTGATCATTAGAAAACCCTTATGCAATTATGTTAGCACAGCTGAAAACTGTTGTGCTGATTAAAGAAGCAATAAAACTGGCCTTCTTTAGACTAGTTGAGTATCTGGAGCATCAGCATTTGTGGGTTTGATTACAGGCTCAAAATGGCCAGAAACAAATAACTTTCTTCTGAAACTCATCAGTCTAGTCTTGTTCTGAGAAGGCTCTTCCATGCGAGAAATTGCCAAGAAACTGAAGATCTCGTACAATGCTGTGTACTACTCCAACGCTGTGCACTCGCAAACTGCCTATAACCAGAATAGAAAGAGGAGCGGGAGGCCCCGGTGCACAACTGAGCAAGAGGGCAAGTACATTAGAGTGTCTAGTTTGAGAAACAGATGCCTCTCAAGTCCTCAACTGGCAGCTTCATGAAATAGTACCCGCAAAACACCAGTCTCAACGTCAACAGTGAAGAGGCGACTCCGTGATGCTGGCCTTCTAGGCAGAGTTGCTAAGAAAAAGCCATATCTCAGACTGGCCAATAAAAAGAAAAGATTAAGATGGGCAAAAGAACACAGACACTGGACAGAGGAAGACTGGAAAAAAGTGTTATGGACAGACAAATTTAAGTTTGAGGTGTTCGGTTCACAAAGAACAACATTCGTGAGACGCAGACCAAATGAAAAGATGCTGGAGGAGTGCTTGACGCCATCTGTCAAGCAAGGTGGAGGCAATGTGATGGTCTGGGGGTGCTTTGGTGGTGGTAAAGTGGGAGATTTGTACAGGGTAAAAGGGATCTTGAAGAAGGAAGGCTATCACTCCATTTTGCAACGCCATGCCATACCCTGTGTACGGCGCTTAATTGGAGTCAATTTCCTCCTACATCAGGACAATGACCCAAAGCACAGCTCCAAACTATGCAAGAACTATTTAGGGAAGAAGCAGTCAGCTGGTATTCTGTCTATAATGGAGTGGTCAGCACAGTTACCGGATCTCAACCCTATTGAGCTGTTGTGGCAGCAGCTTGACCGTATGGTACGTAAGAAGTGCCCATCAAGCCAATCCAACTTGTGGGAGGTGATTCAGGAAGCATGGGGTGAAATCTCTTCAGATTACCTCAACAAATTGACAACTAGAATGCCAAAGGTCTGCAAGGCTGTAATTGCTGCAAATGGAGGATTCTTTGACGAAAGCAAAGTTTGAAGGACATAATTATTATTTCAATTAAAAATCGTTATTTATAACCTTGTCAACATCTTGACTATATTTCTTATTCATTTTGCAACTAATTTCATGTATGTTTTCATGAAAAACCAGGACATTTCTAAGTGACCCGAAACTTTTGAACGGTAGTGTACGTGGACCCAGGTCCTATACAGCGGCTGTTGACCAGTCCCTCCAGTGAAGCACACGGTTGGTCAGATGGATATCAACCTAGTTTGCGTCCAAAATGGCACTCTATTGCCTGATAGGAGACTCTGGCCAAAAGTAGTGCACTAACTACAGCAAGTTCACTGACGAACTACTTCTAACATTTGCGTTAGTTTTTCTCACACGCACACAGAGAGAGGGAGTGAGAGTGAGAGGGGCTGAGAGAGAGAGAAAGACAGAGGAAGAAAGAGAGCGAGAGAGAAAAGACAGAAATAAAGACAGAGTTTTAAAGACAGAGACAGTGAGAGAATCTGAACAATGGTGTCAAAGCAGAGAACACTGGCCCAGTGATGAATGGTGGCGCTCAACAATCAGCGCTTTTGAGTGGCGAGGAGTTCTGCTGTGGCTGTGCCAGGGTCTAGTGCCCGCTGTACCAGCTAGTGGTAGCCCCAGCCACCGAGACAAACGCCTGAGCCATCAGCCTCTTTTATATACGACCTGACATAAGGCACAGCGAGACTGTAGCTAAATGCACATAGGGAGACAATACACAGACACACACACACACACGCGTACAGTATACGCATGATAGCTAGCCTAATCTACCATATAGCTGCAGATAGACCGATTACATATTTTTTATTTGTTCCCAATAATGGCTTGGCATGAATTTATAAATTATTCCTACTGAATGGACATTGGACTAACAAATAATATATATTCTGTACAAACAACAAAGACAATATAGAGCAAATAGCCAAAGGAATCCTTATCATTTAATGGTTTTATATCCAATTCAAGATGTATTCCATTTCAAAATAATAATATCACAAAATAAATAGAAACCTGTAAACAGATTATTAACTGACCTTTCCCCTGGTTTGAACAGAAAATAAAATGTAATTACAGTTGTTATTTATTTTATCTACAATTATGCTGTTTGTTTTAGAAGTGAAACAGTGGATTTTAAAGCGTTATCTCCAACATGTTTGATGGTGAAACGAAATAACTCGGGTACGAAAACAGACAGCCTGATTAAAGGCCCAGTAAGGCTGAGCAATAAAAAGGAATGTTATGTTTTGCTTTTTAAACAACTAATTGACCTACATCAATTCAATTATTTGAATTCCATTTCATTCCGTTTTTTTCTGTGAGCTCAAAGCACACCATTTCTCTAGAGATAAATCAGATCCAGCCTGAACTGTGTGATGTAGTAGGGAGTTGTAGTTTCCAACAAGCCAATATTCTAGTTTAGTGCATAAAACATGGTAATTAACTACAATGACCATAATCCATTGCGCTCCCGAGTGGTGCAGTGGTCTAAGGCATTGCATCTCAGTGCTAGAGGCGTCACTGCAGACCCTGGTTTGATCCCGGGCTGTATCACAACCGGCCGTGATCGGGAGTCCCATAGTACCATAAGGCGGCGCACAATTGGCCCAGCGTCGTCCGAGTTAGGGGAGGCCAGGTAAGGCCGTCATTGTAAATAGTAATTTGTTCTTAACTGACTTGTCTAGTTAAATAAAAGGTTAAATAAATGAACAAAAATGCACTTGTCCGGTCTGTGTTCCTTTTACACCTGAAATGGAAGAGGCAAAAGAATGCGCAATCCCGAGGGGATATAGAGAGCAGCTGTTGCTTCGCGAGGTATCTCTACCTGATCTAAGTGATTGATAGTTGGTATTCGAAAGTATGCCTTATTTACTTTGAAGAGCTACACAATAGTACTTTCCTCAGAGAGCACAGGCAGCAGCTCTATAGAGATGAGATGACTTGGAATTAAACAATAAAGTCATCAAATAAAAATAATAATAGTAATATTACACAACAACTGAAATATTTGATTAAAGTATAGCAATGTTAATAAATGATCAGCAGTAATGGGCATCACTGCCAACATGAGACTTTTATTCATTGTGTTATTCTGGGATGTTACAGCATTAAAAACACACATACTCCAAACCGAAACCGAACTGACCTCAAAAAGCAGCAATCACTCAGCACTAAGGCCCAGTGCAGTCAAAATTGTGATTTTCCTGTGTTTACATTAGCACACCATGAGGTTGGAACAATATTGTGAAATTGTGAACCCTAATGATCAAGTGTTTTCAGTGTAGGAGCTGTTTGGACAAAAAAAAAAAAAAAAACGGAAATCTCAGCTTGTTTGGCATGGGTAGTTTTGGCCTGCCTGGTGACATCACCAGGTGGTATAAGTTAATACACCAATAACAAATAAAGTTTCAAACCTCTGGTAATAACAGTTAGTTTTCAGGTCACATATCCCTCCCATTAGGCTCCTCCAAAGACCTCTCACTCAGACCACACGTTTTGCTAAGAAGCTAGTGTTTTTTGTTTATTTTGACGATTTTAATTGAAAACAATCACAGTAAGGTACTTAATTGTTTTAAAGTGTTCATTTTTTTTCAAGTGAACACTTCTGGCCTGGAGGTGAAAATGCTTTCATAAATCACACATCTGTTCTAGTCTTGTTTCAGATAGAGGTTGAGAATCCTTTAGCAGTCAAATGGGAAATAATAGTTTTAACTCTCAGTGAAACGCATGCTAATGTAGCAGGCGCAGGAAATTATATATAACAGCACACTGACCCAGCCCTGCAGTGTCCTCTCAAGCTTCAACAACCCCCACAATAGCCTATGTGTTGGTGTATAAACACAAACAATATCATGTCTAATTTCCAGTGTAGCTGCGTAAATGAAAATAAAAAAATAATGCCATGGATCTACTATTATAATAATGATAATGCTGTATGCATCTAACAGCTACTCTGGTGGCACACAGTCCTATAATTACTGACACTCTGTCACTCCAGAGAGAAAGGGGGGGGGGGGAGCGGAAGGGCAGAAGAGCGAGGGAAATGAAAGCGAAAGGAGAGGATAAATACTCAGTGGCCAGTTTATTAGGTCGTTCACCAAAATGGTTCGATCACCAATACTGGACAGTTGGGGAGTGGAAAAACATTGCCTGGTCTGACGAATCCTGGTTCCTGTTGTGTCATGCTGATGGCAGAATTAGGATTTGGTGTAATCAGTATGAGTTCATGGCCCCATCAGCCTGGTGCCAACGGTACAGGCTGGTGACGGTGGTGTAATGGTGTGGGGAATGTTTTGATACCAATTGAGCAATGTATACACGCCACACCTTGTAGAATCCATGCCCAGAAGAATTCAGGCTGTTCTGGAGGAAAAGGAGGGGGTACTGTCAGGCTCTGGCCATAGAGAAGCCCATTTTCTTCTCTATGTAGCCATGGTCAGAGTCTGACAGTTCTATTCTTTCTGGTGGTGGTTTGTGTGGGATCCCTAATTAGAGGCAGCTGTAGCGCATCGTATCTAATTAGGGATCCTACATAGGTTTGTATGTTTCACATGGGGTTTGTGGGTCGTTATCGTTATATGTATATTTCCAAGTCTCGTGTGTTGTTTTGATTGTGGTAGTTCGTCTCTGTGTGTTTTATTATACATAGTAAACTCAATCATACATAGTATAATAAACATGTCGAACTTCAACTGCGCTGTGCCTTGGTCTCTCCTTCCACCAACTCGTGACCCGATACTAGACCTAATAAACTGGAGAGAGAGAGAGAGAGAGAGCGAGAGAGAGAACGAGAGAACGAGAGAGAGAGAGAGAGAGAGAGAGAGAGAGAGAGAGAGAGAGAGAGAGAGAGAGAGAGAGAGAGAGAGAACGAGAGAGAGAGAACGAGAGAGAGAGAGAGAGAACGAGACAGAGAGAGAGAGAGAACGAGAGAACGAGAGAACGAGAGAGAGAGAGAGAGAGAACGAGAGAGAGAACGAGAGAGAGAACGAGAGAGAGAGAGACAGAGAGAGAGAGAGACAGAGAGAGAGAACGAGAGAGAGAACGAGAGAACGAGAGAGAGAGAGAGAGAGAACGAGAGAACGAGAGAACGAGAGAACGAGAGAGAGAGAGAGAACGAGAGAGAGAGAACGAGAGAGAACGAGAGAACGAGAGAACGAGAGAACGAGAGAGAGAGAGAGAACGAGAGAGAGAGAACGAGAGAGAACGAGAGAGAGAGCGAGAGAGAGAACGAGAGAACGAGAGAGAGAGAGAGAGAGCGAGAGAGAGAGAGAACGAGAGAACGAGAGAACGAGAGAGAGAGCGAGAGAGAGCGAGAGAATTCTCCCTCAGTCTATGTAAACAATAAAGTATTAAAGTACACAGTGTAGAACCTGTTCTATCTGGCTCAACATTCCTTGCAGTCTTGTCCGATAGACAAGAAAATACAAGTTTTAACCCAGAAGGAAATCTAATTTCCGTGAATGTTGTGATTCACTTTCCATTTTACATCCTGATCCTTGGGAGCTTATCAATAGAGTTAGTAACGAACAGACAAACGAGTGAACAACGGACGGAGCGACGGAGGGAAGGGAGTCAGGTTGAAAAACAGCAGCACCCCCTCATCTCCTCTTCTCCTTCAGCCAGAACAGAAGAGCATCGAGCTCTAACACAATCAGCCCTGGGCCAGACTAATGCAGTATTCTGCAGCATGGGCAGAGGACAGGCCAGGTCCCAAATGCAATCAGAACCAAGACGCGAACATGGTGAAATCATTCAATTTTCTTGAGAGGCAAAGCGGTGGAGACCTTGAACGTGATTGGTCGTTCATAAAAGGTAGAAGAACAATGTCTATTCCTCTTTAGGATTTTTATTTTCTCTGTATAATCGTTTATATCCAAGACCTTCAGCAATTCATTACAGTTTCCTTTGAGTTAAATTGAATATCTGAATCGAGTCATTTTAGCTATTTTGACTTTCCTGGGTTCCAAGGTTGACTACTTGAGCACACAGTAAAAAAAAAAAATCATTTGGTTTCATAATGTCAGTCCAAAAGACTTTGGCCACACTTTCCTTGAGCTTAAAGAGCAAACACAGTTCAGGAGGAAAGAAAAATACTCCCACATGGTCTGAAACTTTCTCCAGCATGAGAAAAGATTAACCTGAAATGGTAATTAGCTAAGCCAAAATGATGAATCCTCTATTGTGTATGCGTGTGTGTACGTATGTGTAACAAAGCTCATTGGTGAGAGATTAGTGAGTCCCAGAATGCCTGTTTCAGATCAAACCTCCCACCTTAGTCCTCTCTTTCACTCTCTCTAAACCCTATTTATTCCTGTTGTCTTTGTTTTGGGGGAGGTGAGGTGAAGCGCCGAAGGTAAAGGCAGACTAAGGGCACCTTTATGTGCTCAGAGAGCCTCTCACATCCCTATGGCGACCCCTAGGCCAGTGAAAGAGAACTACAGTGACAGTACCACCAAGAGATACTGATTAGAATCTCCCAGTTACTGTTTGTTAAATTCTATTCCGAAGAGGGGGGAGTGACAGACTGACTGGCAGGGAAGAGGGTCAGCTAAGGTAACCCAGACAGGTCAGGAGAATCTGGAGCCAGGGGGCGGACACAGACAGACCAAGGGGATTGTGGCTGCAGCCTGAGTGTAGGCCCCGGAACAGACCTAGGTAATGGAGCCATAATGGCCTTTTAACAGCACACAATGCTGACTGGGTGTATTTGCTCAGGACTGGAAAACGAGTGCAAAGTCTGTTAACAGGAAGTGCGGCATGGATACGTTGGAGACCTTAACGCTCGAGAGGCCTTCGCGATCAGAGAGGTTCACTGATGACAACTCAAACAGAACAAACCACTAAGCTGGCTCTCATAACCCACTTCAACCATGGCAATTTGGTCGGAAATTCCATATTTTTTACTGTCTCTATATAGCTTGCAGCCAGGTGGGTTGTATAAGAACAGCTTTGAAGCGCATCCCTATAAAAACTTGATGAGGGCTGCAGGGACAATAATTGCATTTGATGTGCCAGGAAAGTGTCTCCTTTCTCAATGAGATCAACGACTTTCACCTGCATCGGAACTCTCAAATCCCTTAACACTTTATATCAGAACCTGAGCTAGGCTAACGTTCCAATTAAAGGAAGCGTTTCCCCATTTTCAACTTTGTACGGTATAAACAAACGAGAATCATCCCAGCCTAATCCTTGCCGCTACCTCAAGCACCACCTTTATAAAATCAGAATTTGTCACTGGTGTACCTTGCTGAAAATCACTGGTGACCATTTTTATCTCAGAATCAACAAGGTACACCGACAGACATAAAAATATACAGTTGAAGTAGGAAGTTTACATACACCTTAGCCAAATCCATTTTAATGTTTTTAAAATACAAATACAAATACGTTTTTCACAATTCCTGACATTTAATCTTAGTAAAACATTCCCTGTCTTAGGTCAGTTAGGATCACCACTATATTTTAAGAATGTGAAATGTCAGAATAATAGTAGAGAGAATGATTTATTTCAGCTTTTATTTCTTTCATCACATTCCCAGTGGGTCAGAAGTTTACATACACTCAATTAGTATTTGATAGCATTGCCTTTAAATTGTTTAACTTGGGTAAAACGCTTTGGGTAGCCTTCCACAAGCTTCCCACAATAAGTTGGGTGAATTTTGGCCCATTCCTCCTGACAGAACTGGTGTAACTGAGTCAGGTTTGTAGGCCTTGCTTGCACACGCTTTTTCAGTTCTGCCCACACATTTTCTATAGGATTGAGGTCAGGGCTTTGTGATGGCCACTCCAATACCTTGACTTTGTTGTCCTTAAGCCATTTTGACACAACTTTGGAAGTATGCTTGGGGTCTGACTGATGTCTTGAGATGCTGCTTAAATATATCCACATCATTTTCCTTCCTCATGATGCCATCTATTTTGTGAAGTGCACCAGTCCCTCCTGCAGCAAAGCACCCCCACAACATGATGCTGCCACCCCCGTGCCAGGACTCGTTTTACTGTGGATATAGATACTTTTGTACCTGTTTCTTCCAGCAACAGCAAGGTCCTTTGCTGTTGTTCTGGGATTGATTTGCACTTTTCGCACCAAAGTACGTTCATCTCTAGGAGACAGAACGCGTCTCCTTCCTGAGCTGTATGACGGCTGCGTGGTCCCATGGTGTTTATACTTGCGTACTATTGTTTGTACAGATAAACGTGGTACCGTCAGGCATTTGGAAATTGCTCCCAAGGATGAACCAGACTTGTGGAGGTCTACAATTTCTTTTCTGAGGTGTTGGCTGATATCTTTTGATTTTCCCATGATGTTGAGCAAAGAGGCACTGAGTTTGAAGGTAGGCCTTAAACTACATCCACAGGCACACCTCCAATTGACTCAAATGATGTCAATTAGCCTATCAGAAGCTTCTAAAGCCATGACATAATTTTCTGGAATTTTCAAAGCTGTTTAAAGGCACAGTCAATTTAGTGCATGCAAACTTCTGACCCACTAGAATTGTGATATAGTGAACTGTAAGTGAAATAATCGGTCTGTAAACAATTGTTGGAAGAATTACTTCTGTCATGCACAAAGAAGATGTCCTAGCCAACTTGCCAAAACCATAGTGTGTTAACATGAAATCTGTGGAGTGGTTGAAAAATGAGTTTTAATGACTTCAACCTACTTCAACTGTATGTTTACTAATTGACATGTTGTGTATAGGTTGTTTGTATCTTATTCTAGGATCAGGTGATATGATATCTGATCTCCCCAGGTTAAAAAAGGGATTCCTTTAGGTGGGGGTTTGAGACAACTGATTTCCGATTGGAGAGCCTAGGCTACTCAGTGTTGATCGATGACAAGTGTTTAACTCATGGGACATTAATTGGCTGCAGGTGGATATCTAGTTATGGATCCATCTAAATGCTCTACACTGTAAAATCCCCTGATGATAACAAGGTGCATTACTGAGGATGAAAGGCTACCTGCCCAAACCAGAACATCTAACTGCATTTCACTGTCAGGTACATGAATACAGACTCACCAGCATTCACATTTGGAAACGCACAAACACACAAAAAAACACACACACACACACACACACACACACACACACACACACACACACACACACACGCGATCAGTCAATAATCCCAGTTACATGCTACATCTCATGCTTCTTGACCTGTAGTTAACCTTGTTCCCCGACCCTGAGTCCCTCCCTCCCTCCCTCCCTCCCTCCCTCCCTCCCTCCACTCATCTCATCTCCTCTCCTCCACACACACCAACTAGATCACTCCATCGTCCAAACCGGCTGTGAGAGACATAGAGAAAATGGCTGTTCTATTGATCTGGCGCTCATGGTAACCAAGGCGCACTGAGCTTTCATCTCTTGGGGGCTCGCTCTACCTTCCCTCTCTCCCTGCTCTCTCTCTCTCTCTCTCTCTCTCTGTGTCTCTCCTCCCTCAGTCTTCCCGCTTTCCAGGCCTCTCTCTCCCTGCTCTCTCTCTCTCTCCCTCTCCTTACTCTCTCTCTCCCTTCCCTCTCGGTCTTCCCTCCCTCCTTTCCTTATCTTCCCTTCCCTCTCTCACTGCAGACGGATAATAGGCAGTCTTCTCCGCCCCCCTGCTTCCCCCTGCCTCCCTCACCCCTCTCCCCATTAACCATTAATTAGTGTTCTCTTTGTGTCTCCATGTCTATCGTGATCTATCGGCCGTAGTGAGCCACAGGGGTCAGCTTTGAGCTACTTCTTTGTTGTTGGGCTCCCAGTCGATACTGTGTTCCAGGGGTGTGCTCATGTACAGGAACACAAAGAACATTTCTCCAACGCCTCCCTCCATCAGCCAGACCTCAGCACCGGGTTCATCAGCCAGTCCTCAGCTCTTTTAATCAGAACTGATAAAGGTGATAAAGGAAGAGAATACTGTTCAACTCACAGTCTCTGGTGTGTTGTGACTGAGGCTTTTGATTCAGGATTGTTGAGAGGCTCAGTTAGATGTTGATATTCTATATGAATGTGTCTGGTTAAACCTATGCTGAAATACGTTGAGGCTACAGTAAAATTTGCATTTTCGCTTTGATTGATAGGCTTGTTAAGTCATTGTACGAGGGTTGAAGAAGGGGGTTCTCAAAACATATTGATTTGTCTTGCGATAAATATGTATGAGTGACTGAAGTATACATTGATATTCTACACTGAAAAACATAAGCAAAAGCATGTGGAAACCCCTTCAAATTAGTGGATTCGGCTATTTCAGCCACACCCGTTGCTGACAAGTGTATAAAATTGAGCACACAGCCACGCCATCTCCATAGACAAACATTGGCAGTAGAATGGCCCGTACTGAAGAGCACAGTGACTTTCAATGTGGCACCGTCATAGGATGCTACCAACAAGTCAATTCGTCAAATTACTGCCCTGCTAGAGCTGCCCAACTGGAAGTGCTGTTATAAGTGGAAACCTCTAGGAGCAACAACGGCTCATCCGTGAAGTGGTAGGCTACAAAAGCTCACAGAACAGGACCACCGAGTGCTGAAGCAGGTAGTGCATGAAACATCATCTGTCCTTGGTTGCAACGCTCACTACCGAGTTCCAAACTGCCTCTGGAAGCAACGTCAGCACAAGTACTGTTCGTCGGGAGCTTCATGAAATGTGTTTCCATGGCCGAGCATCCGCACACAAGCCTAAGATCACCATGTGCAATGCCAAATGTCGGTTGGAGTGTTGTAAAGTTCGCCGCCATTGGACTCTGTAGCAGTGGAAACGTGTTCCCTGGAATGATGAATCACGTTTTACCATCTGGCCGTCCGACGGACAAATCTGGGTTTGGCAGATGCCAGGAGAACACTACCTGCCCCAATGCACAGTGCCAACTGTAAAGTTTGGTGGAGGAGGAATAATGGTCTGGGCTAGGCCCTTAGTTCCAGTGAAGGGAAATCTTAATGCTACAGCATACAATGACATTATATTTGATTCTGTGCTTCCAACTTCATGGCAACAGTTTGCGGAAGGCCCTTTCCTGTTTCAGCAATGCCCCCGTGCACAAAGCAAGGTCCATACAGAAATACTTTGTCGAGATCGGTGTGGAAGAACTTGACTGGCCTGCACGGGGCCCTAACCTCAACCCCATCGAACACCTTTGGGATGAATTGGAACGCCGACTCTGAGCCAGGCCTAATCACCCAACATCAGTGCCTGACCTCACTAATGCTCTTGTGGCTGAATGGAAGCAAGTCCCCGCAGCAATGTTCCCACATCTAGTGGAAAACCTTCCCAGAAAAGTGGAGGCTGTTATAGCAGCAAAGGGGGGACCAACTCCATATTAATGCCCATGATTTTGGAGTGAGATGTTGCAGGTGTCCACATACTTTTGGCCATGTAGTGTAGGTTTCATCCATTACACATGGGATCTAATTACATATACAAAACAATTCAATTCAAGTAGGCAAAATGCCACTGTTAATAACAAGTGGTTAACAGTAGACGACAAGCCATTTCTTATAACTGAATAAAAACTTAAGTACAGACAGATGTTTAAATGATGTATTCAATATAAACCAGAAATTAGTTTAAGCAGACTGTTTGTCTATTGTTGTGACTTAGATGAAGATCAGATACAATTTTATGACCAATTTATGCAGAAATCCAGGTAATTCTAAAGGGTTCACATACTTTTTCTTGCCACTGTATACACTTCATGGGAAACTTCATCTGCATGTGAAATGTAAACTAACTCACATGAGCATTGCTAAAGTACACCGTTTGCCTCCATACTGGCAGCCATCTCCATCACCGTAGTGAAATCACAGAGTAGCCAACCAGCCAGGACTCTCAGCCAGCTTTCTGTGGCTCTGCTATGACACAATGGATTCTGCCCTCGCCTGATAGGTTGGAGTACTACGTTTAGGGTACAATCCTATTCTTATACATTTGTTGTATATCTACATTTCTTATCTGTCTAGTCATAGCCTGGGAATCATCCGCAACGTCTACAATTCACTCTTAGATCAGACAGTCCAAGTAGTCTAGAGGAGTAGACAGATGAAAAACAACCTTATTTTACAGGTTGACAGAGTGCGGCACCAGGGGATGTAGCACACTTTCCATTAGCGGGTTGGGTCACACCCATCACCATTAGCTAAGAATCCCTGGGCTACGGATACCTTGTCATCACCTGGCCCCTTCACTGAAAGATACTCTGCACTGTGTGTTAAAGAGATGGGCTGCATGTGTGTTAAGCACTGTTTTTTTTTCTCCTGCTGCTGAAAAGGCGCACGCTGTCTAAATCATTTAAGAGCCGTGCTTGAAGTGGGCTTGTGCTGACTGGTACCGAGTACCAGCAACTTATATTGTCTACTTCTCTACCAGAACCCCTTGCAAAATATTGGCACCCATGAAGATCGGCACCCAAAATGAGAACCGTCACTGTTTAAGAGAGGTTTCAAGTGAAGGGACACCTTTTACTACAACCTTTAATCATTATGAAGGAAGCATTTTAGCATAGGAAGAAATGACACTGATAGAACTCCTTACCAACACTGTATGTATTAAGGCTGGATTTGTGTCTGCTCATGTTCTTTACCGAATAATTACAAAAACAAAATGATTGAAATGAAAAGAAAACTCCTTACCAAAGACCTCGTCTTGTGATTCGGGTTCTGCCATGGTCTCGCCAATGGGTGCTGGTTCTATGATCTGTTCTGGTTCTGGTTCTGGTGACGAAGGCTTTAAAAGAGAGACAGAGCACGAACAGAAAGCGTGAGCTGAGATACCATGGCAACAGAGCAGAGGCTTTTCATTATCAGCCACATGGAGCCGAATCTGATATTTGTTTAGAGGCTCATCTGAATTATTGCAGCACACAAAAGTCAGACACATTTGCAGTATTTTGGTGACGTGCATATTATCAAAAAAGCACTGCTAAATGCATCAACCCCCCTTTCCTCTTAACATTTACACACCCACACACCTACGCCATCACACACATGTACAAAACATTATGGACACCTTCCTAATATTGAGTTTCACGCCCCAATATTGAGTTGCACCCCCCACTTTGCCCTCAGAACAGCCTCAATTCATCAGGGCATGGAATCTACAAGGTGTCGAAAGCGTTCTACAGGGATGCTGGCCCATGTTGACTCCAATGCTTCACACAGTTGAGCCGAGTTGGCTGGATGTCCTTTGGGTAGTGGACCACTCTCGATACAAACTGTTGAGTGTGAAAAACACAGCAGCATTGCAGTTCTTGACACACTCAAACCGGTGTGCCTGGCACCTACTACCATACCCTGCTCAAAGGCACTCAAATATTTTGTCTTGCCCATTCACCCTCTGAATGGCACACATGCACAATCCGTCTCAATTGTCTCAAAGCTTAAAGATCCTTATTTAACCCGTCTCCTCCCTTTACTGACTGAAGTGGATTTAACAAGTGGCATCAATAAGGGATCATACATAGCTTCACCTGGTAAGTCTATGTCATGGAAAGAGCAGGTGTCCATAATGTTTTGTACACTCAGTGTAAATGCACACACACACACACACACACGCACACACGTAAAAAAAAATATATTGAAAATATAGGAAGCTGTTTCCTGGAACCAAGCTCAAGGGGTGTTCAGGATATTATGGTGACTCAGCTGGACTGAGATTGTGTTCTTTTTCAAGCATACCTTGAAGTCAGTAGCGTCTTACGTATCCCGTTCCATGAATTCCCATTAAAATGTACCATTGTCTGAGTACTGGTGGTACATTAACTTTACTTTGAATCTTACAAGATACTGTATTATTTCCCATTAATCACCATTCAAAACACATTTCCCATCTCCTTACAAATAATACCCCTCCTCTCTACAAAGTGGGTGGCGGCTTCGCATGCTTGTCACCATCTGCTGACGACGTAACTTTGCACCTGCTTATCATAAAAGAGGGATGATATTTCCATCTTGTTGAGAAGAGCATCCCAGGTGGAGAGGACAGACGGGGGATGGAGGGAAGCAGCTAGGGTTGCGCATTTTGGGGAATATTCAGAGGTGGAAACTTTCCGTGGGAATTAACGGGAATATATGGGAATTAACGGAAATATATGCAAATTAATATTAATACCATTTAAATATTGATGTTTTTTGCATTGGATATATTTACCATATCATATGGAGACTGAAACATACACCTTTTACCTTATCATAAGTAGACATAATTGAATAGAAACAAAAAAAAGAATTTAGTTAAGAATTGAACTTTAATTAAATGAGTTGACTCTTCACATGGGATGATTTCACCGAACAACAAAAGAAAGGGAATATTGAATGATCCCCAATGATCCATCACATCTCCCAAAAGCGTTTTCAACATACATCT
This sequence comes from Thymallus thymallus, assembly GCA_023634145.1. Classification (NCBI taxonomy): domain Eukaryota; kingdom Metazoa; phylum Chordata; class Actinopteri; order Salmoniformes; family Salmonidae; genus Thymallus; species Thymallus thymallus. Next base: position 5,146,491 of record CM042415.1, read on the forward strand.
GTAAAATGATAGTCTAGAAACTAAAGCTTTGGTTGTCTTCCTCTCAGGCTTCCATGTCTTCTCCCTGGACCTCCTCAATGTCCACCTCTTGAACATCAGACTCTGAGGCCTCATCTTCACTGTCACTTTCGTACCTTATTGAGGATGGCTCATTGTCAGGCTCAAAAAGCCTCAAATTTGCCTGGATGGCCACTAATCTTTCAACTGTTGTATTGGTCAGGCTGTTGCATGCTTTGGGGTGTGTGTGTTGCACTTTGAGGCGGCTGATGTTGGTCAGATTTGGAGGATGATGGAGGCAAAAGGGGAAAGAGCCTCAGATCCACAAAGTCCCTTCCACCAGCTGGCTAATGAGATATGTTGGCACGACTGCCATATTGCATCTCCATCCCAAAGCCCTTGCTTGGAAGTGTATTTTGCCAGACTGCCAAGAACCTTGCCCTCATTCAGGCCAAGGTGGCGAGACACGGTAGTGATGACACCATAAGCCTTGTTGATCTCTGCACCAGACAGGACGCTCTTGCCAGCATAATTGGGGTCCAACATGTACGCTGCGGCGTGTATGGGCTTCAGGTAGAAGTCTTCACACTTTTTGGTGTATTTCAGAACTGCAGTTTCCTCTGCTTGGAGCAACAGTGAAGTGGGCAGGGCAGTACGGATATCTTCTCTTACATCTGCAAGCAGAGTCTGAACATCAGACATGATGGCATTGTCTCCCTCAATCCGTGCAATGGCTACTGCTATAGGTTTCAGGAGTTTCAGGCTGCTTACCACTCTCTTCCAAAATACATCATCCAGGAGGATCCTCTTGATGGGGCTGTCCATATCGGCAGACTGTGATATGGCCATTTCTTGGAGAGACTCCTTCCCCTCCAGAAGACTGTCAAACATGATGACAACACCAGCCCAACGGGTGTTGCTGGGCAGCTTCAATGTGGTGCTCTTATTCTTCTCACTTTGCTTGGTGAGGAAGATTGTTGCTATAACCTGATGACCCTTCACATACCTAACTATTTCCTTGGCTCTCTTGTAGAGTGTGTCCATTGTTTTCAGTGCCATGATGTCCTTGAGGAGCAGATTCAATGCATGAGCAGCACAGCCAATGGGTGTGATGTGGGTAGGACCAAGCAGCCTTCATGTTTGCAGCATTGTCTGTCACCAGTGCAAATACCTTCTATGGTCCAAGGTCATTGATGACTGCCTTCAGCTCATCTGCAATGTAAAGATTGGTGTATCTGTTGTCCCTTGTGTCTGTGCTCTTGTAGGATACTGGTTGAGGGGTGGAGATGATGTAGTTAATTATTCCTTGCCCACGAACATTCGACCACACATCAGAGATGATTGCAATACAGTCTGCTTTCTCTATGATTTGCTTGACCTTCACTTGAACTCTGTATCCAGCAAATTAGTAAATAAAGCATGTCTGTTTTTTTTAAAATAATTATTTAAATTCCGGAAATTTACCGGAAAGTTTCAGACCCTTTGCAACCCTAGAAGCAGCACAGCAGTACGGGCCCCTGGGGCTACACAGCACGAGATGAGACCAGCCACTCGCACCACAATGACGGGGGAATCAAATTCACCTTTTTGAGGAGGGCCGAGGCGGAGGTTAATGCTAGATCAAGCAGCATAATAGCTACTCTTGCTGCAGAAACAGGTATACTGGGAGAGAATGCAATCTCGACCAGAATCTGTCTGTTCTCTATATTCAGGGGGCTCTTTATATAAAGCATGCTTATCAGTTTCTCCAAGGTTAGGCCTATCAGTCTGATATACTGAAATGCTACCATTTGAAAATGTCTGTATCTGATATCAATTGGATGGACTTTCGATTGGAAGTATATAAAACATGAGTTGGTCGTCCTTTTTTCCATTTGTAGTTTGCGAAAGCTTTCTAAACTCTTATAGTCTGGAGGGATTGGAACCTCTCATGAATTTCTTAGAGAGAGTCAAAGGTCACAGTCTTATCTCTTTCCTCTCTGATAGCTGTGGCCTTAAGCATTTGTGTTCATCCCCAAGAGGAATGGGGAATGGAGACTCCATCCCACAGATTTCTTCTCGAACAGAAGAATGTGCTCACACTGCAAATGTTCACAATATCTCACAGACATGCTCACATGAAGTATGATTGCTCACAAGACCCCCGCCTCAGGCTCATCCAAGCCTCTAACCTGAAAAATATAGACTTATTTCAAACCACCCGCAAACAAACTAGTGTACAGGGTAACAAGTCAAAAGTCTTAAGCACCCATGACGAGACAAACAATGTGGCCTAGGAATTCGACATTGTTCTTAGAATAAAATATATTCTATTCCCATGGGATACTTGTAGCCTATAGCTCATCATTACCAAACAAAATACCTGGCCTTGACGAAAAGGATGTAGTCTTACTGAGGGATTGACTGAGGGATTGTACAACTTCAAAACCACATCCTGAGGAATATATTTAAAACAGAGAGTAAACCAATATTGCTGGCCACAGATATACAATCAGTGCCAGGCAATAAACAAAGAAGGATCACATTGAAATTGAATTGTAAGGATGTTTTTATCAGAGTAACAAAATGCAATTACTTGACATAAGTGAACATTATATAATTATTAATTGTAATATTAAATTGATGGTAATTTAACAGCATGTACCCCCACTTTAATTATGAGTACAACAAATGAGGGTTAAAACGTGTATTCATGCACAAAATGTAATTGGATGTCAGTGGTGCTGTGACATTAATGGTGAAAACAAGTATTAGCATCAAACAATACTAATCTGTACAACTGCAAGCCATCCTAGTCTAATGAATATTACCTAGTCTAAGTCTTTCTGCTGTGCTTGTCTGTGTCAGGCTCTGGCCATAGAGAAGCCTATTTGCTTCTCTATGTAGCCATGGTCAGAGTCTGACAGATCTATGTCAGTTTCTATGTGGGGTTTTTGTGTTGGATCCCTAATTAGAGGCAGCTGCACTGCATTGTCTCTAGTTAGGGATCCTACATATGTTTGTATGTTCCACACCTGGGTGTGGGTCATTATTTCTCAAGTCACGGTGAAAGTAAGTGTGTTACGTTACGTTTGTTAATTAGTGTTTTTGTTTGCTAGTTCGTCATTTATTGGAAGTGTTTTTTATAAAATAAAATGTCGAACTACAATCCCTGCGCTGCGCCTTGGTCTGTGTATGCATCCTCTCGTAAGAGTCTGCTGTGTTTGACAGGTTGTCATTGCAAATAAGTTTAAATACAAAATAAATATATCTGCTGTATTTGTCCCTGCGTAGTTCTCCAAATGTGGAATGTATTTGTGTTCTAATTTTCAGTAATATCCGGAGATACTCTCTTTACCTTTGGGTAATGTTGTGGTGAGCTTTTCTTCCTTGTTTCAGAGAGCAGTGAACAGGAATGTTACTACTGGGCATGATTGCGTAACATGGGGAGAGCAAGTACAGGAAGGGAGACCTTCCACTGCTACCCAAGCATGAACAGGTTTGGAACGATTGAGAAAGAGCTATTTACGACCCCCTTAGCTTTAGGGAGAGCTATTGAACAAACCTGGGTTCAATACTATTTGAAATAATTTCAGATACTTTATATGTACTGGATTCCGCTAACCTGGCTTTTATGAACCAATTAAAAAGTCCCAAAACTGCAAACCCCGCACATTTCAAATAGTATTTAAACACAGATCTGGGCTCCCAAGTGGCACAGTGGTCTGAATCCAGACTGTATCACAACCGGCCGTGATGGGGAGTTCCCATAGGGCGGCGCAAAATTGGCCCAGCGTCGTCCCGAGTTTGGCCGGTGTAGGCCGTCATTGTAAATAAAAATGTGTTCTTAACTGACTAGCCTAGAATGTGTTCTTAACTGACTGGCCTAGAATGTGTTCTTAACTGACTAGCCTAGAATGTGTTCTTAACTGACTAGCCTAGAATGTGTTCTTAACTGACTAGCCTAGAATGTGTTCTTAACTGACTAGCCTAGAATGTGTTCTTAACTGACTGGCCTAGAATGTGTTCTTAACTGACTAGCCTAGAATGTGTTCTTAACTGACTAGCCTAGAATGTGTTCTTAACTGACTAGCCTAGAATGTGTACTTAACTGACTAGCCTAGAATGTGTTCTTAACTGACTAGCCTAGTTAAATAAAGATGGAGAATAATTTAAAAGATATGCTACTGAACACAATTCCAGTCTGGCAGGAAGAGGAGCCAGAATGCTGAGCTGATCATGAGAGTCTGTAAGTTACAGTACAACACTCTGACACAGTAAGTGCTTCTGACACTAAGTTACAAAATAAACTCCTCTTAGGGTGGGAAAGCGTGGACAATAGCCTAACTCCAGGACCACTAACTGAGCCTCAGGCTCCCTCCACTGGAGACTGGATTTACACACCGCCTCTCCTCTTAATCCACAACATGACTCTCTTGAAACTGAGAAAAAGTCAATAAGGTGGCTTTCAAAATGGCTGAAAATTATCAACAGCTCTGGAAGTTGGACATGGGTTAGGGTCTTCAAGACAGTTCAAAATGCATGCTTATCAGACAGAAGATTGGATTCTACCACAGGCCTGATAATGCATTAATCATTCATTCTCTTCAGACACAACCACGTCTCCCAAATCACAACCACGTCTCCCAAATCACAACCACGTCTCCCAAATCGGCTTTGATGGATAAATATTCCTATTCCCGATGTGCGTGTGTCTCAGTGTATGCATAAGGCCTTATAACCAGCAACATAATGATGTGTGTGTTGGGGGGCTAAGGTACTGCGTCTCAGTGCTAGAGGCGTCACTACAGACCCTGGTTTGATCCTGGGCTGTATCACAACCGGCCGTGATCGGGAGTCCCACAGGGCGGCGCACAATTGGCCCAGTGTCGTCCGGGTAAGGGGAGGGTTTGGCTGGGGTAGGCCGTCATTGTAAATAAGAATTTGTTCTTAACTGACTAGCCTAGTTAAATAAAGGTGAAATAAAGGTTAAATAAAAACATGATCATTTCTGATTCTCTTTCTTATTTATTTAGCCCCTCCCCTGGTTGGATGACCTGGCGAAAAATATTACAATTCAATATACACTGAATGTACAAAACATCAGTGAAGATGAATGGGAGGAGACAGGTTAAAGAAGGTTTTTGAAGCCTTGAGACAATTGAGACATGGATTGTGTGTGTGTGCCATTCAGAGAGTTAATGGGTAAGACAAAATATTTAAGTGCCTTTGAACGGGGTATGGTAGTAGATTCCAGGCGTCACCACCCAAAGGATATCCTGCCAACTTGACACAACTGTGGGAATGTTATAAAAGCCGGTGATGCTTCTCGGGTAAATAAGCTGATCAGGAAGCCTAGCTCTGTTCTGGGGATTAGCCTTGACACTCTAGAGCAGGTGGCAGAGAGACGGATCCTGGCCAAACTGCTGGCCATCGTAGACAACGTCACCCACCCTCTGCATGCCATGGTTACGAAGCAGAGGAGCACCTTCAGTCACAGACTGATCTCACCACGGTGTGCCAGAGAGCGCTACAGTAGGTCCTTCCTGCCGGTGGCTATTAGACTATTTAATGCCTCACAGGGGTGCCGTGCCGTCGGCAACATAGACCTGGAACTGTTGGGGTGTTAGGACCTAGTTTAACAATTATGCATCCATCCATGAGTAACTCTGGTCTGTAATCACTCATTCACTCAGGACTTATTCATTCATTCAGGTCTGTATACACATATTCATGTACAGTTGTTATATCATTTCATATGCAATATTGTAAGTAATTCTTGGACTGAACTTACATAGTCATTCACACAGGAATGCATATTAGTATCCTGTCAGTTGTATATTTTTTCATTGCTTTTAGTATATCGAATGTGCAATACGTGCATTTATCTGTAATTAAACCCTGCGTACTAAGGACTGTATTTTAAGGGAATTACTATTATTACCCTAAATTAAATTATATCATACACATTTAGCTATTTAAGTATCTCTTCCTGTCATTTACCTGTACAGTTAATGTAACTATGCAAATATAACCATGCAAATATTCACTTACCTGTAAATGTAACTGTATATTTATCTGTACAGTTAATTTAACCATGCAAAATATTCACTTACCTGTTCATTTAACCAGTCTGTATATTAAGTAAACTATTATTACCCTCACTTATATCATACACACTTTTAGCTATTTAAGTTTGTCTATCAATTTTATCAACACTCTGTAACAATGTATAGTGTACATATTCAGCCATCCACCCACACTATGTTTTTTTATAGTTTTTTTGCAGTCCAGACTTCTTGTATTTTTATACCTTTTCATTCTGCCGCTCTATGTATCAGGTATCTGTTTTTTGTGTATTTTCGTTCTGGCATTTTGCACCTGCCCTGTGTTTTTTCGTAGCTGCTTGACGAAGAAATCTATCTATCTATCTATCTATCTATCTATCTATCTATCTATCTATCTATCTATCTATCTATCTATCTATCTATCTATCTATCTATCTATCTATCTATCTATCTATCTATCTATCTATCTATCTATCTATCTATCTATCTATCTATCTATCTATCTATCTATCTATCAAAACACCAAGTAAACGCTCTGATTAATGTGAAGATGACACTGCCAAATAGAATGACAGTGGTCAAATGAGCATTATCAAAAAAATTATCATATGAAAAGTGTAATACTGTAAATGTATTGTTTACATTGTATAATGTTTGTGTTCAGTCCATCCACTCCACTGAAACTAATTAAAAAAAAGTGATAATTCTATTCTGTGCTATTCATTTTTAGCTAGGTTTCCATCCAATTGGCGACAGATTTTCATGTGAATATTAAAAAATCTGCATGAATAAAATATGTACATTTTCCCACCAGAGATGTGTTTCCATCAAATGAACTTGTTGCGGATAAAAGTATGTGCGTATATGATGTAGTGCACATAAAAATAACTGCGGTTAAATGTTAAATGGGTTCCTATCACATTTTTAACTCTACGGATGGTTTTGTCACTTAGAATGTTACATTATATAGCGAATGTAACCCCTCCAACAGTTCCCAGATACAGTGTGGGTATAGCCTACATGAAGATATTATTATGGACAAGATTATTTGTATTTGTCAAATGGCAAGCAAGCATCGATCATCATGTCACCAGAAAAATACCCTCAATATTTATTGGAAAGGAGCCCCAAGCTCCTCACCTTGCACTTTCACCACCCTGTGAAGTCCATCATAACTTATTTCATCTGTAGCCTAACAAACTGCATGGTTTAGTAGTGGGAGGACCACACAATATGATGGTTATTATACTAATATTTGCACATAAAAGCAAATCCATTTCTCGCATAATACTGTATTTTTTATCCAACGTACTTTACTCACATAAAAAGGTTGGATGGAAACCTGCTTATTGTCTCTAAACACATACTGACCCAAGAAAAAACTAAAACAGCATCCCAAATACATATATTTTTTTTTAATAACATCTGTCTTTGATTTGAAGCCTTATCTAGCAATCGCTAACTCTATCAATCCACTGTCCTCCTCCCCACTCTGGTCTCAGCTCTCTCAGAGAGCGTCCCTTGCAGACACGGGAACCAATTGAAACCTGTACTTCTCTCCCTCGCCACTGTCAGTCGGGCTGGGCTGCACTCTCCTGTTTTTTCCTGGTCCACCAGCATGCTGACGGAGTCTGACAGAGGCCCATGCATCCTCATCAGCCCAGGGGCAGGTGGTCAGGACAGGCAGGTTGAGCCCCAGCCTGGGTTTCACAGTCACTGTCCTGGTGTCTAGGTAAGCCCATGCCAGCGTGGTATCACAGGAACCTTATGGCCTCGTTATTCTGTGCTTCTGACACCGTTCAAAAAGTCTGTCTTCCCCTTCTCTCTTCTTTTCTTTTCTCCCTCTGTCTTTCCTAATTCCATAATTTTTTATTTTATTTAACCTTTATTTAACCTTTATTTAACTAGGCAAGTCAGTTAAGAACAAATTCTTATTTACAATAACCCCTGCCAAATCCGGAAAACGCTGGGCCAATTGTGCCGCCCTATGGGACTCCCAATCACAGCCGGATGTGATAGAGCCTGGATTCGAACCAGGGACTGTAGTGACGCCTCTTGCACTGAGATGCAGTACCTTAGACCACCGCGCCACTCGGGAGCACAAAGGCAGTGGAAGAGGAGAAGGGTGGGGGCAAAGTTGATTGCAGAATTTTAATGGTGCGTCTATTTTCTATGCTGTAATTTGAAAATCTGTGACAAATTTACATCGGCAAGGCGGAGGTTAATTACCTGATGTCATTAAAGTATATTACTCGCCATTTAAAGCCCCCTCTTTCCTCCTGTCCTCGCCACCCACGCCGTGCAGACAGGAACAATAGGTGAGGATTCAGAGAAAATATCTCACCTCTTAATCATCGTTGTTCTGGTTCTGGACAATTACGGGCTGCGTCGTATTCTGCTTTTTTTTCCAGTAAAGTAGCAGCTCTCAGACCCAACCTGACTGAACACAGTGTTGTGTTATTGTTAAATAAGCCTCTACTTGTCCTTATCGGTGGACCACACAGCATTAAAGGCAGCTACATGCAAAATATATACCATAGATCAGGTAAGAGCTAAAACCATGGAAAAACCACACACGCGTCCCCCCCCGTGGAGGGTAGATCCAGAATCTCCTCAGTGCAGCCCATCTAAATTAGCCTACATTAATTTATATGTGTATTCAACACTATGTTGAGGTAGAAATCTAAGTATAAGGCTTGTTTGGATGTCAACCTCAATATACAGTTTAAGTCGGAAGTGTACATAGGTTGAAGTCATTAAAACTCATTTTCAACCACTCCACAGATTTCATGTTAACAAACTACAGTTTTGGCAAGTCGGTTAGGACATCTACTTTGTGCATGACACAAGTAATTCTTCCCAAAAAAATGTACAATTGGAAAATTCCAGACAATTATGTCATGGCTTTAGAAGCTTCTGATAGGCTAATTGACATCATTTGAGTCAATTGGAGGTGTACCTGTGGATGTATTTCAAGGCCTACCTTCAAACTCAGTGCCTCTTTTACATCATGGGAAAATCAAAAGAAATCAGCCAAGACCTCAGAAAAAAAAGTCTGGTTCATCCTTGGGTGTAATTTCCAAACGCCTGAAGGTACCACGTTCATCTGTACAAACAATAGTACGCAAGTATAAACACCATGGGACCATGCAGCCGTCAAATACATTTAAACTCAATTCCTGACATTTAATCCTAGTAAAAATCCCCTGTCTTTGGTCAGTTAGGATCACCACTTTATTTTAAGAATGTGAAATGTCAGAATAATAGTAGAGAGAATAATTTATTTATTTCAGCTTTTATTTCTTTCATCACATTCCCAGTGGGTCAGAAGTCCTCCTGACAGAACTGGTGTAACTGAGACAGGTTTATAGGCCTCCTTGCTCGCACATGCTTTTTCAGTTCTGCCCACACATTTTCTATAGGATTGAGGTCAGGGCTTTGTGATGGCCACTCCAATACCTTGACTTTGTTATCCTTAAGCCAACTTTGGAAGTATATTTGGAGTCATTTGGAAGACCCATTTGTGACCAAGCTTTAACTTCCTGACTGATGTCTTGAGATGTTGCTTCAATATATCCACATCATTTTCCTTCCTCATGATGGCATCTATTTTGTGAAGTGCAGACCCTCCTGCAGCAAAGCACCCCCACAACATGATGCTGCCACCCCCGTGCTTCACGGTTGGGATGGTGTTCTTCGGCTTGCAAGCCTCCCTTCTTTTCCCTCCAAACATAACGATGGTCATTATGGCCAAAAAGTTCTATTTTTGTTTCATCAGACCAGAGGACATTTCTCCAAAAAGTATGATCTTTGTCCCCATGTGCAGTTGCAAACCGTAGTCTGGTTTTTTTATGGCGGTTTTGGAGCAGTGGCTTCTTCCTTACTAAGCGGCCTTTCAGGTTATGTTGATATAGGACTCGTTTTACTGTGGAAATAGATACTTTTGTACCGGTTTCCTCCAGCATCTTCACAAGGTCCCTTGCAGTTGTTCTGGGATTGATTTTCACTTTTCACACCAAAGTATGTTCATCCGCTCAGAACGCGTCTCTTTCCTGAGCGGTATGATGGCTGCGTGGTCCCATGGTGTTTATATTTGCGTACTACTGTTTGTACAGATGAACGTGGTACCTTCAGGCGTTTGGAAATTGCTCCCAAGAATGAACCAGTCTTGTGGAGGTCTACACATTTTTTGGCTGATTTCTTTTGATTTTCCCATGATGTTGAGCAAAGAGGCACTGAGTTTGAAGGTAGGCCTTGAACTACATCCACAGGTACACCTCCAATTGACTGAAGCTTCTAAAGCCATGACCTCATTTTCTGGAATTTTCCTAGCTGTTTAAAGGCACAGTCAACTTTGTGTATGTAAACTTCTGACCCACTAGAATTGTGATATAGTGAATTATAAGTAAAATAATCTGTCTGTAAACAATTGTTGGATGAATTACTTGTGTGATGCACGAAGTAGACCGACTTGCCAAAACTATATACTTTGTTAACATGAAATCTGTGGAGTGGTTGAAAAATGTGTATGTAAACTTCTGACTTCAACTGTAAATCCAGATACTTTTTTAAAAGAAAGAAAGAAAGAAGAATACAGACAGAAAACTAAAATGACAAACATTACAAAAGTTCCAGAAAAGGCTCTGAAAGGATCCTTCTTAACAGCGCTTCGGATTGCAAAGAGCAAAAAGGCCCATACTATTGGAGAATAACTGATTCTTCCAGCTGCATTAGAAATGTGTGAAGTGATAGTTAGCGAAGATGCAGCGAATGAACTGCTGGCCATACCCCTTTCTTACACAGTAAGTAGGAGAATTGAAGAGCTTTCAAGTGATTTGAAATGCCAGCTCACCGAAAGGCTACGTACGTGTGAGCAGTTTGCAATTCAGCTTGATGAGACAACAGATGTTGGTAATGCAGCACAATTGTTAGCTTATGTTCGTTATGTTTGGCTGGGGGAAATTATGGAAGACATGTACCAGAACGTACAACAGGGGAAGACATTTTAAATTATTGGATTATTTCATGAAAGCTGAATCTCTAAACTGGGAGAAGTGTGTTGCTGTTTGTACAGATGGCGCGGCCGCTATGACAGGCAACAGGAATGGTGTTGTGCCAAGAATACGAGCCACAAACCCAAAAGTAATTATAACACACTGTATGCTGCATCGCCAGGGCCCTTTCATCGAAGAAAATGGAACCTGAATTGCTGTTCTAAATGCAGTTGTGACAGTTGTGAATTTTGTTAAGTCCAGGCCTTTGAATTCACGCCTATTTTCAAAGTTGTGTTCCGAAACAGGTGCTGAATATGACAAATTATTGTTTAACACAGAGGTGCGTTGGTTATCTCGTGGCAGAGTGTTGGAAAGGGTTTTCGAACTTTGCAAAGAGCTGCTGAGCTTTCTTTCTGTGCATAATCCTACATTTGCCACAAACTTTTCTGACACGCTATGGATCACGAAGCTTGCATACCTCGCAGACATGTTTAGCTTGTTGAACACCTTGAATCATTTGGAACTCAAATGATTCGAACAAAGGTGAGAATGTTGTTTTTATCATATCATACACTACCTACAGTACAAAGCCGCCCAAGGACTTACAGACATCAAGCCACTGAAACAGAATAATGACTATTCTCTTCCTGTGAGTCAAGCAACCTCACAGCCAAAGGTTTTATGTTCATGTTTATATAACAACACGCCAGCCTATTGGGCTAAGATGAATGACTTCATACACAGTAGTCATCAACACCGATATAATGTCCAGTGTCTTTGAGAGCAAAAATGTTTGACACACTGTCCCATTTTGATTAGGTGTGTTATACAGCAAACAGGGAGAAGTCAAATGGCTACGTCAAACAAATGTCATCCATCAGCGAGCACAAAGGCTCTCTAAGGCTTTGGCTTAATCCAGTTTATTCTACTGAGCGTAAAGGACAAACCACAGAGAGCTAACCAGCTGCAGAACAACCAAACACTTAACTGATGATGAAACTGACAGATTTTACCCAAAATGGTCAAAGCATCAGTGTTTGAGACATGATATCAAACATGACATCACGCACTGTGTAGGATGGTTGAGATGAGCGCAACTTCATTGGACAGCTGGCCTCTTTGGGTGGGACTGCTGAATGGGCTCTTGCAAACCATTGACCCTGAGCTAATGATAGTATGACATTTACCATGGGCTGATTCTTACGAAAAAATATGAAAATCTATGCACTAACTAACTGTAAGTCTCTTTGGATAAGAGCGTCTGCTAAATGATTAAAATGTCAATGTAATTCATAATCATCTGCCCAATAGTCCACTCATCCTTACAGAAGGAAATGGGTCGCTGATGCTTCTTTGGTCTTTGTGTATTGTGTGAGGTGGGTGGGTGGGTGGATAGTCGGTGATGAAATTAGCCACTGACATTGAATGGCCTAACATAACAAACCAGATATCGCCATGGAAACATGCCCGCCAAGAGGGAGGATTTCAGTGGTGGGATGTCTAATACGACCATCTGTCAATAAAACGCAATGTGCAATTCAGACCCTGCTTTGTCCGTCACATTTTGATAAACATAGCACACCTATGACTCTTCTTGAGTAAGTAACAACGCTGTGCCCTCCACAGATATAGTTGATACAGTTTAATGATCTATTTTTTAATCATGAGCGAGCAGTTTAGTTTGCATAGGGGTCACAAGCCATGGCAATGACAAGCAAGTCAATTCAATGACAGGGTAATATTCAAAATTAATGTGAGGTGGGAATTAGTCCATCACCAGAAGTGTGTCATTTGAAAAGCCTTGTTCTGAACGCCTAACAAGACAGGGCTATGAATCTGCTGAAAACGATGAATCAAAGATACTGTATATCACATCCAACATTAACCTGAAACGGCCCAGTTATATAATCAGGCTAGCTCCTGAGACCTGACCTGACCTTACGTAACCTCTCCTCCTCTCCCTGGGCCTCCGGGCTCACCTGCAGAAGTAAGAGGCGAGCTTTGTCATCACTTACTGAAATCCCAGTGTCCTGACCACCCAGGCACGCTCTGATGCTTGCTAATCAACCACAGCCTGGCAACACCACCAGTCCACCACTCTAAGATCTGGTAAGTCGATAACAAGACTCAGCGGCTCCGAGTCGCATCACACCCGCTGATAAAAAAAGCACCTCTCTCAGGACTGGACTGCCCATGAAGAAAATAATCTCCCCAGAAGCATGGAGAGTGAGAGAAGGAGTGAGGGAAAAGAGAAGGAGTGGGGGAAAAGAGAAGGAGTGAGGGAAAAGAGAAGGAGTGAGGGAAAAGAGAAGGCGTGAGGGAAAAGAGAAGGCGTGAGGGAAAAGAGAAGGCGTGAGGGAAAAGAGAAAGAGTGAGGGAAAAGAGAAGGAGTGAGGGAAAATAGAAAGAGTGAGGGAAAAGAGAAGGAGTGAGGGAAAAGAGAAGGAGTGAGGGAAAAGAGAAATAGTGAGGGAAGAGAAGGAGTGAGGGAAAAGAGAAAGAGTGAGGGAAAAGAGAAAGAGTGAGGGAAAAGAGAAAGAGTGAGAGAAAAGAGAAGGAGTGAGGGAAAAGAGAAGGAGTGAGGGAAAATAGAAAGAGTGAGGGAAAAGAGAAGGAGTGAGGGAAAATAGAAAGAGTGAGGGAAAAGAGAAAGAGTGAGGGAAAAGAGAAGGAGTGAGGGAAAAGAGAAGGAGTGAGGGAAAAGAGAAAGAGTGAGGGAAAAGAGAAGGAGTGAGGGAAAATAGAAAGAGTGAGGGAAAATAGAATGAATGAGGGAAAAGAGAAGGAGTGAGGGAAAAGAGAAGGAGTGAGGGAAAAGAGAAGGAGTGAGGGAAAAGAGAAGGAGTGAAGGAAGAGAGAAGGAGTGAGGGAAGAGAGGAGTGAGGGAAAAGAGAAGGAGTGAGGGAAAAGAGAAGGAATGAGGGAAAAGAGACGGAGTGAGGGAAAATAGAAAGAGTGAGGGAAAAGAGAAGGAGTGAGGGAAAATAGAAAGAGTGAGGGAAAAGAGAAGGAGTGAAGGAAGAGAGAAGGAGTGAGGGAAGAGAGAAGGAGTGAGGGAAAAGAGAAGGAGTGAGGGAAAAGAGAAGGAATGAGGGAAAAGAGACGGAGTGAGGGAAAATAGAAAGAGTGAGGGAAAAGAGAAGGAGTGAGGGAAAATAGAAAGAGTGAGGGAAAAGAGAAGGAGTGAGGGAAAAGAGAAGGAGTGAGGGAAAAGAGAAATAGTGAGGGAAGAGAAGGAGTGAGGGAAAAGAGAAAGAGTGAGGGAAAAGAGAAAGAGTGAGGGAAAAGAGAAAGAGTGAGAGAAAAGAGAAGGAGTGAGGGAAAAGAGAAGGAGTGAGGGAAAATAGAAAGAGTGAGGGAAAAGAGAAGGAGTGAGGGAAAATAGAAAGAGTGAGGGAAAAGAGAAAGAGTGAGGGAAAAGAGAAGGAGTGAGGGAAAAGAGAAGGAGTGAGGGAAAAGAGAAAGAGTGAGGGAAAAGAGAAGGAGTGAGGGAAAATAGAAAGAGTGAGGGAAAATAGAATGAATGAGGGAAAAGAGAAGGAGTGAGGGAAAAGAGAAGGAGTGAGGGAAAAGAGAAGGAGTGAGGGAAAAGAGAAGGAGTGAAGGAAGAGAGAAGGAGTGAGGGAAGAGAGGAGTGAGGGAAAAGAGAAGGAGTGAGGGAAAAGAGAAGGAATGAGGGAAAAGAGACGGAGTGAGGGAAAATAGAAAGAGTGAGGGAAAAGAGAAGGAGTGAGGGAAAATAGAAAGAGTGAGGGAAAAGAGAAGGAGTGAAGGAAGAGAGAAGGAGTGAGGGAAGAGAGAAGGAGTGAGGGAAAAGAGAAGGAGTGAGGGAAAAGAGAAGGAATGAGGGAAAAGAGACGGAGTGAGGGAAAATAGAAAGAGTGAGGGAAAAGAGAAGGAGTGAGGGAAAATAGAAAGAGTGAGGGAAAATAGAAAGAGTGAGGGAAAAGAGAAAGAGTGAATGGTTTGATGAGCATGAAAACGATGTAAGTCTCAGTCACCAGATTTGGAGTGGTGCCTGTGACAGCGTTTTCCACCAACATCAACAAAACACCAAAATATATAATTTCTCGTGGAAGAAAGTTGTCACATCCCTCCAATAGAGTTCCAGACACTTGTAGAATCTATGCCAAGATTCATTGAAGCTGTTCTGGGCTCTTGGTGGCCCAACGGCCTATTAAGACACTATGTTGGTGTTTCCTTTATTTTTGTCAGCTAGCTAATATGACTACAAACATTAAATCAACACATTTCAAGAGTGGACTTTTTCAGTTTTGACATACAAAATCACAAATACAAAAAAGCTGACATTCACATTTTTCTAAGAACACCACAAGGTTACAAAGACCATAAATGACTTGCTTTTTTACCAAACATCACATCCTTACTCAGTGGTTAACAACTGTGTATACAAGCTGGCCCCTACAGCGGAACCGTCACCACAAACCCACTCCCTTTCCCCGGGCTATAACGGAAAGGACTACACCACTCCGCTCCAAAAATAAATACGCTCTCAGTGTAAACAGTGTGGGCCCTGGTCAAAAGTAGAGCACTACATAAGGTAAAGGGTGCCATTTAGGACGCAAACCTTTGTCTGGCATTCATTTGAGTGCTATATTATTCAAGTACTCCGCCAGACTCTTTTTAAAGCCATTTGTATTTTTCTGAGTGCTTCAGATTTGATTGAGAGCTTCTTTATGGTCATAACTCCATTGCTCTGACGGACGACTGACTCTATGACTAAACCACAGCAGGGTCCAAAGTTCTGCCTCACTTCCCTGATAAAGGCTTAAGCTGTGAATGATATAAGAGGCTCTAGTCTACAACAATCACATTGAACTTTACTATTGTCAGTATTATTCCCCATAAAAACAAAAGGATCACACTTATTTTACACAGAATGCACATCTATGTGCACTAAAAGTGTATACTGTGTATGTATATGTGCAATAAAAGTGTATACTGTATATGTATATGTGCAATAAAAGTGTATACTGTGTATGTCTATGTGCAATAAAAGTGTATACTGTGTATGTCCTGTAGTGCTGAGCAATTATTGCTTTTTGAAGTCGGGTAGTTTTCGGTTCGGTTTTTAGAAAAATAATCACGTTTTCAATTTCGGTTTTGATTTTTTTAAACAATAAATGCATTATGTGGGTTCAATGCTGAAACAACACAGAATAAAACAATTGATGGTAGTGACTGCTCTTTACTACCACTTATTAGGCTCTAACCATAGTTTATTCACATTACTTTACTTAAATCAAATATATTGGTTGTGTATATTACACATTTGTTTTTAGTATGATGATGATAATGAAATTATTTCATTAATACAACTCCAATGACTGCCCATTTGGGCATATCACTTATTAATAAACCTTTCCTTTGTTCACAGTACTTTAATAAAATATTTCAGTTGTTGTGTATATAAAAAAAATATATTTGATGATTTATTATTTTAAGTCATTATCTAATCTCTGCTCAGTGCTATCTCTGATCCCCAAAGAGTCATCCTTCAAGCTAGTAGATGCATTGTCGGGTAGAGATACCTAAGCAACTGCTATTTACCCCTCTCGTGTCTCTCTATCGCTCTTCCCCTCAGTGTCTGTCTGCCGGCCCCACAGGCAGGCTTGAACCAATGAGAACAGGTAGCTCTAGCCGCAATGGATTCTGGTCATTGTAGTTAATTACCAAATTGATTATTGAGCGCACAGAAAGAAAAAGAACAAAATGGAATTCAAATAATTGATGTTGGTCAATTACTTATTTAAACAATTTATATAAACTGACATTTTGGTTAATCGCTCAGCACTAATGTCCTGTATACTTGCACAAAACCATGCATACGCACTTCCAACTGGGATGCTTACCTTGCTCTCCGGCCGTGGCTCGCGTTTTCCTAGATGCTGTCCCATGTTGTCAACAGAGACTGGGGGAAAAAACAGAAGAGTGGCATCAGACCCAACTGGAAATACAACACTCCTTTAAATCAGAGACTCTGTCGTTTTAAAAAAGAGAAGCAATAAATCACAGTAAAGTAAGACCACTGTTGTACAGCAACACAATATCTTCAAAGGTTGAAAGTAAAGTCAAGGCTCGCACACATCGGACCGAATGTGGCTCAAGCATTCGTCTGCCGATCATACGGCGCACTGTGTTTTAGGGACCACTCGCTGTAGACATCTGACTGCCGTCGTTTTTTCACGCGATTCTACAAATTGGTGCACACTTGGTTCGCAATTACGTTCAGAGGTGCTAAATACTCTTGGCCAGCAAATGCTATTGGTGTGTCTGAGACCTTAGATGAGTTGTTACATTGGGGGTGTCATTAGATGTGCACTAACATGCTATTATCTATCTATCTATCTATCTATCTATCTATCTATCTATCTATCTATCTATCTATCTATCTATCTATCTATCTATCTATCTATCTATCTATCTATCTATCTATCTATCTATCTATCTATCTATCTATCTATCTAATGGGGAAATGTGTCATTTGGGTGAAATTTAAGAGAGGCAGGCAATGAAGAAGACAGAGATGAGAGAGTTGATGAAAAAGGAGAGAATAGAATCAGTTGGAGCAAATAATATAGAAAGAATGACTAAAAGAGAAATTATGAAGAAGGGGATGAGAGTGAGATTGGTTTAATTGCACACAACAAATTAAAAAGTCGTAGCTAGCTACTGCAGTCGTGTCTCGCTGCCAATCAGCCTGTTGTCGACAACCTCTCATATGGATCCCAGGGATAATCACAAAAAACCCCCAGAGTGAAATCAGTTTGACATATAATCAAATAATCGGGAGCAGCAGCAGCTCTGTTCCCCGGCCCTAGAGAGGCAGTAGTGCCTCAGTAAAGCAATAGCTACATTGCAAAGAGAACGCTTTTATCTTCCTGCAAACCAGCCACAACCCTGAATGTGTAGCCAAGATTCAAACCTTCCACCTCAGTATATGCATGCAGGGGTTTATAGGCAAGGTGGCATCACCTTGATTGTGTTGCTTGGTACTGTTCAACTCCACTATAGATACAGTTCCCCACACCTCCCAACTATTTTATCCTTTTGATATAATCCCTACACCCTTTCTCTACAGGAGGCCCTTTGATATAATCCCTACACCCTTTCTCTACAGGAGGCCCTTTGATATAATCCCTACATCCTTTCTCTACAGAAGGCCCTTTGATAAAATCCCTACACCCTTTCTCTACAGGAGGCCCTTTGATATAATCCCTACACCCTTTCTCTACAGGAGGCTTTTTGATATAATCCCTACATCCTTTCTCTACAGAAGGCCCTTTGATAAAATCCCTACACCCTTTCTCTACATGAGGCCCTTTGATATAATCCCTACACCCTTTCTCTACAGGAGGCTTTTTGATATAATCCCTACTCCCTTTCTCTACAGGAGGCCCTTTGATATAATCCCTACACCCTTTCTCTACAGGAGGCTTTTTGATATAATCCCTACACCCTTTCTCTACAGGAGGCTTTTTGATTTAATCCCTACACCCTTTCCCTACAGGAGGCCTTTTGATTTAATCCCTACACCCTTTCCCTACAGGAGGCCTTTTGATTTAATCCCAACAGGAGGCCTTTTTTTTACCTCCTGCCAGGCCATCATTGTAAATAACAATTTGTTCTAAACTGACTTGCCTGGTAAAAAAAAAATATTAATTATCACACACATTATCACTCACCACATAACTGCTGCACCCACTGCTGTCTTTAATGCACATGAGAGGATGAATTAAGATGTATTGGATTGAACATGTCTCATGTGATAATATCTATCCAATTGACAAGGTAATGGAGAATTAATCCTGCATCAATGCCCCAATCTAATTTTTACCTTAACAAAAGGTTGATATCTTAAAGCAGACATCCTCCCTCATGCTAGAAGAAAATGACCACTTAAAACATTGAGCAGAACAATCTGGAATTAGAGACGAAGCCGTGGACTGTGCGGCTGATTAAACTTTTCTTATTGTTTTGGCAGCAGGGGAGCGCTGTTCACCGTACATGTCGAATTCATATAATACACTTCTGGTGTCTCAGAGAGCAAGATCATGATTAGAAACTCACTGAGCGTGATGCCCACACTATGCTTGATATAGCATTTGAATATATCACGAATCTTGGGCCCTGTACCCAACATTTTTGTTACATTGTCTTTTGTTGGGACTGAATGCAGCCCTACTCACGTGTGACAGGAGCCTAAACAGTATGAGAGATGAGATGGTTGTTTTCTTTCACACAGGGCTTTAAATGGGTTCTGATGTCATGCTGTACTAGGGAGCCGTTTCCATTGGCTTAAGCATTCACAGTACGGGGGAAACAAGCTTTATTTTATCTCTGCACAAACGCACCGATTTGCACAAGAAATTGGCTTACCTCACACAGAAACATACAGAAACATACAGAAACTCAAGTCCTTTTGTTCACCCGACCTAGAATACCTCGTAATCAAATGCTGACCGAAATTACTTCCCAAGATAATTCTATTCGGTTATAATCACAGCCGTGTACAGTGGCAAGAAAAAGTATGTGAACCCTTTGGAATTACCTGGATTTTGGTCATAAAATTAGTCACAAAAAAATTGACAAACACTGTGCTTAAACTAATAACACACAAAATATTATATTTGTCTTATCTATATTTAATACATCATTTAAACATTCACAGTGTACTGTAGGTTGGAAAAAGTATGTGGACCTCCTAGGCTAATCAATGAGACGAGATTGGAGATGTTGGTTACAGTTGCCCTGCCCTATAAAAAACACTCACAAAATTTGAGTTTGCTATTCACAAGATGCATTGCCTGACGTGAGCCATGCCTCGAACAAAAGAGATCTCAGAAGAATTAAGATGAAGAATTGTTGACTTGCATAAAGCTGGAAATGGTTACAAAAGTATCTCTAAAAGCCTTGATGTTCATCAGTCCACGGTAAGACAAATTGTCTATAAATGGAGAAAGTTCAGCACTGTTGCTACTCTCACTAGGAGTGGCCGTCCTGCAAAGATGACTGCAAGAGCACAGCGCAGAATGCTCAATGAGGTTAAGAAGAACCCTGGAGTGTCAGCTAAAGACTTACAGAAATCTCTTGAACATCCTAACATCTCTGTTGATACGTAAAACACTAAACAAGAATGGTGTTCATGGGAGGACACCATGGAAGAAGCCACTGTTGTCCAAAAAAAACATTGCTGCACGTCTGAAGTTCGCAAATGAGCACCTGGATGTTCCACAGCGCTACTGGCAAAATATTCTGTGGACAGATGCAACTAAAGTTGAGTTGTTTGGAAGGAACACACAACACTATGTGTGGAGAAAAAGGCACAGCCCACCAACATCAAAACCTCATCCCAACTGTAAAGTATGGTGAAGGGAGCAACATGGTTTGGGGCTGCTTTACTGCCTAAGGGCCTGGACAGCTTGCTATCATCGACAGAAAAATGAATTCCCAAGATTATCAAGACAATTGAAGGAGAATGTAAGGCTATCTGTCCGCCAATTGAAGCTCAACAGAAGTTTGGTGATGCAACAGGACAACGACCCAAAACACAGAAGTAAATCAACAACAGAATGGCTTCAACAGAAGAAAATACCCGTTCTGGAGTGGCCCAGTCAGAGTCCTGACCTCAACCCGATTGAGATACTGTGGCATGACCTCAAGAGGATATTGCTGAACTGAAACAGTTTTGTAAAGATTAATGGTCCAAAATTCCTCCTGACAGAAAACGTTTGGTTGAGTTTATTGCTGCCAAAGGAGGGTCAACCAGTTATTAAATCCAAGGGTTCACATACTTTTCCCACCCTACACTGTGAATGTTTACACGGTGTGTTCAATAAAGACATGAAAACATATAATTGTTTGTGTGTTATTAGTTGAAGCAGACTGTGTTTGTCTATTGTTGTGACTTTTATGACCTATTTATGCAGAATTCCAGGTAATGCCAAAGGGTTCACATACTTTTGCTTGCCACTGTATATTCCCCCTCAAGCAGATACCACGAAGGCCCTTAAAGAAGTACACTGGACTTTATGCAAACTGGAAACCACATTTCCTGAGGCCACATGTATTGTAGCTGGGGATTTTATGAAGTAAATTTGAGGAAAACGCTACCAACACATTGACTGTAGCACAAACATTAGACCACTGCTACTCAGCTTTTTGAAAGGCCTACAAGGCCCTCCCCCACCTTCCCACCGGCAAATCTGATTACGACTCCATTTTGCTCCTTTTTATTTTATTTTTTTTTTTTTTTTTATTTCACCTTTATTTAACCAGGTAGGTCAGTTGAGAACAAGTTCTCATTTGCAACTGCGACCTGGCCAAGACAAAGCAAAGCAGTGCGACAAAAAACACAGAGTTACACATTAAACAAACATTCAAAAACACAATAGAAAATCTATATACAGAGTGCAAAATGTAGTGCAAAAATGCAGTAAGGTTAGGAGGCTCCTACCTTCCTATAGACAGAAACTCAAACAGGAAGTACCCGTGCTAAGGACTGGTCTGACAAATCGGAATCCATGCTTCAAGATTGTTTTGATCACGTGGATTGGGATATGTTCAGGGTATAACATCAAGGCCATCAGACTGTGAAATAACCATCACTAGGCAGCTTCCACACGGTTACGTAACCCTGCACTTTAGAGGCTGCTTGCCCTATATACATAGACTTGAAATCATTGGCCACTTAAAAAATGGAACACTAGTCACTTTAATAATGTTTACATACTGCTTTACTCATCTCATATGTATATACTGTATTCTATTCTACTGTATTTTAGTCAATGTCACTCCCGTTGCTTGTCCTAATATTTATTTATTAATTCCATTATTTTACTTTTAGATGTGTGTGTATTGTTGTGAATTGTTAGATATTACAGCACTGTTGGCGCTAGAAATTGAGAAATATTAGAAATATTGCAGCGGCAAAAATCTTGTAACTTTTCTTTTATGATTGCGATGCATGCGTGTCAGGCTCTGGCCATAGAGAAGCATAGGCTTCTCTATGTAGCTATGGTCACAGTCTGACAGTGTCGTTCTTTTCTGTTTCTGTGTGGGGTTTTGGGTTGGATCCCTAATTAGAGGCAGCTGCACCGCATTGTCTCTAATTAGGGATCCCATATATGTTGAGTCTGTCCTTCACTCTGGTGTGGGTCGTTGTTGTCGTTATATGTCGCAGTCACGGTGAGAAGTAAGTGTGTTTTCTTCACGTCCGTTAATTAGTGTGTTTTGTTAACGTGACGTTTTTTCCTATAGTGTTTGTTTTCGTTTTTGTATGTTTTGTTTCTACATAGTATTTATTATTACGTAGTATAATAAAACAATGTCGAACTATTATCCCTGCGCTGCGCCTTGGTCTCTCAATGCACCCACTCGTGACAATGCGATACAACCTTTACTCATGGACATCATAAAAAAAAGTGCCAAGATGATTACCTCTGCATTAGAGTGAGTATTACCTACAGTATATGCAGCATAGAGCAGATTAGTGTATTTTTGCAGAGGCCAAATGTAGCCCTTGATGTCTCAGACAGTATACTACTGCCTATGGCTTAAGGGGTAAGATTATGAACAATAGAGTACAAAGCAGCATCTTGGTAATCATCAGATCCAGAGCCAAAAACGCCACCTTTGTTGCTATGGGCTCATCTCACCACCACAGCACACCGTCTATCATCTTGAGAAAGTCTTAAAGCAGCCATGATGCCTGAGCTATGGGTGATATACACTCACCGGCCACTTCATTAGGTATACCTTGCTAGTACTGGGTTGGACCCCTTTTTGCCTTCACAACTGCCTTAATTCTTCATGGCATAGATTCAACAAGTTGCTGGAAACATTCCTCAGAGATGTTGGTCCATATTGACATTATAGCATCAGTTGCTGCAGGTTTGTCTGCTGCACATCCATGATGCGAATCTCCCGTTCCACCACATCCCAAAGGTGCTCTATTGGATTGAGATCTGGTGACTGTGGAAACCATTTGAGTACAGTGAACTCATTGTCATGTTCAAGAAAACAGTTTGAGATGATGTGATCTTTGTGACATGGCACGTTATCCTGCTGGAAGTAGCCATTAGAAGATGGGTACACTGTGGTCATAAAGGGATGGACATGGTCAGCAACAATACTCAGGTAGACTATGGTGTTTAAACGATGTTCAATTGATACTAAGGGGTCAAAAGTGTGCCAAGAAAATATCCCCCACACCATTACACCATCACCACCAGCCTGTACCGTTGATACAAGGCAGGATGGATCCATGCTTTCATGTTGTTAACGCCAAATTCTGACCCTACCATCTGAATGTCGCAGCAGAAATCGGGACTCATCAGACCAGGCAATGCTTTTCCAATCTTCAATTGTCCAATTTTAGTGGGACAAAGTAAAAGAAAACACCTTTCTTCCCCATACTTCATAATGGAATACACGTTGGCTTCAGAATTAATCTACTGTTACTAATAGAACATGACATATTTGGTACAGCTGCCATATAGACTAAGCTTTGGCTAGCATAGCTCTCTTATGGAGCAAGGTCCTGAAACAAGTTTTAATCCTTTCTTAAAACAACACTCTCTGGCGAATGAGGGCTCAATCATGTAAGCATGGTTAAGTAGTTGAGTAGCTATAACCAAGAAAAATACAAACAACTACGCTAGATGAAAATGTAATGCAGAAAACTAATTGACAAGACTAGCAAGCAAAAGTAAGAGGCCGACCCTTCTTCAGTGTGCTTTGCTGTCTTTCTCCAGACTAGAAAGATGACATTTCTTCATGGCTTTGCCTGTGAACAAGACCACCTTACCAGTAACAACACCGACATGTGTCAACATTCTTCTTCCCAAGGTTGTAAGTGTGAGAAACTCTGTGAACGTATTATCTGGAAGATTCTGGGAAACCAAAATAACATTGAGAGAATATCTACGTCACAAAGAGCGGTGAGAGGATACAGTGGCCTTCCGCGATGAGGCCTACCTCACAAAAATATTGCACAACCACAGAGGGAGCCTGCGAGGACTTGCAAAACATGGGCGTTGCATACCACCAAAAGAAAAACGCATGCTGTAATTAAACTTCTACACAGCAGCCTCCAATCCAACAAATATCCTCCATTCCTTGCCTTTTTGCTCATAGGCCTCTATAAGGTTCTCTGACTCAAACACTTTGCAAATCAAATGGGGGGTACACTACAGGCAGGGGAAGAGGACATACCGAGACTGAGAGACACAGTGGATGAGAGAACCATATAGGTCTCTCTCTCTCTCTCTCTCTCTCTCTCTCACACACACACACACACACCCCTCTGGGGACAGGAACTCAGTCTATTCTATTTGAAAGTTGTATAGAAGATCGAGCAGCAGAGCGGCATGCTAATTACAGGCCGATCGCCTCACATATAGGCCAGCACTCACAGTACTGCAGCACTCAGAGCCATCAATGCACATGAGCAATTATCTATATTCTCTGACTGTAAGTTCTGCTGGTGTGATTACTCTGCTGCCGTCTGTTACCTAGGATCATAAGACTCAATTACTTTGAAAATCAAACAAAAATCTTTTGATTTGGTCTGGCTGAGACGCTTAATTCATAAAATAAATACCTCATACACTTTTCCTTACATCAACATAATGCCTTCTGACTTGGTTGCCCATCTACTTGTCAGCTGGTTGTTTGACTTATAGCTAGTAGTTAATGTGTTTTTATTTAATACTAGTACCATAAGAAACGGGGAGTTTGTTTTAATGTTAATTTTAATCCTTAAACAACTACGCTAGATGAAAATGTAATGCAGAAAAGAGAGGAGCGTAAGAGCGGAGAGCTCGTTGTTTATAACACGCACCAACTCAAGAGATAAAGGCACCACAGCTCAATTCATAAGCCATACCTCCGTATCTCCATCTGAGAGTAATTGGGTTTAAAGTATCAACAGAAAAAGCAATCTTCCTTCTCTACAGTGAGAAGCGGATACATAAGTATTCATTTCTTCTACTTACCAACCTGCGAGACTGAAACAGAGACTACTTTCCTGCAACATAAATGTCCCTTTAGGGACAAACAGCTATTTATGATTGCTGAAAGATGGAACTATGGATTATCCTGTATAAACAGTGGGCACAATAAAAACCTAGACACAATGTGATACAATATGACTGAGTCTACATTCTCAAGTTTCCCAGAATACCTGGGTGAACACACTTTACAGGTTCAGAGAACAATAAGCCTAAACGTTGTTCTAAACATCTCTTTCTACTTAGCCCGCACGGGAATGTTCCACTTTGACACGTTCCTCTGGTCACGGTACAAAACACAGGGTCAACGAGCACCCTGGGTAAAGTAGACACTCTCTAGTTGGGGTTACTCTGGAGATTGGGAAAACCAAGCAAACAATTCATTGTTGAGCAGTTTTTCCATGGGACTAAGATATCCTTCTAAGATATCAGGGTATAACGGTCCCATGACTCGCTCCCTCTAAGTCCTCATATTATCAGTGTTAACTGGTCACAATAATAAACTCCCAGAAGGTTTAGCATGTCTGTTGTATCTCCCAGCTGTGTGTGGTCTAAGTAGGGGTCAGAGACACTGCCCTCTCCATGGTGCTGAATGCAGACCAACACACTCACTCACTATCTCACACAGCACACACGCATCACACACACACAGACAGACTTCCTGTCATTATGGATCCAAAAGTGCCAGGAACGTGTGCGGCTGGTGTGTATGTGTGTGGCTCGGCTCTTCCATGGAAATTAGCTAATATAAAGTTGTCCTTGTAGACGGTGGACAAGTGCTTCATTTAACCCTCCAGCTACCCTTGGTTGCCAAAGGGCTTACGTTGCCCACTTGGAGATACTCAGTGATACTAAGTCCATGGTAGTGACACTAGAGCCAGGATCAGAGGTCAACATCTGTCCTCAGAGAGAGCATCTGGTGTACAGCAATCAGGGTCGTGTTCATGACGGCACAGAGCTGAAAAAGTTTTGCAACTAAAAAAAAATATATCATGTTTCTTATTGGCAAGTCCATGTTATGACCTTGGACACAGAGATGGATGGAGGACAACTTTGCTAGGAAGAGAGACTCGCGTTTCTCCTTCCCTGTTTCTTATCTCTTTATGTTCTCCTCTTTCATTCCTTCCTTTTCTCCCTATACGCATCTCTCTCAAGCTCTGGGAACAGAGGTTTGTGAGTGTTTGAAATGCCTGTGTGAGTGTTTGAATGTCATGTTTGTGGGCAAGGCACTGTCCTACTTCCCTGCTCACTGGGCTTCCAGACGTTTTTATCATTTCAGATGTTCACAGAAAGGATGACCGTGAACACCATGGTCACACCACGGTCCACCGTCTAAGTCCAAAATTAGCTGGCATAGACCCCATTGCAGCATCACTGTGGTCCTGTTCTACACAGAAAGCCCATCATTAGTGGCAGAACCAAGCTTTGCTTTAGGCTGATTCAGTCAGCACTGAATCATTGATGCGGACAGCTGTGACTTTTACAGTAGGAAGTTTGGGCAGCTGAGTGAGCTGAATCATTGATGTGGACAGCTCCTGTCTTTTACAGTAGGAAGTTTGGGCAGCTCCATAACATCTTGTCCTGATACTCCATATGACCTGCGATGTTTCCAGTTCCAGGCAGCAGCCTGTCCATCACTTAGCTCTCATACTGCCAGGACAGTGCTTTACAGGGCTCCCAAGTGGTGCAGTGGTCTAAGACACTGCATCTCAGTGCTAGAGGTGTCACTACAGACAACCTGGCTCAAATCCAGACTGTATTACAACCGACTGTGGTTGGGAGTCCCATCTGGCGGTGCACGTTTGGCCGGTGTAGGCCGTCTTTGTAAATAAGAATTTGTTCTTAACTGACTTGCCTAGTTAAATAAATAAACAGTCTCTCCCAACCCTTGGGCAGAAGAAGCAAACACTGAAGACTATATAATTGGATTTATGCAGGACCTTCACAACAGAGAAATGGGTTTGTGGTTAGTAGTATCTTGGGTTATGTTCTGTAGAATCCTCCATAACTAATCTGAGATCAAAAGCAAAACTGATGCTTTTGAAAGAGAGAGAGAGCGATCAAGTGGAGTACCATTAGTGTTGTCATCAGAATAAATAAGTCATGTAGGAAGGCATTTAAATCTCAGCCCTAAAGGCCAGTTTCGATGCTTGTTTGCGTGTTTACTTACTTCTTTATAGACATGCCTAAAGCCCCTGATGGGCATCTATCGTGTTCCCATAGAGCGCATGTTGATATTCTTCGCGACAGCTTACACAACCCACGGCCACCTGGGCTTCACCACTTCAAGCTGGGAATTCTAAACTTGGCACGCGTGGCATGAAAATGATCTCTGCCATCTGTTTCTAATACACGTTGTCGACGCTGCGCACAGGCCTGCCATGCTGGGCGAACTCAACACGTCAGACAACTATGCTGTCATCACCGTGGCTTTCTGTGAGCACAAACAGTCTGGTTGCACCACGCCTTTAGAAAACTCTCTTGCCGTCATATGACGAAGTTCAAGGGGGTATGAATCGACCTGCCTGAAAGCAACACTAACTGGCGCAGACAGGAGAGGAAGTGAGATAGACAGAAGGGAGGAAGTTGGTGAGGTTGTGAGTACGTAAGTTACCTCTGTGATTCACCTACTTGCAGAGGCATGCACATGCAGGCACACGTAAACCTACACACACACATACACAGGAGTCTCTCTAACATACACACAAAATTAGACTTCCGAGTTCTTTCCCACACAGGATAACATAAACATGCATTAAACACACATTCCAAGTCTTATATTGCATCTGTAAGCTACTTCATATCCCGATATATGCAGGTCTAATATGGACCAGCTTGAGGAAAGATCTGGAAGACTTTACTTTTGCTCTGGTTTCCTGTGTATCACAGCCATTCCCCTGTGTCTCTACAGCAGCAATGACTAAAATCCTATGAATAATCACAAAACATGCCAACATATATCAGCACAACCTGAGGGTTATATCCAATAGACACACTCACAAGTCGTGTGTGTCAGGTGTTAAGAAGGCACACTTTGTGAAAGGCAAATGAAGGAATGTTAAATCAGCAAGACGTGTGACTGTTAAACAAACAGCTTAGCGTTTTTTCTGACTGACTTTAATACCTCGGTAATATTTTGTGGAATCTCTTCCAATAACCCTGTCATTCAATAGAAAAACCAGAACTATCACTTGATTCTGTTCAAAACTACAACTGACAGTGTAAAGTTCCACATAAGCAGAATGGTCTCACTTCTTCACCACAAGAGATGTACGGTACATTGTACTTTTTGTACATAATACATTGATCTTACAGATCATTTTTTCAATTCAGTTTGGGGGTTGGTGTTTTGTTAATTTTCTACCACCAGATGTCTTCTTTGAAAACAGCACTTAGAAGAGGATACATGTGGATGACATAAGCGTGTCGGTCAGACCTGGGCTCAAACAGTATTTGAAATAGTCCCAAAAGTGCACTCCATGCCCAGCTGTGTCAAGTTTGAACCCAGGTCTGTTATCAGTTCCTTTTCTCCTCTACTGTAATGTTACGAGTCCTGAGGAGAATCAAGGCTATTAGATTTTCGTACACTAAATCTGTGGAGTTCAGATAGAAACACCAACTCATGTGCAAGTTTTTATTTATAGAATGCAGATAGAGGATGACTTTGGGGTCCAAAAAAATGTCTGATCCGCCATAGCCTGGTTAGGTGACTAACCTACAAGTAAACAAATAATTTCTAATCAGTTAAAGGGAGTAGGCCAATGCATTGACGTGTGTGTGGTTCCCTCTCTGTGTGCAAGCTAACTAATTATGTAACAGATGTCTTGTCATTTCATTCTGAAAACATAACTATGTTCATTATAGGATGCGCTCTGCATCCACGCCTATATGACATAGCTCTGGCCAAGGAGCCTAGTACTAGCGTAACATTCAACACAGAGTTAATGTGAGCACTGCTTGGAGGAAAACGTGTTGTGACACTCAGTGTGAAAGCATGATGTGATATGCGACCGACAGTGATAGTCTAACCGATGTCTTTTTCTCTAGGCCTTATTTGAGTCTATAGAAATATGCACATTGACAATGGCATGATGTGTCGCTTTGTCAAACATTAAATAGAATGGATGAATAACACGACATTCCTCGCATATTACGCAGGTCGAAACCTATCAAGTACTTATAGGCTAAACAAGACAGCGTACATGTTTACTAAATCGGTCAAGACAGCTGTCAGCGGAATTACAACGTGTCAGTCACATGGTCGCGGGCTGCCACAACCAGCATTTACTATTATTTTACATACCCTTCTCCGTTTTGATTCAATCAAATGCATCCACAATAACAGGCTGCGATTCTGATGTGTAGTTTCTCTTTTTGACGTTGTTTTCACACACTGTCTTCGGCAAAAAAAATGTATGTCTCGTTGCTTCCTGTTTTAGGTACAGTGGTGGTTGTTTCTTCGGGGTGGGGCGGGATGTAGATATTCCGCAAAAGAGCAGAGCATGCCCGTACACGCACTCTTTATCGTAATGTATGAAAAGGTATATTGGGCAACACAGAAACTGTTGCAATGTACTTTCTTGCTTTAGCAGACTAAGCATGTCATTGCAGGTAGCCTCGCGGTTAGAGTGCTGAGCCTGTAACCGAAAGGTCGCTTGTTCGAATACCCGAGGCGACGAGGTGAAAAACCTGTCGATGTGCTTGAGCAATGCACTTAATTTGCTCCAAGGGCTGACCCTGTATGTAGGCCGTCATTGTAGATAAGAATTTGTATTTAACTGACTTAGTTAGATGAAGGTGAAATGAAAAATACAGCAGATTGGGTAAGATTCATAAACAGGCTTTGAATTAAATGGAATTGGACATTGTGTTCTTATTCAAATCAATTAGGGACACTAATTACACAGTAATTAAAATATTGTTCTGATCCTTGCTATATGAGCAACGTTACACTTCTCACCAAGTGAGTTAATCCTATTGGTACTAGTAGTGTTAGCTGTTTGTCTTTTACATCAGACACCTGCGTTCGCTACACTGGTGTCAGAAGTGGGATGGCGGCTGTGAGGCCATCAGAACCCTCACAACCATATGTGTGAGGGGGCCGTGGTCGTTTGAATCACAGGGACAAGCATTCCTGTTCAGGGGTCCAGTGTAGCAATCCTTGCTATCAGAGCCACGTTACAATTTGTTACAAACCTATTAAAACCCTATTGGCTCGATGCGTAGGGCATTTCCCTTTAATGCCAGCAACCCGGGTTCACTTCCCAGCCTGCTGTTTGCTACACTATTATGTAATTACATGTGATACTAATCTGCGTGACTTGGCAATTGAAGCTTCTCACGGTGTCTTTAGGCATTGATATGGAGAAAGTCAATTTACCAAACACTATAATAGTTTAAAGTCATGGGGTGTCATCTATGACGAGTAAGTGAAGTGGATTTACACCTGGTAACAGAATTTCGGTCATGGATTTTCATCATGGGTCCCTAATCTGCAGTACACAGAAGTTCATAATTATAGATATTAATGGCATTCTCTTAATGGTGATGTATCCTGAATAGGTACGCAAAGGTATAAATATGTAATATCCTCCTTTGCATATTTGGGTATTATTCTACACACTGGCTATTAGTTTAATGAGCTCCGCCCCCAAACAAGACCAAATGTGGTTAGTCCGGACTGGAACAAATCTGAACCAATTATAGACATCTGTGTTTAACAAGTTTTGACATCAAAGTACAGCACAGTAGAGCTCAGTAGAGTAGAGTACAGCAACGTAGAGTAAAGTAAAGTACAGTAAAGTAAAGTAGAGTAGAGTAGAGTACAGTACAGTAGAGTAGAGTACAGTAGAGTACAGTAGAGTACAGTAATGAAAAGTAGAGTACAGTATAGTATAGTACAGTACAGTAGAGTACAGTAGAGTAGAGTACAGTACAGTACAGTACAGTAAAGTAGAGTAGAGTAGAATAGAGTAGAGTAAAGTACAGTACAGTAGATTATACTGTACTCAACTCTAGTGTGCTCTATGGTGTATTGTACTAAACTCTACTGTACAGTAATGTACTGTACTAAACTATACTCTACTTTTCATTACTGTACTTTTCTTTACTGTGCTGTACTGTACTGTGCTGTCCAAACTTGTGAACCCAACTGTGGTTTGTGCAGTGGTGTAAAGTACTAAAGTACTTTAAACTTTAAACCGTAGTTTTTTGGGGTATCTGTACTTTATTTGCACATCATCATTTGCACATCCATCATTCCAATGTTAATGCTAATCTGTATTTTATTTCACCACTATGGCCTATTTATTGTCCTACCTTCCTAACCTTACTGCATTTTGCACTACATTTACACACTCTGTATATAGATTTTCTATTGTGTTATTGACTGTACGTTTGTTTATTCTCATGTGTAACTCTGTGTTGTTTTTTGTCGCACTGCTTTGCTTTGTCTTGGCCAGGTCGCAGTTGTAAATGAGAACTTGTTCTCAACTGACCTACCTGGTTAAATAAAGGTGAAATAAAAAATTAAAAAATTAAAAATATTTATATTTTTGACAACTTTTACTTTTACTTCACTACATTCCTGAAGAAAATAATGTACTTTTTACTCCATACATTTTCTCTGACACCCATAAGTACTAGTTACATTTTGAATGCTTAACACAAAAATGGTCCAATTCAACAAACGTATCAACCGAACATCCCTGGTCATCCCTAATGCCTCTGATCTGGCAGACTCACTAAATACAAAGT
Organism: Thymallus thymallus; assembly: GCA_023634145.1. Taxonomy (NCBI): domain Eukaryota; kingdom Metazoa; phylum Chordata; class Actinopteri; order Salmoniformes; family Salmonidae; genus Thymallus; species Thymallus thymallus. Next base: position 5,178,318 of record CM042415.1, read on the forward strand.
TTAGGTTGTAAATTATGTCTGAGTGTTGGAGAGTGCCGCTGGCTTTCCGTAAATGTAAAAACAAGAATGTTAGGCCGCCTGGTTTGCTTAGTATAAGGAATGTGAAATGATTCATACTTTTGATATTTAAGTATATTTTAGCAATTACATTTACTTTTGATACTTAAGTATATTTCAAACTTACACAAGTAGTATTTTAATGGGTGACTTTCACTTAACTTATTTTCTATGAAGCTCTCTACTTTTTCCACCACTGGGTTTGTGAATACTATGATTTCCCAATGTAGCCAAATCAATAACAGAAATTGCATTACAGATTTTGGTGAATTCCGTTACTGATCTGGTAACGGAATTTAGAATTTGAATCACTAAATAATTCATAAACAAATGGATATTTAGATTAATAAATAAATTAGGCCCTAATCTATGGATTTCACATGACTTGGAATACAGATACTTTTTTTTTTAAAGGTAGGGGCGTGGATCAGAAAACCAGTCAGTATCTGGTGTGACCACCATTTGCCTCATGCAGCGCATAGAGTTGATCAGGCTGTTGACTGTGGCCTGTGGAATGCTGTCCCACTCCTCTTCAATGGCTGTGCAAAGTTGCTGGATATTGGAACTGGAACACGTTGTCGTACACGTCCATCCAGAGCATTCCAAACATGCTCAGTGGATTAAATGTCTGGTGAGTATGCATGCCATGGAAGAACTGGGATATTTTCAGCTTCCAGGAATTGTGTACAGATCCTTGCGACATCCTAGCAACATGCATTATGATGCTGAAACATGAGGTCATGAACAGCACACTTCTCCAGCATGCCAGTGACAGGTGAAAAAGCTGGATGTGGTCTGCGGTTGTGAGGCCAGTTGGATGTACAGCCAAATTCTCTAAAATGACGTTGGAGGTGGCTTATGGTAAAGAAATTTATATAAAATTATCTGGCAACAGCTATGCTGGACATTCCTGCAGTCAGCATGTGGCATTGTGTTGTGTGACAAAACTACACATTTAAGAGTGGTCTTGGCTTTTATTGTCCCCAGCATAAGCTGCAACTGTGTAGTGATCATGCTGTTTAATCAGCTTCTTGATATGCCACACCTGTCAGGTGGATGGATTATCTTGGCAACAGAGAAATACTCACTAACAGGGATGTAAACAAATTTCTGAAAAAAAATTGAAAGAAATTGTCACGTCTACCCCCGCTCCCCCTCTTCGGCGCTCGATATCACCGGTCTTCTAACTACCGGTCCTGGCAACCCATCATCACGCACACCTGAGCATCATCAGCCACACCTGGACTTCATAACTTCCCCTTTATCCATTGTATTCACCCCTCAGGCAGTTTTGGTTATGTTTTCCATGTAAGATGCTTCCATTGTTTTGTATCGTTCGATGTTCTTCGTAATTAAACTCACTAACTGCACTTGCTTCCTGACTCACTGCATCCACGTTACAGAAATAAGCTTTCCAGAGGGTGGTGCGGCCCGCAAAACGCATCACCGTGGGCACACTGCCTGCTCGCCAGGACACCTGCAGCAGGCGATGTCACAGGAAGGCAAAAAAGATCATCAAGGACATCAACCACCCGAGCCACGGCCTGTTCACCCCGCTATCATCCAGAAGGCGAGGTCAGTACAGGTGCATCAAAGCTGGGACCGAGAGACTGAAAAACAGCTTCTATCTCAAGGCCATCAGACTGTTAAATAGCCATCACTAGCCGGCTACCACCCGGTCACCCAACCCTGCACCTTAGAGGCTGCTGCCTTATGTACAGTACATAGACATGGAGCACTGGTCACTTTAATAATGGAACACTGGTCACTTTAATAATGTTTACATACTGTTTAACTCATTTCATATACAGATGAAGTCAGATTTTTACATACACTTAGGATAAAGTCAATAAAACTGTTTTTTTCAACCACTCCACCGATTTCATGTTAGGAAACTATAGTTTTGGCAAGTTAGGACATCTAATTTGTGCATGACACAAGTAATTCTTCCAACAATTGTTTACGGACAGATTATTTCACTATATCACAATTCCAGTAGGTCAGAAGTTTACATACACTAAGTTGACTGTGCCTTTAAACAGCTTGGAAAATTCCAGAAAATGAGGTCATTGCTTTAGAAGCTTCTGATAGGCTAATTGACATCATTTGAGCCATGAGATGTACCTGTGGATGTATTTCAAGGCCTAACTACCATGTCTGCTCGACATCATGGGAAAATCTAACGAAATCAGCCAAGACCTCCACATGTCTGGTTCATCCTTGGGAGCAATTTCCAAACGCCTGAAGGTACCGCGTTCATCTGTACAAAACAATAGTACGCAAGTATAAACACCATGGGACCATGCAGCCGTCATACCGCTCAGGAAGGAGACGTGTTCTGTCTCCTGGAGATTAACGTACTTTGGTGCAAAAAGTGAAAATCTATCCCAGAACAACAGCAAAGGACCTTGTGAAGATGCTGGAGGAAACGGGCACATAAGTATCTATATTCACAGTAAAACGAGTTCTATATCGCCATAACGACCATCATTATGTTTGGAGGAAAAAAGGGGAGGCTTGCAAGCCGAAGAACACCATCCCAACTGTGAAGCACGGGGGTGGCAGCATCATGTTGTGGGGGTGCTTTGCTGCAGGAGGGACTGGTGCACTTCACAAAATAGATGGCATCATGAGGAAGGAAAATTATGTTGATATATTGAAGCAATATCTCTAGACATCAGTCAGGAAGTTAAAGCTTGGTCTCAAATGGGTCTTCCAAATGGACAATGACCCCAAGCATACTTCCAAAGTTGTGTCAAAATGACTTAAGGACAACAAAGTCAAGGTATTGGAGTGGCCATCACAAAGCCCTGACCTCAATCCTATAGAATCTTTGTGGGCAGAACTGAAAAAGCGTGTGCAAGCAAGGAGGCCTACAAACTTGACTCAGTTACACCAGTTCTGTCAGGAGGAATGGGCCAAAATTCATCCCACTTATTGTGGGAAGCTTGTGGAAGGCTACCCGAAACGTTTGAGTGTAAGTAAACTTCTGACCCACTGGGAATGTGATGAAAGAAATAAAAGCTGAAATGAATAATTCTCTCTACTATTATTCTGACATTTCACATTCTTAAAATAAAGTGGGGATCCTAACTGAACTAAGACAGGGAATTTTTACTAGGATTAAATGTCAGGAATTCTGAAAAACTGAGCTTAAAAGTATTTGGCTAAGGTGTATGTAAACTTCTGACTTCAACTGTATATATTCTGTATTCTAGCCAATGGCACTCCAACATTGCTCGTCCTAATATTTATATATTTCTTAATTCCATTATTTTACTTTTAGATTTGTGTGTATTGTTTTGTATTGTTAGATATTACTGCACTGTTGGAGCTAGAAACACAAACACTTCGCTACACCCTCAATAACATCTGCTAAATATGTGTACGCAACCAATAAAATGTGATTTGATTTGATATCAATGTTTTGGTGTCAAACTGGTGGCAGTAGATAGTTAGAGTTAATTGAAAATTATGCTTTCTTCATTAATTAGGCTATTTTCTCTTGAACAATATGGGTTATCTACTATAAACACATGGACACAGATATAAAAAAAGAATACTTTATTTGAATAGATTGCCATAGATTTAAGCAATAAGACCCGAGGAGGTGTGGTATATGGCCAATAAACCACTGCTAAGAGCTGATCTTATGCACAACGCAATGAGGAGTGGCTGGACACAGCCCTTAGCCGTGGTATTTTGGCCATATATCACAAACCACAGAGGTGCCTTATTGCTATTATAAACTGGTTGCCAACGTAATTATAGCAGTAAAAATAAACGTTTTATCATACCCGTGGTATACATCTGTCAGCATTCAGGGCTCAACCACCCAGTTTATAATTTCTGTTAATTATTAAAGTTACTGATGATTCCGGTAACATTGGTAAATTACTGATAGCTTTGTACCCTAGGGTGGCAGGTAGCCTAGCGGTTAGAGCGTTGGGCCAGTAACCGAAAAGGTCACTGGTTTGATTGTTTGTTTTTTTAAACCTGCCGATGTGTCCTTGAGCAAGGCACTTAACCCTAATAGCTAACCCTGTAGCTAGGTCGTCATTGTAAATAAGAATTTGTTCTTAACTGACTTGCCTAGTTAAATCAAATTTCTTCAACTTGCTCAACTTCATATAAACAAAAAGAGCAAGAAAGCGATGCCATGTTAGGTAGGCGTTGGGATAAGAGCACACACCTGTTATATGTTCTACGTTATTTAAAATGGGAGCAGAGAGTAAGGTCAATCACATTGTCAGCTCTGGAGAGCTCTTGAACAATGGAGGGCTAAATCCTTGAAAATGTCACTTTCACTTTTAACAATAATTGCTATAGATTGCTATGGATCATTTTTTTGAAGACTGCACATGAATGTTGCACTGTGCACTTTGATTATTTTTAAAGTTTTGTTGCCCGGTGACAACCAAGGCACCATTGTAAAAGTCACATCAAGGTCTTATAACATTTTTTCCCAGGGGATTTATTTTCACAATTCCTCAATAGACTATACTTGAATTCTAATCAAACACAGAATAGAAATTGCTCATGCGAAAATGTGATCAAATTGTTTTTCCAACCCATTTTATATCTGTTTGGGGGTTGCACCAAAACATATATAACGTGTTCAGGGAGAAATACAAAACATTTTAGCCATTCACTTTCAATTTCCTTAAAAGTTTGTGCTTTTCTGCCTTGCTATAATTGTCAGATGGAATCAAATTGCACAATAAAAGGTAAGAAAAAAAGCAAAGTATGATAAAAAAATAGGTTGTAATAACTCATATTCTTTCTGAGTTCCAGCTCAGACAAGATCTCTGGTTTTATTTGAAATGTAATGATCAACTATTGTAGGGAAATGTCACATAATGTAGGATTAAATTTGCATTAGACCATAGACCATACAGCAAGCCATATAATCCTGGGTCGTATTCACTAGTGCCCCCCATTGCAAAACATTGAAACGGAAAACAAAAGCGAGCGATTCATATTGAACAAGTTGAGGTACAGTAGTCTCTCTCGGTGTCTTCCGTTTGGTGCCCAGTGAATACGACCCTGGACAACCTCTTTATGGTTATTACAGGAATCCGTGTTTGTCTCTGTTCAATAATGACCAATGCAATTATGCTGATTGGAGACTTTTGGGACACAAGTGATGTGTTTTCCATTCAGGTAACCTAGGAGAAGGAAATATAGAGATTGCAAACAGAGATTTTCCATCTCATGTTACTCAGTTTTATTGTTGTTTTCCATCCTTTCCACATGAAATGTCTCTACGTTGATAATCAGTCATGGCGTCCTCGTAGAACACAGATCATTATCAACAAGGCCTGGCAGTCATCTACAGTGTGTGTATACGGCTAAAGCCTCATTAAGTGGGCTTTACAAGTGAGTTGCTGTCCTGTTTCCTTTATGTCTGCCACTTAGAAGTCTGAGCTGATCCCAGAACTGTATACTGGTAGCCTATAATGCCCAAACTGTTTCCTGCATGCTGCTAGCCAGCTAGCTTCCTTTCCTGGACAACAAAAAGCAGGTAATTACCATACCATTGTTGTCGGAGGCACTTCACATCAGAAGCAGTGATTAAGGTGCTCTGGAAACAGTGTGCCTCCCTCAGGCAATGTCCACTGCAACAACACCGGAAGAAAATTGACAGGACATTCTGGGGTTTTTCCACCTAGTACTCAGAAAGCCTGTAATGGGCATTCTATCCGTAGCTAGGTGAGCCAAGGATGAAATAGAGGCACAACACAAAGCTCTGTTATCTGAAGAAATGATAGACCAGAGGGAACAGAGTCTTATTTGTGGTGCGTTGCCAAGTACATGGGGTGTTCACAATATAGCTTTTAGTGCTCAAAGTCTAGGAAACAGTTGTTCAAACCAAATATTTGCATATACATTCTACACCTTAGCCAAATAAATTTAAACTCATTTTTTCACAATTCCCTGTCTTAGGTCAGTTAGGATCACAACTTTATTTTAAGAATGTGAAATGTCAGTATAATAGTAGAGAGAATGATTTATTTCAGCTTTTATTTCTTTCATCACATTCCCAGTGGGTCAGAAGTTTACATACACTCAATTAGTATTTGGTAGCATTGCCTTTAAATTGTTTAACTTGGGTCAAACGTTGGGTGAATTTTGGCCCAATCCTCCTGACAGAACTGGTGTAACTGAGTCAGGTTTGTAGGCCTCCTTGCTGGCACACGCTTTTTCAGTTGTTCCCACAATTTTTCTATAGGATTGAGGTCAGGGCTTTGTGATGGCCACTCCAATACCTTGACTTTGTTGTCCATAAGCCATTTTGCCACAACTTATGCTTGTGGTCATTGTCCATTTGGATGACCCAATTGCGGCCAAGCTTTAACTTCCTGACTGATGTGTAGAGATATTGCTTCAATATATCAACATAATTTTCCTTCCTCATGATGCCATCTATTTTGCTTCACGGTTGGGATGGTGTTCTTCGGCTTGCAAGCCTCCCACTTTTTCCTCCAAACATAACAATGGTCATTATGGCCAAACAGTTCTATCTTTGTTTCATCAGACCAGAGGACATTTCTCCAAAAGGTATGATCGTTTTACTGTGAATATAGATACTTTTGTACCTGTTTCCTCGAGCATCTTCACAAGGTCCTTTGCTGTTTTTCTGGGATTGATTTGCAGTATGACTGCTGCGTGGTCCCATGGTGTTTATACTTGCGTACTACTGTTTGTACAGATGAACGTGGTACCTTCAGGCGTTTGGAAATTGCTCCCAAGGACGAACCAGACTTGTGGAGGTCTACAAATGTTTTGGGCTGATTTCTTTTGATTTCCCCATGATGTCGAGCAAAGAGGCACTGAGTTTGTAGGTAGGCCTTGAAATACATCCACAGGTACACTTCCAATTGACTCAACTTATGTCAATAACCCTATCAGAAGCTTCGAAATGAATTTTCCAAGCTGTTTAAAGGCACAGTCAACTTAGTGTATGTAAACTTCTGACCCACTGGAATTGTGATATAGTGAATTATAAGTGAAATAATCTGTCTGTAAACATTTGTTGGAAGAATTACTTGTGTCATGCACAAAGTAGATGTGAAATCTGTGGAGTGGTTGAAAAATGAGTGTATGGAAACAATTTACAATTTTTGTGCACTAGCCTTGATGAAAACACTTATTTAGGCTGCCTGTATTAAGCGTTCAATTAAGTAGTTCAGTTAATCAGCTAATAAATGAGTCACAGCTGCATTAGACAACCCTATCTCTTCAATGTAGAATAGCCCCATCTAGTGGTAGTAAAAATTCCATATAACAATGTAGTCTATTTTTCTATAACCTATAATCTCAGTTATTTGTTTGGCAATATGAAAAAATCTGAAAAGGTTTATGCCGATAGTGTAATATTCATCAGTCTATTTGAAGTATATTGGATAGTAATCTTACATTTATTGTGTTTATAGGCATTTTGTTGTGTGTGTTATTGATACTACACGTCATCCTGTCTCAACGCTGCTGTTTCTTTATGAACAATGATCATCTGTCATAAACTTCAATGTTTACTTTCATTTTGAACTAATATATTTACTTGTGAAATAATCTTTGGGATTGCCATCATTTGTTTTTTATGCCAGTCTGTTTAAAATCGTTCCATATTTATCTAAATCCCATTAAAGCCCTGTGAATAAAACCTGGATGCTATTGATCACGTCTTATGAAAATACTAGGACTGTCAGAAGATACATTTTCATTGAATGAAAGAGTGCAGTAAACAATGACATTCAGCCAAATGAAGAATAATCTATAGTTTATAAGTCTACTCTCCCTTGTCCAGAAGTATCAGACAAAGCAATAAAGTGTTCCAGATTCCTGTGTTTGTGTAACCATGTCAGACACACTGCCTTTGTTGTCTGTGAAGCAAAATGTCTTGAAGCCAATGGAGTGGTTCTGACTCAAATGGCAGGTTTACGTCTTTCTGCCTTTATTGTTGATGACTCTTTGTTGATGTGGGTAAACACAGCTGTCATGATTTGGGTGATATGGGTGCTGTGTGGAAATTTGTGTTTGCGTATGCCCTGATAGCTCGGCGCTAGCCGGGCTGAGAAAAGCCACTCGACCCTGACCCAGGGCATTGAGGGAAATACACTCTACCTTGCATCGTGGCTCTGTTGCCATAGCTCCTAGGATAGCGCTCGCTGAACTTATGGGTCCATTCCATTTCATCTCCCAGTTAAGGCCAGCGCCGTAGCATTAACACAGGCATAGAAAAATAACCTTCAGAATGCCTGGATGTCCTGAGAAGAGATGGTGGTCAGTTCCATCTCAATTCCAGTTATAGCATGGTTATTGTTGTTCTTTATATCTCCAAGTTTATTGTAGAAATCATACCCCAACAATAGGCTACAGCAGGGTTTTTGTGTCACACTGTCTAATCTTAATCAACAGCCACAATCTTGGTCAATAGTTAATTTATTCATCTTTATTTAACTAGGCAAGTCAGTTAAGAATAAATTCTAATTTACAATGACAGCCTACCAGGGAACAGTGGGTTAACTGCCTTGTTCAAGGGCAGAACAACATATTATTTACCTTGTCAGCTTGGGGATTCGATTCCAGCAATCTATCGATTACTGGCCCAACACCCTAACCACTAGGCTACTCACAGTGTACTGTAGAGTCCAATACGCTATCAAGGAACTGTACAAGTCCCACACACTGTGATTGTGTGCGTTTGTGTGGGCGAGCAAGTGTGTGTTTGTGTGCGTTTGTGTATCCGTGTGTGTGTGTGTGTGTGTGTGTGTGTGTGTGTGTTAGCATGATCCACCCGTCATAAATCTTATCTGTGCTGTTTAGACCTGCACATATGTGAAAATGGAGGAAGTGCCCAACTGGAAAATTACATTAACCAGAGGGTTGTAACATCAATTAGTAAATTGGACGAGGGGAAGAAAATTGAAGGATATCAGAGATATGTTTTGTTCTAGAGAGCACACTCGGTCTTTTCTTTGTCCTGCTGTTGTTCAGCAGAGGAGGAATGGCACCAATAGTTGGCCATCCACTGGGGAGAACTGTACTAATGGGCTATTGCGGATTCTGTCTCTTTTACTGTAAATCCTTCCATCTCATAAAGTAGCCTCTCCCTAAATACACACTCTATGCCTACTGCAAGAACAAGAGCCAGACACAATAGTTTACTATTATCAGAGAGGAGCTAATGCTTGTAAAAATCAAAATTATAATCATTTGGGATGAGACAATGTTTGTCAAGCCTGGCCCACTATCCTTCATTGGCTAACCACATATCCATTACCTTGTTTCATAAGACAACAGCCCATTTCACAGACATGATGAATGGGAACTACACCGAGTGTCCAAAACATTAGGAACACCTGCTCTTTCCATGACATAGACTGACCAGGTGAATCCAGGTAAAAGCTATGATCCCTTATTTATATCAGCTGATAAATCCACTTCAACCAGTGTTGGGGAGGAGACAGGTTAAAGACAGATTGTTAAACCTTGAGACAACTGAAATATGGATTGTGTATGTGTGGTATTCAGAGGGTGAATGGACAAGACAAAATATTTAAGTGCCTTTGAATGAGTATGCAATAGGTGCACCGGTTTGAGTTCATCAAGAACTGCAACGCTCCTGTGTTTTTCACGCTCAACAGTTTCCCGTTTGTATTAAGTATGGTCCACCACCCAAAGGACATGCAGCCAACTTGACACAACTGTGAATCATTGGAGTCAACATGGGCCAGCATCCCCGTGGAATGCTTTCGACACCTTGAAGAGTCCATTCCCCGACGAATTTAGGCTGTTCTGAGGGCAAACGTTTGTGCAACTCAATATTAGGAAGGTGTTCGGAATAGTTTGTACACTCAGCGTATGTTAGAATGCTGTTAGCAATTGCAATCACCCCAAACGTTAGCCTACAAGAGAATGATGTCATTCGATGTATTATACATCGCATTGTGCATATTGATGGCTAAGAGAACGCGGACAGGCCAAGTTTAATTTTGGAGTGCTTTTTTTATTACATCTTGGGCGGTGGTACTGAAAGCTGACGTGAGACGCGCAGCCCAGCCCCTTCTATATTGTGTAGAGGGAAATAGGGCGAGGAAGGATTTGCGCGGAGCCATCCAGCGACTGAGGACGCATCAGGTGGAGACAGCAGCTGCATTACGCACCAAGAATACATAGAACATTACACTCTGGACAGCTAACTTCAGACATATTAACAACATGTCATAAAAAGTATCTTCACTTACGTTGTATCGAAAAACAATGAGAAAAGTTGTGTGATGGCTGTATTCAAGAGATTCAAGAGACTTTGAAACAAATTATACTTTAATTATCTGAATAGGCAAAAACGTATGTCAGCTACTGTCAAACGACCCAGGCAGGCATTTAAAGGTATTTGTGCGCCCTACACATACATATGAAAATAGCTCAGCACTAGAAAAAGTGATGAACTCGTCTAGTTTGGACAACCTAACCGAATTTGCGCCATGGTATCTCAACAGAACGGATGTCGAGGAGGAAAATCAGAAACTTTTGTTAGGGATTGGCATGGACAACTTCATTACGCTTTTGGTTTTCGGACTCATCTTTACGCTTGGAGTGTTGGGAAACTCCATGGTCATCACGGTGCTGGCCCGCAGTAAACCCGGAAAACCACGGAGCACCACCAACATATTCATCCTCAACCTTAGCATCGCCGACCTGTCCTACCTGCTTTTCTGCATCCCTTTTCAGTCAACCATTTACATGATGCCGACATGGATTCTGGGTGCCTTCATCTGCAAGTTTATTCATTATTTCTTCACCGTTTCCATGCTGGTCAGCATTTTCACCTTGTCCGCAATGTCGGTGGACCGCTACATTGCCATTGTTCACTCCAGAAAGTCGTCCTCCATCCGCGTGTCAAAGCACGCTTTAATCGGAGTGGTGGTCATTTGGATACTCGCTTTGGCCATGGCAGCGCCAGTTGCGGTCATACACAACATATACCAGAGAGACGAGAATCACACCTATTGCTGGGAAGTGTGGCCGGATCAAAACCAAAAGAAAGTCTATGTTGTGTGCACGTTTGTTTTTGGTTATGTATTGCCCCTGCTGCTGATTTCATTCTGTTACGCAAAGGTAAGCAAGCAATCCTGATTTATTTATTATTGTACTGATAGATAATTGTATTCACAATGAGTCATGAATGCCTTTACATATGTCAATTACTGAGTATGGATAGTCTAAAATGGGGACAACTAAGACATAGCCTTTGAAAATGCATTATTTCAATATAATGTTATTACATATGTGTTATGCTTTAATTAACCGTTTGTTATGTCATCACACATTTGTTCATGCATTTACAGGTTTTAAATCACCTGCACAAAAAACTCAGAAACATGTCCAAAAAGTCAGAGGCATCAAAAAAGAAGGTATGTAAAAACCATACATTACATGTGCATATTAACTGTTTATGGTGATCGTTAGTGAATGGCAGACAACCACACAAATGCAGTATGTTGGAGTATTACAGTCTCCCATACCAGTTGTCCAGCAGCAATAGTATGGGATTTTTACCCAATGATTCTTGAAGAATATAACTTATGCATATCTCATGAGCTTAGCACTATGACCCACTATGTCTTTATCATAACCCAAAAGATAAGGTTTTATTACATGTTTACAAACACCAAGAATGTAAAGATACACTGTATAGCTTTCAGTCCGTGCAATTAGAGAGCTGCCTATTAGTTTGAGAGGAGTTACCTTTCCCAAGCCTCATCTCTCAGCTCCGCTGTATGCCAAACAAGTGGCGGGGACCCTGTTTTTAAATATATATATATATATATATATATATATATATATATATATATATATATATATATATATATATATATATATATATATACAGCGGGTGAAATAAGTATTGAACACGTCACCATTTCTCTCAGTAAATATATTTCCAAAGGTGCTATTGACATGAAATTCTCACCAGATGTTGGTAACAACCCAAGTAATCCATACATACAAAGAAACCAAAACAAATAAGTTCAGAAATTAAGTTATGTGTAATAATGTGAAATGACACAGGGAAAAAGTATTGAACACATGAAGAAAGGGAGGTGCAAAAAGGCATGGAAAGCCAAGACAACAGCTGAAAACTATCAGTAATTAAAAAGCAATCCAGCCCCCTGTCAGTGCAAATTAATATCAGCTGGTTCAGTCCCAACTGATGTCCTACAAAAGGTCTCATTGCCAAGGTGCCACACAAGACACATCTCATGATGGGTAAAAGCAAAGAGCTGTCTCAAGATCTTCGCAACCTAATTGCTGCAAAACATAATGATGGCATTGGTTATAGGCGCATTTCTAAGCTTCTGAATGTTCCAGTGAGCACTGTTGGGGCCATAATACGGAAGTGGAAAGACAATCATTTCACCATAAATTTGCCTCGACCAGGTGCTCCTCGCAAGATTTCTGACAGAGGAGTGAAAAGAATAATCAGAAGAGTTGTCCAAGAGCCAAGGACCACTTGTGGAGAGCTTCAAAAAGACCTGCAATTAGCAGGTACTGTTGTCTCAAAGAAAACAGTAAGTAATGCACTCCACCGCCATGGCCTGTATGCACGCTCACCACGCAAGACTCCATTGCTGAAAAAAAAGCATGTTGAAGCTCGTTTAAAGTTTGCTGCACAACATTTGGAAAAGCCAGTGAAATACTGGGAGAATATAGTGTGGTCAGATGAGAGCAAAATTGAACTGTTTGGATGTCATAATACACACCATGTTTGGAGGAGAAATGGCACTGCACTTCACCCTAAAAACACCATACCAACAGTGAAGTTTGGAGGTGGGAACATCATGGTGTGGGGCTGCTTTTCAGCAAATGGTACTTGCAAACTTCACATAATTGAAGGAAGGATGAATGGGCAAATTTACCGAGACATTCTTGACAAAAATCTGCTGCCATCTACCAGGATGATGAAGATGAAACGAGGGTGGACATTTCAGCAAGACAATGATCCCAAACACACAGCCAAGGAAACTATCAATTGGTTTCAAAGAAAGAAAATAAAGCTGCTAGAATGGCCCAGCCAATCACCTGACTTAAATCCCATTGAAAATCTATGGAAAGAACTGAAGATCAAGATTCATAGAAGAGGCCCACGGAACCTTCAAGATTTGAAGACTGTTTGTGTGGAAGAATGGGCCAAAATCACACCAGAGCAATGCATGCGACTAGTTTCTCCATACAGGAGGCATCTTGAAGCTGTCATTACCAACAAAGGCTTATGTACAAAGTGTTAAATAAATATCAGTAAGTGTGTTCAATTTTCCCTGTGTCATTTCACATTATTACACATAACTAATTTTTGAACTTATACTTTCTTTGTATGTATGGATTACTTGGGTTGTTACCAACATCTGGTGAAAATTTCATGTCAATAGCACCTTTGGAAATATATTTACTGAGAAAAATGGTGACGTGTTAAATACTTATTTCACCCGCTGTATATATATATATATTTAAAAACAGAGTCAAAACAGAGTCACCGCCACTTGTTCAAGTCGTTACACAATCTCAATGTCATTTAAGAAAGCCTATGTTTAGTAATGTGCCATTTTCAGGGACATTGTGTATGGAAGCATACAGTTGTCGTTTCTCTGTAATACTACTAGCCACCTAGCAATTATATGACGTTGTCTTTCACTAGCCCAGATAGTTACCAATCTCCCAACCTCATAACTAGCTTTAGCTAGCCCAGATAGGTTCCCAATATCCCAACCTCATAACTAGCTTCAGCTAGCCCAGATAGGTTATCAATCTCCCAACCTCATAACTAGCTTCAGCTAGCCCAGATAGGTTATCAATCTCCCAACCTCATAACTAGCTTCAGCTAGCCCAGATAGGTTATCAATCTCCCAACCTCATAACTAGCTTCAGCTAGCCCAGATAGGTTATCAATCTCCCAACCTCATAACTAGCTTCAGCTAGCCCAGATAGGTTATCAATCTCCCAACCTCATAACTAGCTTCAGCTAGCCCAGATAGGTTCCCAATCTCCCAACCTCATAACTAGCTTCAGCTAGCCCAGATAGGTTCCCAATCTCCCAACCTCATAACTAGCTTCAGCTAGCCCAGATAGGTTATCAATCTCCCAACCTCACAACTAGCTTTAGCTAGCCCAGATAGGTTCCCAATCTCCCAACCTCATAACTAGCTTTAGCTAGCCCAGATAGGTTCCCAATCTCCCAACCTCATAACTAGCTACCAAGAAGACATTTTATGATATCAATCAAGCAAGAGTAGCTAGCTTGTCTAACTATCTTAGCTGGCATGATTTCTGGCAAGGTTGTACTGAATAAAGCTCACATTCCTTACAATCTTTTACCCAGATTTTAGCAGAGATGCAGAGAAGCATATTTCGTTTCTTTAAAATAAGAATCACAGACAGCTCAAGAGGTATGCTTAGATATGCAGACAAATAGACGTACTTTTGACACAGAATGAATCATAATGATTTCGGCTCTAGATTGTAGGAAAAAGCAGTTTCAGGTGTTTCATAAATCCCAAAATCTCCAACCTCCGGACCGGTGACCTAGCGCCCCTCCGGAACACCCCCTTGCCATCCTCACGTACTTTGTGCCAGCTCAGATTTTTGGGGTTGCATGGCGCACCTGCATAGAACTGCAACGTATACCATAGAAGAACCAACATCTCTTTGCCAGTTTTCTAGGTAAAAAATAGTAGTCTAGTGAAGAAAAATTAGTCAGGATTGTAAATTGAAAATAAGGCGCTTGGTATCGGCAGTACATTACATCTACAATGTCCCTGAAGCGCCTGTTAATTATCACACTAATTAGCAGAGTGGGAAAGTGGAATCAAACTGGACTTTCAACCATTACTCTTCCTAATGGCCATTTGCCTGTCTGAGACAACCAGCTGCTCGCCTGGCACTGCTGTGACTGTCTGTCAGGACTGTATCACACACCAACATATGGGCATCAGAGATCTATATTTGTTCTAGCCAATATGATCTAAATAAATGGTTCAATATGCCAATACCAGAGTGGGCACATTCACTATATAAAACCTTTTTTTTTGTAACTAAACAGTAGAGGTGAAAATGTAATGGAAATCCATTTAACTTATAATTTTTATCTGGCACATGGATATTAAACCACAAAAAGGATTTTATGTGCATTGTGTCATCACGCACAGCCGCAAGAAGTCCATTTGATGGAAACACATCTCTGGTGGGGAAATTGTTTTTATGTAGATTTGAGAATGTTCTCAGGAAATGTGTCGCTGATTGGGTGGAAACCTAACTGATGAGATGCAGCTTCCTGGTTCAAAACGATGCACACGTTTGAGCCTTCAACCATCCCAACTACCAGCCTAATGTATTTACAGTTGAAGCTTGTGGATACAATTAAATGTGTCAAATTAGTAAAGTATTTGATAGGCAGATCAAGGGACAAGGTGTTCAATTAAAGGTATAATAAATTGTGTGTAAACATTAAGAACACCTTCCTAATATTGAGTTGCACCCCCCTTTGCCCTCAGAACAATTTGTCAAGGCACGGACTCTACAAGGTGTCGAAAGCGTTCCACAGGGATGCTGGCCCATGTTGACTCCAATGCTTCCCACGGTTGTGTCAAGTTGGTTGGCTGTCCTTTGGGAGGTGGTCCATTCTTCATACACAAGGGAAACTGTTGAGTGTAAAAACCCAGCAGTGATGCAGTTCTTGACAAACCGGTGTGCCTGGCAATTACTACCGTACCCCGTTCAAAAGCACTTAAATCTTTTGACTTGCTAAATTGGCACACGTACACAATCCATGTCTCAATTGTCTCAAGGTTTAAAAATCCTTCTTTAACCTGTCTCCTCCCCTTCATCTACATTGATGGAAGTGGATTTAACAAGTGACATCAATAAGGGATCACAGCTTTCAACTCGATTCGCCTGGTGGGGTCTATGTCATGGAAAGAGCTGTTCATAATGTTTTGTAACTCAGTGTATATACAGTTGAAGTCGGAAGTTTACATACACCTTAGCCAAATAAATTTAAACTCAGTTTTTCACAATTAATGACATTTAATCCTAGTAAAAATTCCCTGTCTTAGGTCAATTAGGATCACCACTTTATTTTAAGAATGTGAAATGTCAGAATAATAGTAGAGAGAATTATTCATTTCAGCTTTTATTTCTTTCATCACATTCCCAGTGGGTCAGAAGTTTACTTACACTCAATTAGTATTTGGTAGCATTGCCTTTAATTTCTTTAACTTTGGTCAAACGTTTAGGGTAGCTGTCAGGCTCTGGCCATAGAGAAGCCTATTGCTTCTCTATGTGCCATGGTCAGAGTCTGACAGGTCTATCATTTCTGGGTCTGTAGGTGGTTTGTGTGGGATTCTAATTAGAGGCAGCTGCAGTGCATTGTCTCTAATTAGGGATCCTACATATGCATGTATGTTTCCACACCGGGGCTGTGGGTCATTATATAGGTATAGGTCGATATAGGTCGCAGTCACGGTGTATATATGTTCAGCTCCAAGTAAGTGTTTACCGTCTGTTTGATGTATGGAGTTGTAGTCAGTGTGTTCTAGTGCGTGAGGTGTATAGTATTGTTATTTTGTTTTGTTAGTTCGTCATTTTTGAAAGTTGTTTATTAAAACTGAATGTCGAACTACTACTGCGCTGCGCCTTGGTCTCTCACCGTCCTGACTCGTGACAGTAGCCTTCCACAAGCTTCCCACAATAAGTTGGGTGAATTTTGGCCCATTCCTCCTGACAGAATTGGTGTAACTGAGTCAGGTTTGTAGGCCTCCTTGCTTGCACACGCATTTTCAGTTCTGCCGACAAATGTTCTATAGGATTGAGGTCAGGGCTTTGTGATGGCCACTCCAATACCTTGACTTTGTTGTCCTTAATCCATTTTGACACAACTTTGGAAGTATGATTGGGGTCATTGTCCATTTGGAAGACCCGTTTGCGACCAAGCTTTAACTTCTTGACTGATGTCTTGAGATGTTGCTTCAATATATCCACAGAATTTTCCTTCCTCATGATGCCATCTATTTTGTGAAGTGCACCAGTCCCTCCTGCAGCAAAGCACCCCCACAACATGATGCTGCCACCCCCATGCTTCACGGTTGGGATGGTGTTCATCGGCTTACAAGCCTCCCCCTTTTTCCTCCAAACATAACGATGGTCATTATGGCCAAACAGTTCTATTTATGTTTCATCAGACCAGAGGACATTTTTCCAAAAGGTACGATCTTTGTTCCCATGTACAGTTGCAAACCGTAGTCTGGATTTTTTATGGCGGTTTTGGAGCAGTGGCTTCTTCCTTGTTGAGCTGCCTTTCAGGTTATGTTGATATAGAACTCGTTTTACTGTGGAAATAGATACTTTTGTACCGGTTTCCTCCAGCATCTTCACAAGGTCATTTGCTGTTATTCTGGGATTGATCTCTAGGAGACAGAACGCGTCTCCTTCCTGAGCGGTCTGACGGCTGCGTGGTCCCATGGTGTTTATACTTGTGTACTATTGTTTGTACAGATGAACATGGTACCTTCAGGCGTTTGGAAATTGCTCCCAAGGATGAACTAGGCAACAATTTTTTTTCTGAGGTCTTGGCTGATTTCTTTTGATTTTCCCATGATGTCGAGCAAAGAGCCACTGAGTTTGAAGGTAGGCCTTGAAATACATCCACAGGTACACCTCCAATTGACTCAAATGATGTCAATTAGCCTATCAGAATCTTTTAAAGCCATGACATCATTTTCTGGAATTTTCCAAGCTGTTTAAAGGCACAGTCAACTTAGTGTATGTAAACTTCTGACCCACTGGAATTGTGATATAGTGAATTATAAGTGAAATAATCTGTCTGGAAACAATTGTTGGAACCGACTTGCCAAAGCTATAGTTTGTTAACATGAAATCTGTGGAGTGGTTGAAAAAGTGTATGTAAACTTCCGACTTCAACTGTATGTATGCATATGTGTGTGTGTGTGCTCGCATATATGTGTGCATGTGTGAGGAGTAGGAGGAGGCTGGCCTCGATCTCCAGCCAGCGGTAACTTCTCCAATGCTGTGAAGCGGCGTGTCAGGAGCAGCTGGGAAAACAATGCTTATCTTGTGCTCATGGGGATATCTCTAAAGCTCCTGTAATCCTCCCTAAAATACTCTTTGTACATTACTTTGACAAGCGTATTGAGCAAATGTTGTACCTTAAATCCAATCCTCAAAAATAGTCTTTACAGTGTGTTTGGATTACTATAAAAATAATCGTGACATGAGAGATCAATGGTGGCCAGGAAAACCAGGATTTTTGTATCATGCACTTGGTTATAAATGGGATGTGTCATACGAATTCCAGTACTTTCTAATACCCAAATAAATGAAATGTCAACAGACGGTTGTTAGCGATTACAGTCTTAAAAAACATGTTTAGGCTTTTCTGCCAAAAAAGTTGTTCCCTGGAGTAGGTAATGGGTTTGTTTTTGATTGGCATGCCACTATGTTTTAATGAATTCCCTGTGTAGGAGGTGTGAGGCACAGTTAATTAGCAGATTTAACATTTCTCTCAGTTATTTCAGTCAATTAGGCGTTTAAACAGCACACAGGAATTGTTATTGATGCCAATGCTGGACTTGGTCTCCTAACAGCCTCTAAATGGAGAGCTAAAGCCCTTCAATGTGAGGAGGGCAGAAGGGAAGTCACAATGTTCTATCTCCAACTGTTTCTTTTTATTGATTTTGTCTTTTGGGGGATTTTGAGCCCCTCTGACTGTGTGTGTGTGTGTGTGTGTGATTTTGTGTGTGTGTGGGAATATGTGTGTGTTTGAGATAAGGTGTTAAAGGGACTGTCAAAGGCCAGGTGAAGATTTATACTACAACTGATATGACCCTGTGGCTAACCTAATCATGCTGTATTATACATACAGATTCTGATTCCTCTTCCATACTTTATACAGTAGCTTATGAGAGTGATTTATATAGTTATATTTCCATACATGAGCCCAAGAACAATTGACAGATTCACAAGTTGTCACCGTCAAGTTAGCTGTGCTCCGTCTCCAAGAGAAACACCCCATAGACTCAAACACCTAGAATTAACTAATGATGATAAAATACATAACAGTGCAAGGTTATTTTCGTTTTGATTTGGGACTTGACTGTTGAATTAATCATTTAACACTACACATACCAGTGTTCTGCTAGTTTCAAAGGAGACATTGGAACAGGTGAAAGGGAGTTTTTTTTTTATGTGGCTGTTGATGTTGAGTTTGGGCTGGCTGTAGTGTTGATTTGTAGGTGTTTGAGCTGCCACCAAGCTTACTGAAAAACCTCACTTCATTGAATTCATTACTCGGCTACATCCATCCCTCTGCGTCTGGTTGTCTGATCTCTCTGTCATTCTGTCTGTTTACACTAAAGGGATTTTTTTTAAAATTCTGTCTGTCTACACTACAGGAATTTTTTAAAATTCTGTCTGTCTACACTACAGGGAATTTTTTTAAATTCTGTCTGTCTACACTACAGGGATTTTTTTAAAATTCTGTCTGCTTTCCTATTGGTCTTTGACCATTATATCTTTCTCCCTCCCTCCTTTTCCTTGGCTTCGTCTCCCAGTTTCCTGGAAAAAAAACTCCATGTGCTACTCTGTTAGTGGGGCTCGGGGACTGCTGTGGCAGGCAGGCACTCAAGCCTCCCTTTTACCCAAATAGCAGCGGAAAGCAAGCAGAGACATTTGTAAACATCTCCAGCCCAGCCCCAATGCCTTCTCAGAATGTTCCCGCTCTTTAATATATCTCCCATATTCATGCTAATTATTTAACACAGCGGTAAATCAATCTGCAAGCCATGAATGCAGGGGAAAGCAAGGGGGAATTGGCATTTCAGCTGACAGGTGCCACCTTTAATTCTGCTAGTTTTGGCAAAAGACACGAGACCATCCCAGATTCTACTGAAAGACAATCTCATAAAGGGACAAGGTTATACATGTCACATGTTTAGTGGACGCGCACAGTCTTAACAAATAAACACTGTATTAACATTAAATTACGCTTCTGAAGTACAGTGGGGAGAACAAGTTTTTGATACACTGCCGATTTTGCAGGTTTTCCTACTTACAGAGCATGTAGAGGTCTGTAAAAAATCCAGAAAATCACATTGTATGATTTTTAAATAATTAATTTGCATTTTATTGCATGACATAAGTATTTGATCACCTACCAACCAGTAAGAATTCCGGCTCTCACAGACCTGTTAGTTTTTCTTTAAGAAGCCCTCCTGTTCTCCACTCATTACCTGTATTAACTGCACCTGTTTGAACTCGTTACCTGTATAAAATACACCTGTCCACACACTCAATCAAACAGACTCCAACCTCTCCACAATGGCCAAGACCAGAGAGCTGTGTAAGGACATCAGGGATAGAATTGTAGACCTGCACAAGGCTGGGATGGGCTACAGGACAATAGGCAAGCAGCTTGGTGAGAAGGCAACAACTGTTGGCACAATTATTAGAAAATGGAAGAAGTTCAAGATGACGGTCAATCTCCCTCGGTCTGGGGCACCATGCAAGATCTCACCTCGTGGGGCATCAATGATCATGAAGAAGGTGAGGGATCAGCCCAGAACTACATGGCAGGACCTGGTCAATGACCTGAAGAGAGCTGGGACCACAGTCTCAAAGAAAACCATTAGTAACACACTACGCCGTCATGGATTAAAATCCTGCAGCGCACGCAAGGTCCCCCTGCTCAAGCCAGCGCATGTCCAGGCCCGTCTGAAGTTTGCCAATGGGAGAAGGTCTGATGGGACAAAAATATATATTTTTGGTCTAAACTCCACTCGCCGTGTTTGGAGGAAGAAGAAGGATGAGTACAACCCCAAGAACACCATCCCAACCGTGAAGCATGGAGGTGGAAACATCATTCTTTGGGGATGCTTTTCTGCATAGGGGACAGGACGACTGCACCGTATTGAGGGGAGGATGGATGGGGCCATGTATCGCGAGATCTTGGCCAACAACCTCCTTCCCTCAGTAAGAGCATTGAAGATGGGTCGTGGCTGAGTCTTCCAGCATGACAACGACCCGAAACACACAGCCAGGGCAACTAAGGAGTGGCTCCGTAAGAAGCATTTCAAGGTCCTGGAGTGGCCTAGCCAGTCTCCAGACCTGAACCCAATAGAAAATCTTTGGAGGGAGCTGAAAGTCTGTATTGCCCAGCGACAGCCCCGAAACCTGAAGGATCTGGAGAAGGTCTGTATGGAGGAGTGGGCCAAAATCCCTGCTGCAGTGTGTGCAAAACTGTTTAAGAACTACAGGAAACGTATGATCTCTGTAATTGCAAACAAAGGTTTCTGTACCAAATATTAAGTTCTGCTTTTCTGATGTATCAGATACTTATGTCATGCAATAAAATGCAAATTAATTACTTAAAAATCATACAATGTGATTTTCTGGATTTTTGTTTTAGATTCCGTCACTCACAGTTGAAGAGTACCTATGATAAAAATTACAGACTTCTACATGCTTTGTAAGTGGGAAAACCTGCAAAAACGGCAGTGTATCAAATACTTGTTCTCCCCACTGTATATATTTTTTAAATTAAAGATAAAACTATAGTGGACAAATGCAACTCTTCATACTACTTGGAGACCTCTTACCCTGTGCCCCCCCCCCCCCCCCCTCTCTCTCTCCCCCCACTAGACTGCCCAGACGGTTCTTGTAGTGGTGGTGGTGTTCTGCCTGTCATGGCTTCCCCACCATGTGGTCCACCTGTGGGTGGAGTTCGGCAACTTCCCCCTGACCCAGTGGTCCTTCTTGTTCCGGGTGGCGGCCCACTGCCTGGCCTACAGCAACTCCTCTGTCAACCCTGTTATCTATGCCTTCCTCTCTGAGAACTTCAGGAAGGCCTACAAGCAGGTTTTCAGGTGTCAGATTACCAACTCCCCTCTCAACGAACTCAAGGAGTTTCGCAGCAAGGTGGACAACACACCACCCTCCACCAACTGCACCAACGTCTGATTGCAGGTCACTGAGTGCCAGCTCAACTACGGCCACGATGATTGGTTGTTTTCGAGGGTCATTCTGAGACAAATAAAGCTATGAGGTTCCATGTTTCTGTTCAGAGATTGTATGAAGACAATATGAAGAGAACTGGATATGAGCTCGAGCTGCACCGTTCCACATCAGCGATGTTCCATCATTAGAAAAACGCAACGCCAGACGATGTGCCGTACTGGACATGCTATCATGTAGTGAGCATCTCTTTCTTTCTCTTTCTCTCTTGCTCCCTCTATCTTGCCTTCTCTCTCGTTCTCTCTGTCATTATCACAGGAAGATTGCCGAGTCTGACTCTCAGGAAAGGAAAGAATGTGGACTTTGATATTTCACTGACCGTCTTATTTTACATCAAAACTCTGAATGTTTGGTAATTTGCCTTCTTATATGTGCAGATATTTTGTGCATGTGAATATTGTTGGTCCTTCGTGATGCTGTATTTCTATTCTCTTAAGTAGCTGTTGAAATGAGTGTCTATAATATAGCTTCCCTCTACACATTAATGCCTGAGGTTGCTACTGTATATTGTTACATGGTAGCCTACCATGGAGTAGTTTTGAATAGTTAAAACATATTAGCTATTGCTCTATTAGATAATGCCCAGAATATAACAAATGTACACATTGTAATTTTCTCTTTAAAGTTGATAATTTCTTTGGAAGAGGAAGCATTTTGTTGTTTGAACGTAATGTCCCATTCTCTTGTTTCGAGTTGCCGATGTGTATACAAGGGAAATGTTGTCCGTATAACCTGTCTTGCCATCTGTAATAGAGACTTTTCAGTGGAGAAAAACACAAGTTGGGATTTTTAATAACGCTATTGTATAAACTATTTAAAAATACTCAATATAAGCCTACTTTTTCTTATTTATTTAATTGTTGTATGATATGGGAAGCTTAAGTCCAAGTTTTCTGGTGTATTATTTTGTCATGACATTGGTTTTTATCTTAGTGCTGGATCACTGAGCAACCTTGCTTCAAAGGCATTGTGTGGGATCTTGTTACTCTTTGACTTCCTGCTCCTTTTCATAGCTAATTCCACGTTCAGTATATTCTCATTTTATGTGTTGAAAGCTAGCTAATACTCTTTAAATATTTACATATTTTGTTTGGTTAACATAATCCAATCAGGGATTGTATACTCCAGATAGAGAGCAAGAATGAATACAGTTAAAAACCCCAAAACATGGAAGAGACAACACTTTGGTTATTTCTATCCATGGTATAGGACGGATTTGTATATATTTGAGTACTGCCATGAGAAGCTCACTTCGTGTTCATTGTACGGTGTGTGGCTATCTCCGTAGCGAGGCGCTGTTGCACACTGTTACTTGGCATAAACAAATGTCAGTAATGTACATCTAGAATGGGTTAGGTTTAGGCACGCTATTAAGTGGTTCGGGTAAGTGGTAGGCAGGGTAAGGTTAAGTTTAGGTATGCTAGCAAGGGGTTAAGGTAAGTGTTAGAAAACAAAAATATGCATGGATTGGCAACTGCTGCTACTCACAGATCCTGCAATTTACATTCCTCACAACCCCCAACCAACCACCTTGCGAAGCATTTCCTGTCATGACTTCTTGCATCAGCAAATTACACTCAAACTCAGCTGCCCATAGAAACGTTCAGTTATGCACAAATCTGTTATGAGATGGGGCTGGAACTACTATTTTTTTTCTTTCATTTTGTATTTACGGATTAATGCAATCCAGAGACTATCAAGTGATAATCATGTTAAATTATTTCACGTTTTCAGTGTCTTTAATATTAATTAAGACTCTCTTGATGAATTAAGACTCTTAATTATTATTTTAATCCCCAACAATTAGTCGCTGCTACAGTGTTTGAATCCAGTATTAACCTTTCTGGAATATAATAAATGGAGTACTTTCTACACTTGTCACTCTGTAAAATATCTATCTGTATTTCAATTTCTAAAATGTTTGGAAAACTGTAAAAAAAAGTTGAGTTCTTTTGTGGAATATTATGCTGAAAAAAATTGACCCTTTTATAATTTGTATGCAGTGCTTATACGTGTTGATATCACAATAAACTGTTGATCATTTTGTGGCAAGCAATATGTTTCCTCATGAAAAGACTATGAACATACAATATACAGTATATTGTGATGAAGGTAGATGTTATGGGATTTGACCATGGACCAAGCAATCTGTAGTTCACTTCCCTTCCCTCAATCAAGTCTTTATTCCCATTGAGGTAACAGTACGGTTTCATGTCCAACCAAACAGCTGGCCCATGAGAGAATAATCAATTTCCTGAAAGTGGCATTTGGCTCATTACTAAACATTTGTGCTGATTTGGACTGTTTACCCCAGGCAATGGACCACTGTCATCGTTCAGAATAGATTGGTTTACAAGGCATGGAATACACAATGTGCCTAGCTTTTTGGCAATATAAAGCAACCTATCATCAGCCACATCATCCAGGCCACCCAGTTCTGCAGTCTTACATCTGAAAGCATAAAAATGCCATCAGTAGTACTTAAACATATATTTTTTTAAAAGAGACAGGTTTTAGTAAACACAATTGGAGCACAGCACATACATAATACATTAAACATGAAAACGATCTCATCCCGGAAGCATAGCCCTCCAAGAACTTTTTGTTCATTGAATTATTTTGTGGGTAGCATGCTCCCCTCAGGATAGTAAACACCACTAGGTCCCATCCAAATATCCACTTTATCCTTGCTCATAATCTTCTTGGCTAGCTATTTTACTACCTCCTACTTTGACTACTTTGCTACTTTTTTTTTCTGGGTCACCATGCTCCCCCAAGAGGAAAATACATAAAACTGTCCCCTAAAGATGTCAGATCTTAATTTGACCAGTATTGTCACAGCTAAATAATCTTGCAGAAACAAGATTTTAACTTTTAGTCCATAATGTTACTTGATTGGTGGATAGGCTATTAGCTGGACAAAATTAGGCTACATGAAAAGTGTAGCACTGTTTATATAAACGTGTGCTAGTGCAGGTTTTCAGTGAATTTATGTAAATCACGAAGCTCATCTGCATTTCCTGCAGTGCAGAAAAATTATCTGCAACAAAACGATCAAATTAAGATCCTACATCTGTACCAAGCTTTTTAGGCAATAAATAAAAGTCTTTAATCATGCAGAAAACATCCATGGTTCTAGCCTACAGTACTGTATCAAGGTCACTATTCTTTCTCAAATGCACAAACACACTCCAACCACGTCTTGTACAATTGATTTTGGAAGACAGAGATATTTATTTCAATCTGAAGAGGATGAAAGTAAGGGCTCTTATTGACTATTGTTGAGGGGTATGCTTTTGGGTATGCTTTTGGGTTACGTTTTTTTGTACAAGGTACATGTTCTTTCTACCCACGCTGAGGTACAAATATTAATATGTAGTTACAGTTGCATTCTGAAAGTATTGACACCCCTTGATTTTTTTCCACATTTTGTTAAGTTACATCCTTTTCTCCCTCATTAATCTACACACAATACCCCAAAATGTATATATATAAAAAAAAATGAAATATAACATTTACATAAGTATTCATACCCTTTATTCAGTACTTTGTTGAAGCACCTTTGGCAGCGATTACAGCCGGGAGTCTTCTAGTTTATGACGCTACAAGCTTGACACACCTGTATTTGGAGAGTTTCTCCTATTCATCTCTACAGATCCTCTCAAGCTCTGTCAGGTTGGATGGGGCTTTTTTCAGGTCTCTCCAGAAATGTTAAATCGGGTTAGATCGCCACTCAAGGACATTCAGAGACTTGTCCCGAAGCCGCTGCTGGATTGTCTTGGCAGTGTGCTTAGGGTCATTGTCCTGTTGGAAGGTGAACCTTTGCTCCATTCATCTTTCCCTCGATCCTGACTAGTCTCCCACCTGACTAGGTGCCTTTTGGTAAACTCCAAGCGGGCTGTCATGTGCTTTTACTGGCTTCCGTCTGGCCACTCAATCATAAAGGCCTGATTGGTGGAGTGCTGCAGAGATGGTTGTCCTTCTGGAAGGTTCTCCCATCTCCACATATTAACTCAGGAGCTCGGTCAGAGTGACCATCAGGTTCTTGGTCATCACCCTGACCAAGGCCCTTCTCTCCCGATTGCTCAGTTTGGCTGGGCGGCCAGCTCTAGAAAGAATCTTGGTGGTTCCAAACTTCTATTTAAGAATGATGGAGGCCACTGTGTTCTTGGGGACCTTCAATTACTTATCAGTGATCGAAGCCCAGCTCAGTTAACCCCTACCATTATGTCATCATAATGCTTTAGCAAATGTACATAATACCAGGGGCAGTGGTAGACACAATGTAAATAACCTAATGTATGCCCCTCTAACTGCCCTGAATGCCTCTGCTGATCCTACAGCTATTATATGCCGCAATCATGTGCCTATGAACCAGATTTATGCTGTTAGCATTGAGGCGGTGTGCCCTAGTAGGAAGTCCACTGTGTGCAGCTCACCCTGCACTAACATAACTAACATGAGAATATCTACTTCTGCTAAGCTTCCCAGAAAAGGGCTCAAAATAGCCCACGTTAACGTATGCAGCTTAAGAAACAAGGTTTATGAAATTAATAACTTGTTAGTAACAGATGACATGCGTATTTCTGAAATTCACTTAGATACAGTGGTAGCAAAACAAGGTTATAACATTTACAGAAATGCCAGAAATGCCAGTGGTGGAGGTGTTGCTGTTTATATTCAGAACCACATTCTATAAATATTAGAGAGGATCTCATGTTAAACTACTGTTGAAGACATTTGGCTGCATGTTCATCTGTTCATCTGTTACCATGACCACTAAGTGCTAACAGTCAGTATCTGGATAACTTGTGTGAAATGCTTGCTTATCCCAGTTACTAATAAGCATGCACTGTAAAAACGGTTAAATCCCTGTGGATTTTGAGGGAACAAAACATTTTATGGTTGAGTGGGATGATGCAAAAGGAATGGAAAATCAGTCTGGCTGCACAACCGATTGATAAACGTACTGCAAATTGTGAAATCATGTGACTAAAATGAATAAAAAGAAGAAAAAACCACACTATGAAGATACATGACATGAAGTAAAAGGCTTTGGAGCACCTTAAAGGAAATTATGGGAAAAAAGGTAAACTCAGCTCCATTATTCATTGAATCAGATGGCTCATTCATTACAAAACTGACTGATATTGCCAACGACTTTATTGATTTTTTCATTGGCAAGATTAGAAAATCTAGGCATGACATGCCAGCAACAAACACTGACACTACACATCCAAGTATATCTGACCAAATTATGAAAGACAAGAATTGTATTTTTGAATTCTGTAAAGTGAGTGTGGAAGAGGTGAAAAAATTATTGTTGTCTATCAACAATGACAAGCCACCGGGGTCTGACAACTTGGATGGAAAATTTGCCATATCTTCTATTTAAGCCTACTAGAAAGTGTGTGCCCTCAGACCTGGAGGGAATCAAAAGTAATTCCGCTACCTAAGAATAGCAAAACCCCCTTAAATGGCTCAAAATAGCAGATCAATCTGCCTGTTACCAACCATTAAAAAAACTGTGTTTGATCGGATACAACGCTATTTTACAGTAAACAAATTGACAACAGACTTTCAGCATGCTTATAGGGAAGGACATTCAACAAGTACAGCACTTACACAAATGACTGATGATTGGCTGAGAGAAATTGATGATTAAAAGATTGTGTGGCTTTTGACATTATTGATCATAGTATGTTGCTGGACAAACGTATGTGTTATGGCTTTACACCCCCTGCTATATTGTGGATAAAGAGTTACCTGTCTAACAGAACATACATAATCCAGGTAGAATCAGGAATTCCCCAGGGCAGCTGTCTAGGCCCCTTACCTTTTTACTTCTTTACTAATGACATGCCATTGAGTAAAGCCAGTGTGTCTATGTATGCGGATGACGCAACACTATACACATCAGCTACTACAGCGACTGAAATGACTACACTTAACAAAGAGCTGTAGATAGTTGGGTGGCAATTAATAAGTTAGTCATAAATATTTCAGAAACTAAAAGCATTGTATTTGGGGTCAAATCATTCCCTAAACCTCAACTAAATCTTGCAATAAATAATGTGGAAATTGAGCAAGTTGAGGTGACTAAACTGCTTTGAGTAACCCGGTATTGTAAACTGTAATGGTCAAAACATATTGGTACAAAAGTAGCTAAGATGGGGAGAAGTCTGTCCATAATAAAGCGTTGCTCTGTCTTCTTAACAACACTATCAACAAAGCAGGTCCAACAGGCTCTAGTTTTTTCGCACCTGGACTACTGTTCAGTCATGTGGTCAGGTGCAATTGGCTCAGAACAGGGCAGCACGGCTGGCCCTTTGATGTACACAGAGAGCAAACATTAATAATATCCATGTCAATCTCTCCTGGCTCAAAGTAGAGGAAAGATTGACCATCACTACTTGTATTTGTGAGAGGTATTGACATGTTGAAAGCATCGAGCTGTCTGCTTAAACAACTAGCACACAGCTCAAACACTCATGCATACCCCACAAGACATGCCACCAGAGGTCTCTTCACAGTCCCCAAGTCCAGAACAGACTATGGGAGGCGCACAGTACTACACAGAGCCATGACTACATGGAACTCTATTCCTCATCAGGTAACTGATGCAAGCAATAGAATCAGATACAAAAAACAGATAAAAATACATCTTATGGAACAACGGGGACTGTGAAGTAACACAAACATCCATTTTGAGTCTTAAGAAAAGGGTCTGGATACTTATGTAAATAAGGTATTTCTGTTTTTTATTTGCAACAATTTCTAAAACACTTGTTTTTCATTTTGTCATTATGTGTAGCTTGATGAGAAAAATGTGTTATTTAATACATTTTAGAATAAGGATGTAACGTAACAAAATGTGGAAAAAGGGAAGGGGTCTGAATACTTTCCAAATGCACTGTATATTTAGCAAATGTTGTGCTTTGGTGGATAGGTGTCACGAAATGGGGTTTGGAGAGACCAAGACGCAGCGCAGGGATAGTAGTTCGACATGATTTATTTTAGAATTGTACTCTGTAAATAAATTCACACCACTAACGAACTACTACACTTAAACAAACACGAAAGACAATAACGTCACGTTCACGAAAACAAACACGACTGAACGGACGTAACCAAAAAAAAACACTTACTTCACCCGTGACTGCGACATACATCGATAACAACCCACACCCGCGTGAGGGACAGACTCCACATATATTGGATCCCTAATTAGAGACAACAGGTAGCAGCTGCCTCTAATTAGAGATCCACCCAAAACCCACAAAGAAACAGAAAATAACGACACTGTCAGACTCTGACCATAGCTACATAGAGAAGCCTCTTGCTTCTCTATGGCCAGAGCCTGACAATAGGCTGGTATTTTATGAGTTGATATGATATGTGCTCTATGAATTCTAGTTTAACATTGGACTATCTTTATGTTTTTGTTTTATTTAACTAACCAGGGTCTGCAGGGATGCCTCTAGCATTGAGAAGCAGTGCCTTAGAACGCTGCGCGACTCGGGAGCCCCCATCTGCTTCCTCCCATGTAACATCTGATAGCTGTCTGTGAGGATTTTTATCTCACCTACCCACTTATGTTTCCACAGAGCTTTGACTGTTTACTTATGATTAAACAGCATTTGTACTGTAACATGGCACTGTTTGGTTAGAGACACAATTATGATTTATGATTTAATTATGATTTAATTTTACTATACACAGGTTGTGGGAGAGTTTCTACACACAATGTTATGAGACTGTAAACATTTTAGAGAAGCTGCCCTCCAAAGTTAATTAATATGAATAAGATAATTAATCATGCGTCTGTCTCCTGTGGAATAAAATATATTAGCTAATGATACAATATACTTACCGATGACAGATGTGAGTTTCACAGCTTTCTCCTAAGGATAATGGATGGTGTTTGGTCAATGTTTAGAATTTTGGAAAGAGGTGAGATGCAGGGCGTTTTAAACCAGGTTTTAGGCAATAGTAATTAGTAAAAGTGTATGTTTTTGGTGTATAGAAAGTAATGAGCAGTAGGCTGAAGTATTATCAGACATTATTGCATTGTGAATTGTGTGTGTGTGTGTGATTTGTGCATGTTCACTGCATTGTCAGCTAAATCTGAAGGCACACATTTCTAGTACCAAGCGTCCATCTAGATTTCCTGTTATGTTAGCCATCATATTCCGACTAAGAATATGATGGCTAGCATAATCGAGGCCAGGGCTGTTTTTTGTCAGCTTCTTGTTACAAAAAACAACCGGTCAATCGCAGTAAGCCACACACAGTGAAGCCTGGATTGGTATCAAAATAGAGGAAGACTGGGAGTGGGTTGACGACACATCAGCTAAAACGACTTATTGGATGAAAAATGTACCCAATAAGTATGACGCCGAGGACTACGGTATGTCCGGTGAAATGGAGTTGAATTTGAATATCCATGTAAGAATAGATTTAGTTAAAATTTGAGCCATTTTAAGAATTTCTTTCAGTCATTACATTCATTATGCAACATCGGTACAACCTTAGTTTAGACCAGGTTAAGGGCAATGGTAATTATAAAAGTGTTAATTTATTGCTATAGAAAAAGTTATAAGCAGTAGGCTGAAGGAATTATCAAACATTGTAAATTAACTTCATTTTGTTAGTAGCTTAAACTGGACCAGAGAACAAAGATATGTTCACATATGTTCAGAAAAGTTCACATGGAGTGCATTCGGAAAGTATTCAGACCCCTTGACTTTTTCCACAATTTGTTACGTTTCAGCCTTATTATAAAAATTCTCATTAATCTACAAACAATACCCCACAATGACAAAGCAAATGTTTGCAATCTTTTTAAAAGTATTCAGACCCTTTACTCAGTACTTTGTCGAAGTACATACCTTTGGCAGCGATTACAGCCTTGAGTCTTCTTGGGTATGAGGCTACAAGCTTGGCACACCTGTTTTTTGGGAGTTTCTGCCATTCTTCTCTGCAAATCCTCTCAAGCTCTGTTAGGTTAAATGAGGAGCGACGCTGCACAGCTATTTTCAGGTCTCTTCAGAGATGTTCGATAGGGTTCAAGTCCGGGCTCTCGCTGAAGGACATTCATAGACTTGTCCCGAAGCCACTCTTGCGTTGTCTTGGCTGTGTGCTTAGGGTCGTTGTTCTGTTGGAAGGTGAACCTTCGCCCCAGTCTGAGGTCCTGAGCGCTCTGGAGCAGGTTCATCGAGGATCTCTCTGTACTTTGCACCCAAACAACTTTCCCTCCATCCTGGTTAGTCTCTCAGTCCCTGGCGCTGAAAAACATCGCCTCAGAATCTTGTTTCTCATGGTCATTTTGGCAAACTCCAAGTTGACTGTCATATGCCTTTTACTGAGTAGCGGCTTCCATCTGGCCACTCTACCATAAAGGCCTGATTGGTGGAGTGCTGCAGAGATAGTTGTCCTTCTGGAAGTTTCTCCCATCTCCACAGAGGAACTCTGGAGCTCTGTCAAAGTGACCATCAGGTTCCTGACCAAGGCCCTTCTCCCCCGATTGCTCAGTTTGGCCGGGCGGCCAGCTCTAGGAAGAGTCTTGGTAGTTCCAAACTTCTTCTATTTGAGAATGATGGAGGCCACTGTGTTCTTGGGGACCTTCAATTCTGCAGAAATGTTTTGGTACCCTTCCCCAGATCTGTGCCTCGACACAATCCTGTCTAGGAGCTCTACGGACCATTCCTTTAACCTCATGGCTTGGTTTTTTCTCTGACATGCACGGTCAACTGTGGGACCTTATAGAGACAGGTGTGTGCCTTTCCAAACCATGTCCAATCGGTTTAATTTACCACAGGTGGACTCCAATCAAGTTGTGGAAACATCTTAAGGATATTCAATGGACACAGGATGCACCTGAGCTACATTTTGAGTCTCATAGCAAAGGGTCTGAACACTTACAGTGGGGAGAACAAGTATTTGATACACTGCCGATTTTGCAGGTTTTCCTACTTACAAAGCATGTAGAGGTCTGTAATTTTTATCATAGGTACACCAGAAAATCACATTGTAAGATTTTTAAATAATTAATTTGCATTTTATTGCATGACATAAGTATTTGATCACCTACCAACCAGTAAGAATTCCGGCTCTCACAGACCTGTTAGTTTTTCTTTAAGAAGCCCTCCTGTTCTCCACTCATTACCTGTATTAACTGCACCTGTTTGAACTCGTTACCTGTATAAAATACACCTGTCCACACACTCAATCAAACAGACTCCAACCTCTCCACAATGGCCAAGACCAGAGAGCTGTGTAAGGACATCAGGGATAAAATTGTAGACCTGCACAAGGCTGGGATGGGCTACAGGACAATAGGCAAGCAGCTTGGTGAGAAGGAAACAACTGTTGGCGCAATTATTAGAAAATGGAAGAAGTTCAAGATGACGGTCAATCTCTCTCGGTCTGGGGCACAATGCAAGATCTCACCTCGTGGGGCATCAATGATCATGAGGTGAGAGATCAGCCCAGAACAACATGGCAGGACCAGGTCAATGACCTGAAGAGAGCTGGGACCACAGTCTCAAAGAAAACCATTAGTAACACACTACGCCGTCATGGATTAAAATCCTGCAGCACACGCAAGGTCCCCCTGCTCAAGCCAGCGCATGTCCAGGCCCGTCTGAAGTTTGCCAATGACCATCTGGATGATCCAGAGGAGGAATGGGAGAAGGTCATGTGGTCTGATGAGACAAAAATAGAGCTTTTTGATCTAAACTCCACTCGCCGAGTTTGGAGGAAGAAGAAGGATGAGTACAACCCCAAGAACACCATCCCAACCGTGAAGCATGGAGGTGGAAACATCATTCTTTGGGGATGCTTTTCTGCAAAGGGGACAGGACGACTGCACCGTATTGAGGGGAGGATGGATGGGGCCATGTATCGCGAGATCTTGCCCAACAACCTCCTTCCCTCAGTAAGAGCATTGAAGATGGGTTGTGGCTGGGTCTTCCAGCATGACAACGACCCGAAACACACAGCCAGGGCAACTAAGGAGTGGCTCCGTAAGAAGCATCTCAAGGTCCTGGAGTGGCCTAGCCAGTCTCCAGACCTGAACCCAATAGAAAATCTTTGGAGGGAGCTGAAAGTCTGTATTGCCCAGCGACAGCCCCGAAACCTGAAGGATCTGTATGGAGGAGTGGGCCAAAATCCCTGCTGCAGTGTGTGAAAACCTGGTCAAGAACTACAGGAAACGTATGATCTCTGTAATTGCAAACAAATGTTTCTGTACCAAATATTAAGTTCTGCTTTTCTGATGTATCAAATACTTATGTCATGCAATAAAATGCAAATTAATTACTTAAAAATCATACAATGTGATTTTCTGGAATTTTGTTTTAGATTCCGTCACTCATAGTTGAAGAGTACCTATGATAAAAATTACAGACTTCTACATGCTTTGTAAGTGGGAAAACCTGCAGAATCGGAAGTGTATCAAATACTTGTTCTCCCCACTGTATGTACATTTTAGTTTTTTAATTTTAATACATTTGCAAAAATGTTGTCATTATGGGCTATTCGGTGTAGATTGATGAGTGAAACAAATATTTAATCATTTTTAGAATAAAGCTTTAACATAACAAAATGTGAAAAAGTCAAGGGGTCTGAATACTATTCGAAGGCAAATATTAACGCAAAAACGTGTTAAACAAATCAAAATATATTTTATATTTGAGATTTTTCAAAGTAGCCGCCCTTTGCCTCGATGACAGCTTTGCACACTCTTGGCATTCTCTCAACCAGCTACACCTGAAATGCTTTTCCAACAGTCTTCAAGGAGTTCCCACATATGCTGAGCACTTGGTGGCTTCTTTTCCTTCACTCTGCGGTCCAATTCATCCCAAACCATCTCAATTGGGTTGAGGTCGGGTGATTGTGGAGGCCAAGTCATCTGATGCTGCTCTCCATCACTCTCCTTGGTAAAATAGCCCTTACACAGCCTGGAGGTGTGTTGTGTCATTGTCCTATTGAAAAACAAATTCTATTCCCACTATGGGCAAACAGATGGGATGGCGTATCACTGCAGAATACTGTGGTAGCATGCTGGTTAAGTGTGCCTTAAATTCTAAATAAATCACAGACAGTGTCACCAGCAAAGAACCCCCACACCATCACACCTCCTCCTCCATGCTTCACGGTGGGAACCACACATGTGGAGATCATCCGTTCACCTACTCTGCGTCTCACAAAGACATGGCGGTTGGAACCAAAAATCGTACATTTGGACTCATCAGACCAAAGAACCGATTTCCACCGGTCTAATGTCCATTACCCGTGTTTCTTGGCCCAAGCATGTCTCCTTTTCTTATTGGTGCTCTTTAGTAGTGGTTTCTTTGCAGCAATTCAACCATGAAGTTCTGATTCACTCAGTCTCCTCTGAATAGTTGATGTTGAGATGTGTCTGTTACTCTGTGAAGTATTTATTTGGGCTGCAATATGAGGTGCAGGTAACTCCAATGAACTTATCCTCTGCATCAGAGGTAACTCTGGGTCTTCCTTTCCTGTGGCGGTCCTCATGAGAGTCAGTTTCATCATAGATGTCGATGGTTTTTCCTGCTGAGTATTTGATTATTAGATGTCCATGTATAAAGCATTATTAGTAAAAATCGTTCTTGCTAAAAATGTAAACTTTTAATTGAATACACAATATGCTTCAGCCTGTTCACTCTGCTGAATTACACTGGACACAAACCTGTCTTGCTGCCTTTGGAACTCGTCCATCGCAAAACATTGGAACAGAACACTGAAATCTTGTGAATGTTTTCCTGCACGAAAGGCAGGCGTGTTGGAAACAAGCGCAGAGAGGCAGGAGGGTAGCGGAAAATTTTATTTTACCAGTGTCACGATTGTGTGTGGGGAGAGACCAAGGCGCAGCGCAGGGATAGTAGTTCGACATCGTTTATTTTATACTATGTAAAGGATTAATACAATGTATAATCTACAAAAAACGAAACTGACGAACTACTAGACACAAAACCAAACACAAAATCGACTAAACGTCACGTTCACCAAAAAACACACGGAATGAACGGACGTAAAACAAAAGGCACACTTACTTCACCGTGACTGCGACATACATAGATATCGATAACAACCCACCCCACGTGAAGGACAGACTCAACATATATCGGATCCCTAATTAGAGACAACGGGTAGCAGCTGCCTCTAATTAGAGATCCACCCAAAACCCACAAAGAAACAGAAAAGAAAGACACTGTCAGACTCTGACCATAGCTACATAGAGAAGCAAATAGGCCTCTCTATGGCCAGAGCCGGACGGCAAAAACAAACAAAACCAAACACACAAAACAGGGGGGGTTAATGGGAGGGAAGACTAGTCCCTCGGGGGCGGCTCTGGCTCCGGAGAGTTGGACAGTTTTGTCCCATGCCCCTTTCTTATCACCGGGCCCGGACTGGGCACCGGTGGGGCAAACGGCTCCGGCCATGGAGCGGGGTAAACAACCGGGCCCGGACTGGGCACCGGGGGGGCAAACGGCTCCGGCCATGGAGCGGGGAAAACAACCGGGCCCGGACTGGGCACCGGTGGGGCAAACGGCTCCGGCCATGGAGCGGGGAAAACAACCGGGCCCGGACTGGGCACCGGTGGGGTAAACGGCTCCGGCCATGGAGCGGGGAAAACAACCGGGCCCGGACTGGGCACCGGTGGGACAAACGGCTCCGGCCATGGAGCTGGGCAATAAACCGGGCCCGGACTGGGCACCGGTGGGGTAAACGGCTCCGGCCATGGAGCGGGGAAAACAACCGGGCCCGGACTGGGCACCGGTGGGACAAACGGCTCCGGCCATGGAGCTGGGCAATAAACCGGGCCCGGACTGGGCACCGGTGGGGTAAACTGCTCCGGCCATGGAGCGGGGAAAACAACCGGGCCCGGACTGGGCACCGGTGGGACAAACGGCTCCGGCCATGGAGCTGGGCAATAAACCGGGCCCGGACTGGGCACCGGTGGGACAAACGGCTCCGGCCATGGAGCTGGGAAAACAGCCGGGCCCGGACTGGGCACCGGTGGGGTAAACTGCTCAGGCTCTGAGGCGGAGCAGGCGGCTGGACCCGGACAGGGTACCGGTGGAGCGGACTGCTCTGGCACTGAGGCGGAGCAGGCCGCTGGACCCGGACTGGGCACCGGTGGAGCGGACTGCTCTGGCACTGAGGCGGAGCAGGCGGCTGGACCCGGATTGGGCACCGGTGGAGCGGACTGCTCTGGCACTGAGGCGGAGCAGGCGGCTGGACCCGGATTGGGCACCGGTGGAGCGGACTGCTCTGGCACTGAGGCGGAGCAGGCGGCTGGACCCGGATTGGGCACCGGTGGAGCGGACTGCTCTGGCACTGAGGCGGAGCAGGCGGCTGGACCCGGATTGGGTACCGGTGGAGCGGACTGCTCTGGCCCTGGGGCGGAGCAGACGGCTGGTCCCGGAATGGGTACCGGTGGAGCGGACTGCTCTGGCACTGAGGCGGAGCAGGCGGCTGGACCCGGAATGGGCACCAGTGAACTGACCTTCGCAGGAGGTTCAGGGGCGCTGACCTTCGCAGGAGGTTCAGAGGCGCTGACCTTCGCAGGAGGTTCAGAGGCGCTGACCTTCTCAGGAGGTTGCGAGGCGCTGACCTTCGCAGGAGGTTGAGAGGCGCTGACCTTCGCAGGAGGTTGAGAGGCGCTGACCTTCGCAGGAGGTTGAGAGGCGCTGACCTTCGCAGGAGGTTGAGAGGCGTTGACCTTCGCAGGAGGTTGAGAGGCGCTGACCTTCGCAGGAGGTTGAGAGGCGCTGACCTTCGCAGGAGGTTGAGAGGCGCTGACCTTCGCAGGAGGTTGAGAGGCGCTGACCTTCGCAGGAGGTTGAGAGGCGCTGACCTTCGCAGGAGGTTGAGAGGCGCTGACCTTCGCAGGAGGTTGAGAGGCGCTGACCTTCGCAGGAGGTTGAGAGGCGCTGACCTTCGCAGGAGGTTGAGAGGCGCTGACCCTCGCTGGAGGTTGAGAGGCGCTGACCCTCGCTGGAGGTTGAGAGGCGCTGACCCTCGCTGGAGGTTGAGAGGCGCTGACCCTCGCTGGAGGTTGAGAGGCGCTGACCCTCGCTGGAGGTTAAGAGGCGCTGACCTTCGCTGGAGGTTGAGAGGCGCTGACCTTCGCTGGAGGTTGAGAGGCGCTGACCTTCGCAGGAGGTTGAGAGGCGCTGACCTTCGCAGGAGGTTGAGAGGCGCTGACCTTCGCAGGAGGTTGAGAGGCGCTGACCTTCGCAGGAGGTTGAGAGGCGCTGACCTTCGCAGGAGGTTGAGAGGCGCTGACCTTCGCAGGAGGTTGAGAGGCGCTGACCTTCGCAGGAGGTTGAGAGGCGCTGACCTTCGCAGGAGGTTGAGAGGCGCTGACCCTCGCAGGAGGTTTAGAGGCGCTGACCCGCTGACCTTCGCTGGAGGTTTAGAGGCGCTGACCTTCGCTGGAGGTTTAGAGGCGCTGACCTTCGCTGGAGGTTTAGAGGCGCTGACCTTCGCTGGAGGTTTAGGGCTGGGGAGGTGCACCGGATGTCGGGTGCGTGGAGCTGGCACAGGAAGCACCTGGTTAGGCGCACGTACTGGAGGTCCGGTGCGGGGAGCTGGCACAGGAAGCACCTGGTTAGGCGCACGTACTGGAGGTCCGGTGCGGGGAGCCGGCACGGGTCGTACCGGACTGAGGAGGCGCACTGGAGGTCGTGTGCGTGGAGCAGGCACAGGAAGCACCTGGCTAGGCACACGCACTGGAGCTCGGGTGCTGGGAGTAGAGCAGAGGTCCGGACCCGGACTGGACATCGGAGAAGCGGATTGCTCTGGCATGGAGGTGGAGTAGACGATCGGACCCAGACTGGGCACCGGAGGAGCGAATTGCTCTGGCAGGGAGGTGGAGTAGACAACCGGACTGGACACCGGTGAAGCGGACTGCTCTGGCCTGGGAGTGGAGTAGACGACCGGATCCGGGCTGGACCACTCCGCCATCTCCCTCTCGACCTCCCTTTCTATCTCCACCAATTCTTCCAACGCACCTCCATAATACTCCTCCAAATATTCCTCCTGCTCCTTGCTCTGAGCGCCCCATTGGTACCTCGGTCTCCCTATGGTCCACATGGGGAGTGGTGTTGGCTCCTCCTCCCTATAGCCAGACCACCCCCATAGCCTCCCCCCAAGATTACATTGGGGTTGTTTGCGGGAGTTGCCTCTTCTTGCGCGTCGCGCATAACGCGGCGGCACCTCCTCTCTCTCCCTCTCTCCCCAGTTGCGCTGCTTGGTCTCGCAGTGGTGGGTTGTTCTGTCACGGTGAAGTAAGTGTGCCTTTTGTTTTACGTCCGTTCATTCCGTGTGTTTTTTGGTGAACGTGACGTTTAGTCGATTTTGTGTTTGGTTTTGTGTCTAGTAGTTCGTCAGTTTCGTTTTTTTTATACTATGTAAAGGATTAATACAATGTATAATCTACAAAAAACTAAACTGACGAACTACTAGACACAAAACCAAACACAAAATCGACTAAACGTCACGTTCACCAAAATACACACGGAATGAACGGACGTAAAACAAAAGGCACACTTACTTCACCGTGGCTGCGACATACATAGATATCGATAACAACCCACCCCACGTGAAGGACAGACTCAACATATATCGGATCCCTAATTAGAGACAACGGGTAGCAGCTGCCTCTAATTAGAGATCCACCCAAAACCCACAAAGAAACAGAAAAGAAAGACACTGTCAGACTCTGACCATAGCTACATAGAGAAGCAAATAGGCCTCTCTATGGCCAGAGCCTGACAACCAGACACACTCATAAATTGTTCCGCAACACAATGGAACTAACATGTAACACACACTCACAATTAGACAATCACCGACAGAGACCAGGGGGGAGCAGAGGGAATAAGACGCACCAACAATTAGTGACAAATGGAAAACAGGTGTGAAGGGAACAGGACAAACGGACACCGAGTAGTGGATCGGTGATGGCTAGTACTCGGGCGACGTCGACCTATTCCGGCAGCCCGCCCCAAAGGGAGGGAGCAACTTCGGCTGAAGTCGTGACAAATCTAGAGTGTGTGATCCAGGAAGGATTCTGCAGGAGTATTTTGAGATCACATGCTGAGCTCCTTGGGCTGCCAAGAGTACACAGGAAAATAGTTGTCCCTCTCCTTCAGTAGAGAAAAAAAAGATATAAAGAAATGTTTTCTAGCATGCTAAAGTCAACAACAGATAAATGTATATTCTTTCAAATAGATAAGACGGTAGAGTTTCAGGCCTCAAGTCTGATGTCTGAGGTCACAGTGATCGTGCAAGAGATTTGCTCTGCCAAAACACCCCTGGGTAAAAATACAATTACTCCAACAATGCCAAATTTCCCAGAAAGACATTTGGGAAACAACGTGTGCCCCCAACTTGAAGGTGCACTTAGTCGAACCAACACTTTGCTCATAACATGTAGCTTTTTCAGACCTTCCTTTTCCCCTTTCAGAGACCTAAAACAAAAATTAAATAAAATCAAGGCATAACATTGCTTACATTGCATAGATGTGTTGTGCATATTGTGTGGTTCAATTTACTTATGTGCATTCTGTTTTTAACACCACAGGTTGTATACTCTGCAAGATGTGGGGCCCCCATAAGCCACCTGCTGCCAGGCAGGAGTATGGACTGATTACTGCTCTGATTCTTACCCCTTCTAATCATGAGAGACATAAGAAATGAGCGTCCCAAGGCGGTTTCATCTCTCACAAACAGCTTGTGAATGCAAAATGTTCTGACCACACCTGTATCATTACAGTAGAACATGAGTATGCCCCTAGGTCCCTAAATGAGCCAGTATCTCCTTATCACTCCAGGCCCCAACGACATGTTGAACAAGAGATTTAAATCTGGTACGGAGTATGCTGTAAACGAGTATGCTTGTGTCTGTGTTATCCTCTTTCGAACACACAGTAAACTCCTGCATATCTTTATTCCGCTCTTTCGATCTCTCTACTCTAGCCAATATCACAAAGAATCAAACCCAGATCAACCAAGACGGTCAGCTATCAACCCAGGTTCCTATTCAAGGCGGTAAACCTCACAGCCCATCCTGTCATTGCTGTAACCTCCTGAGTGACACCGGACTGGGCCCTGTTCGCCATACTATTATAAGCCACACCAACCTGTCTGAGTCTATTTACACCATTATGACAGAGAGTTAATGTGATGGAGAGAGTGTTAATTAATAGACTCAGACAGGTTGGTGTGGCTTATAATAGTATGGCGAACAGGGCCCAGTCCGGTGTCACTCAGGAGGTTACAGCAATGACAGGATGGGCTGTGAGGTTTACCGCCTTGAATAGGAACCTGGGTTGATAGCTGACCGTCTTGGTTGATCTGGGTTTGATTCTTTGTGATATTGGCTAGTATGAACAACCACTGCAAAAAGAAGATAACACATTACTTAAAGCCTGCAGGTATAATGCTTTATAAGCAAGTATACACATCTATAATGTGAAATAATAAGGCTGATACACAAGTTATGTCTCCGTAGGTATAAAACGGACTCGAAATGGCTGGTATTCAGTCAGAATCATTATGATATGTGATAATGAGGCGTTTTAAGAGGTTCATAAATGTTAATGCATTATATACATTAAGACTTTAAAGGAGTCAGTATTTTACAACTTGATGTTAGATGGTTCCAGTTAGGCAGGTTACTTGCCTCAACATCAGACTGTTACCATGGTTACTCCATGGATACCAGTCTGCAAGAAGTCACTGTAAAGAAGACGCAATAGAATCTACAAGACAGAATGTTGAGTAAAATGATATGAGGTTACTTTACCGGTTGTACATACTGTTGGTCCTTTTGGAGGTAGGAGGTGGAGATGGGCTATCTACAGGAAAGTGTTGTTTACCTGAATCTTTGTGGCGCCTGTAGGTTCTGTCGCTTGTTTCCTTGCAATCAGTTGGAAGTGTTTGCCGTTCGGTCTGTGGCTCAGCCATATTGTGCAAGTGTTTGTCATATGCGAACTGCATCAGTATTGAAAATAAAAAAACGAAAGTACAAACCGATATCCAGACCAGCGTACTGAAAGTTGTGTTAATAACACTACTCTGTGGATATTTTGTCAACATTTTCGAGCAGCAGAAGGACAAATCATACAGACCAGACAAACTGTAGAGCAACTTTAAATTGAACTTTATTCAACATTCTGGCTTGTAAGGAACATTTACACAATTTTGCACACAAATGTCTCAGGCTGCATACCACGTATACAAAACACAAACAAAAGAGTGAAGAGTACCTCGAATAAATACACGGGACGAGACCCGAAAACACAAGTACACAATGATACAACATGGGACGAGACCCGAAAACACAAGTACACAATGATACAACACGGGACGAGACCCGAAAACACAAGTACACAATGATACAACACGGGACGAGACCCGAAAACACAAGTACACAATGATACAACACGGGACGAGACCAGAAAACACAAGTACACAATAATACAACACGGGACGAGACCCGAAAACACAAGTACACAATAATACAATACAGGACGAGACCCGAAAACACAAGTACACAATAATACAACACGGGACGAGACCCGAAAACACAAGTACACAATAATACAACACGGGACGAGACCTGTAATCAAAACATGCACAATTCACGCAGCAGCGAAAGCCAAAATAACAAAGCACAGGTACTCACACGACCAACTGACATTGTAACAATAATCGACCAGGACAATGGGTAACAGAGGGCACGTACTGTATATAACAACCCTAATCAGGGGGAAATGGAAACCAGGTGTGCATAATGAGAGTTCAGTGAGGCCTAGCCGGTGACATAGACCTCCGGAACTAGTGCACGGACAGAGCAACAGTACCTGAGGGATCCGTGACAGTAGGTCTAATTAAGAAGGGCTTTCACAACACTGTAGTCTTTTGCTGCAATGCCAGGCATGAGGTTAATGGTTCAGTATCTAATAGAGGACAGAAGAATGTTTACTAACCTCGACTGAGGTCTTTCACTGCATGCCAGCCCAATTAAACACAGCAATAAATAAAGGGA
Source organism: Thymallus thymallus (assembly GCA_023634145.1). Classification (NCBI taxonomy): domain Eukaryota; kingdom Metazoa; phylum Chordata; class Actinopteri; order Salmoniformes; family Salmonidae; genus Thymallus; species Thymallus thymallus. The sequence continues at coordinate 5,220,547 of CM042415.1, forward strand.
AGGTAATTAAAGTGAAGCGACATTATCACTGCTGCATCTGCATTGCTGAATGCCATGCTATACATGATAGGGGTATCTATATACACAGGACAGGACTAGCATGAGGGTTGGCAGGTAGCCTAGCGGTCAGAGCGTTGGGCCAGTAACTGAAAGGTCGCTGGTTCGTATACCCCTGACAAGGTGAAAAGAATCTGTTGATGTGTCCTTGAGCAAGGCACTTAACCCTAATTTGCTCCAGGGGCTGACCCTGTTGGTAGGCTGTCATTGTAAATAAGAATTTGTTCTTAACTGACTTGCCTAGTTAAATAAAGGTTAAATAAATAAATAAAAAGCATATAGCTGACATTAGGGTAGTCATTTGGAGAAGCTTTTTTAGAAGTCATTTGATGTAGGCCTACCTGTTGTTTTGTTAGAAAGCCCTTGAAAATGTGAGGAGTCACATCAGGGGGTTTAGCCTGCACAGGATTTGAAACTTAAATATAATTTAGATCAAAGAGCATGATAAAACCTATTTAGATCAAAGAGCATGATAAAACCTATTTAGATCAAAGAGCATGATAAAACCTATTTAGATCAAAGAGCATGATAAAACCTATTTAGATCAAAGAGCATGATAAAACCTATTTAGATCAAAGAGCATGATAAAACCTATTTAGATCAAAGAGCATGATAAAACCTATTTAGATCAAAGAGCAAAGTAAAACTTACCCTTTTCTCAAGGTCCATTTGCAAGAATGTAAAAGGTAGAACTGATTGGAGGTTACAAGTAGATGGAGACATCTGTTGTCTCCAGAGACACGACCCGGCAGACTCCACTTGAACAATCTCACAATGATGACTCATGGGTATTAAAGCAAGCCTTACAGAACGATGAGCAGTCTCAGAGAACACAGATTGTTTGGTTTAGGTTGCAAGCTCTAGTCATTTAAAATTGTCAATTTTTGTTTCAAAGTGTGGTGTTTCCATTATAACCTTCCCTAAACCTAATCCTTATTTTAAAGGGGAATGGAAACACTAGGCTTTACAACACCAGCTTATGGAACGCCGTATGGGTATTTTCTTGTCAAAAAAGATACATGTCAAATAACACTATATGAAGCGTCAAATAAGATTGTTGACCAATCAGGACCTGAATATGACCGCATGTAACATAATTTAACACGTTCATAAATGTTTTAAGTAGCTATTACACATTGATTACACTATCGCTTCCACATGAGGCAGACATACACTTCTGGGACAGTGCTGGTCAGAAAACAGCAAACATCATCTGTTTCATCATCTGTTTCAGTAGCTATAGTTAGCTAGCTATGTGTCATCTAGCTGGATGTCATAATTTAAAATACCCCTAATTTAACCCTTTAGAATTTTCAAGATAAAGCTAATTTTTTCACACATTTCAAACAAACAGACATAGTTAAAAATAAAAGTACAAATGACCTTAACAAGTTAACAAGTTTTCAGATCCCTTGTTATCAAACTCGAAATTGAGCACAGAATGCATCCTGTTTCCATTGATCATTCTTGAGATGTTTCTACAACTTGATTGGGGTCAACCTGTGGTAAATTGAATTGATTGAGATCGCCAACAGGCACCTAAAGCACTCAGACCATGAGAAACAAGATTCTCTGGTCTGTTGAAACCAAGATTGAACTTTGGCCTGAATGCAAAGCGTCTCGTCTGGAAGAAACCTGGCACCATCCCTACGGTGAAGTATGGTGGTGGCAGCATCATGCTGTTGGGATGTTTTTCATCTGGGAGACTGGGAGACTAGTCACGATTGAGAGAATGATGAATGGAGCAAAATACAGAAAGATCCTTGATGAAAACCTGCTTCAGAGTGCTCTAAACCTCTGGGGCGAAGGTTGACCTTCCAACAGGACAACGACCCTAAGCACACAGCCAAGACAATGCAGGAGTGGCTTTGGGACAAGTGATATTTCAGTTTTTTATTTTGAATACATTTGCAAACATTTCTCAAAACCTGTTTTTGCTTTGTCATTATGGTGTATGGTGTGTAGATTAATGAAGGGGTAAAACTATTTAATACATTTTAGAATAAGGCTGTAACGTAACAAAATGTTTAAAACGTCAAGGGGTCTGAATACTTTTGGAATGCACTGTAGTACAGACCAGGCGTAACGACAGACGCTGGGAGACGAGAAGCAAGTACAGGGTGTCAATTTAATAATAAATAAACATGAAACAAAACACGAACAGCGTCTGGACATGAGAAACAAAACCACAACGCTGACTGGGGAATGAACCTGAGGGAGTGACAGATATAAGGGAGGTAATCAAGAAGGTGATGGAGTCCAGTTGAGTGTCATGAGTGTCGCTGGTGCGCCTAACGATGGTGGCAGGTGTGTGTAATGATGAGTGAACTGGTGACAACGAGTGGAGGAGTAGACGTGACACTAGGCTCGACACAAAAAATAAATAGTAGCCTACTTTGACAACAATTCAGTGAATGCAGCAGGTATTAGATAGAAACAGATAAAGAGAGAAGATTTGTAAGACAAATTCATATTCACACCGTCACGTTAGGGTTTTGCATTTAACCTACAAAATGTCATGGAACTTCTGGAAGCATTGCCCCATCCTGCAAAATGGCACAGAACACATAGAGCACCCAAATAAGGTTTTTACACATCTTTGCCCTGCGTCCACTCCGGATGCACACCACACACCCTCTCTTGTACCCTTCAAACGTCACCTTCTTTCAAATGAGTTACAACTCGGTCCACAAGCCCTGGTTCCACACTCTTGGCTCCCCTCTTCCTGCCACTTTAGCTATATCACAAAGTGAATGCACAAGTTGCATTTTGAATGCCTTCAGGGACCAGCGCCTGCGTTTTTTGGGAAGGGTCCTTTGCCACAAAATGTACGCATTCATGATGGCAATGTTGAGCATCCCCCCAAAACATATACTTCCACCATTTTCTGCCTGTGCATCCAACATTGTAAAATCCAAGTTGATTTTGAAGCACAAATACTCCACAGAAATCTCTGTCGGAAGAGGGTGATCAGACCCCGATTGGATGATTTATTATTCCCTGATTAATATGTTTTTGAGTGTTACCGTTTTTCTGCCCAATCTATCATTTATCTGAACAATATTCTCAGCCCTCTTATCGTTCATATGACACAACGTGGACATGCTCTCAGTTCGGGAAAATATTTTGTGTTGCACTTTTTTTTTTTTTGCCAACGGGGTTTTTTTTATATAACACCGGTGACGCTGAGAATATTTCCAAGGCAACCGTCTATCGGGCTGTTAGAAATGTAACTCTTGCACTGAAACGGTTACTGTACAGTTTTGTGGTGTTCCCAAGTCACAGACCCACAAGATCCATAAAAGAAGAATTCCACAGAATTGCAGGTATCAGTCAAAGCAATAATTTATTTGGTATTACGTTTTGAGACTTGAAGCACTAATTAGTTAATGTTATATATTTTAGGGTTTCCAGGTGTGATTGGCTGCATAGATGGAACTCATATTCCTATCAAAAGCTCCTTCAGTAAACAAAATAGATTATATAAAGACTCAAACTGCCTATAGTCTTTCAACAGCATTAATGTGCAGGGAGGCCTAAATAGTAGACTTTAGCATTCCAAATGAAAAATACTTCACAATGCAGCTAATTACTGTTCTGCACTGTGAAGATCATATGTGATGCAGCCCACATCATCAGCAATGTCGAAGCAAAGTGGCCTGGGTCTGTGCATGACTTTTCGTGAGTCTACACTGAGCACTAGATTTGCTCAGTCTATATATAGCTATATCCTATTATAACCAATATTTAACCTATTGAAACTCAAAATGTAAACTCTATCCTTGTCTTATCCTAGGAGAGTTCAAAGGTTACCTGCTCGGTGACAGAGGGTACCCCTGCCAGCCCTACTTGCTGACCCCTTACCCTGATACCGAGCCCGGCCCGCAGCAACGTTACAACTTGGTTCATGGCAGGACACGAGCCAGGGTGTAGATGACCATTGGGATGTTCAAGGCCCGGTTCCAGTGCCTTCGTAGGCTCAGGGTCACCCCAGAAAGGGCATGTGACATTATTGTGGCATGTAACATTCTCCACAACATTGTCACAATTAGAGGAGAACGATGTCCTGCTCTAGAAGTCAATGACCTAGATAACGGTCTGGATCACCCGGCTGACGCACGAGATGGACGAGCAGTCAGAAATACAATACGCTACAATCATTTCTAATTGACCCATCACTTTCATTTTATGGAGTGTTATTTATTCCCTGCAAGTGACAGTGCAGTACAGCAGTTAATCATCCACCAGTGGGCACCTCACCCACCTTCAACTGATGTTCCAGCAGCTGTGGGCACCTCACCCACCTTCAACTGATGTTCCAGCAGCAGTGGGCACCTCACCCACCTTCAACTGATGTTCCAGCAGCTGTGGGCACCTCACCCACCTTCAACTGATGTTCCAGCAGCTGTGGGCACCTCACCCACCTTCAACTGATGTTCCAGCAGCTGTGGGCACCTCACCCACCTTCAACTGATGTTCCAGCAGCTGTGGGCACCTCACCCACCTTCAACTGATGTTCCAGCAGCTGTGGGCACCTCATCCACCTTCAACTGATGTTCCAGCAGCTGTGGGCACCTCAGCCACCTTCAACTGATGTTCCAGCAGCTGTGGGCACCTCACCCACCTTCAACTGATGTTCCAGCAGCTGTGGGCACCTCTTCACCTTCAACTGATGTTCCAGCAGCTGTGGGCACCTCACCCATTTTCAACTGATGTTCCAGCAGCTGTGGGCACCTCACCCACCTTCAACTGATGTTCCAGCAGCTGTGGGCACCTCACCCACCTTCAACTGATGTTCCAGCAGCTGTGGGCACCTCACCCACCTTCAACTGATGTTCCAGCAGCTGTGGGCACCTCACCCACCTTCAACTGATGTTCCAGCAGCTGTGGGCACCTCATGCACCTTCAACTGATGTTCCAGCAGCTGTGGGCACCTCAGCCACTTTCAACTGATGTTCCAGCAGCTGTGGGCACCTCAGCCACCTTCAACTGATGTTCCAGCAGCTGTGGGCACCTCACCCACCTTCAACTGATGTTCCAGCAGCTGTGGGCACCTCACCCATTTTCAACTGATGTTCCAGCAGCTGTGGGCACCTCACCCACCTTCAACTGATGTTCCAGCAGCTGTGGGCACCTCATCCACCTTCAACTGATGTTCCAGCAGCTGTGGGCACCTCACCCACCTTCAACTGATGTTCCAGCAGCAGTGGGCACCTCACCCACCTTCAACTGATGTTCCAGCAGCTGTGGGCACCTCACCCACCTTCAACTGATGTTCCAGCAGCTGTGGGCACCTCACCCACCTTCAACTGATGTTCCAGCAGCTGTGGGCACCTCACCCACCTTCAACTGATGTTACAGCAGCTGTGTGCACCTCACCTAACTTCAACTGATCTGATGTTCCAGCAGCTGTGGGCACCTCACCCACCTTCAACTGATGCTTCAGCAGTTGTGGGCACCTCACCCACCTTCAACTGATGTTCCAGCAGTTGTATTTCTATTTTAGTCTTTTTTGTTTGAAGTCGTATGTGTCAGGATTTGTGATAGGAACCCAAACGCAGACCGGGCAATGTAAGTATATGGTGATATTTATTGAAGAGTGGTAATAGGGAATTGTTGAAGAGGATGTGGTTGAATAGGGCGTTGGTAGGTTGGTGGCTGAGTATCCAGGTAGGTGGCAGATAAGTGGTCCGTGATTGTTCGAATCCGTATCCTAGGTGAGTGGAGGAAGAGGTGAGTAGGATGCGGCGTGATGATGGGTATATCCAGGCAGGATTCCTAAACAGAGTACAGACGGGATTACTGAGCAGGGTATAATACGACGAAGCAACTTTAACAACTGGTACAATATATATAACTCAGATGGCTGGTACGCAGATACACATACTATGTGACTTAACGATCCGGCGGGGACTGGATGTCAGGTCGTCTCTTAAATAGTGATGACCGCAGATCTGGAACAGGTGTGTAGTGCTCAGGAATAACATGACAGGCTCCGGATGAATGTAGCCCCGCCCACTCATCAGTAACCAGGCAACTGACCCCGGTACCATGAGACGGACAATAAACAAACAAGACAGACACAAACACAGACTCAGGGAACAGGGATCATGACAGTATGTGGTCCATTTCCAAATCACATTTTTCTATTTGTTTTTGTAAGTACACCTTGTACAGCTGTTTCACAGGGAGCTGTAGGAACACAAAAAGTGACATTACATTTCAGTGCAAGATCTACTTAGTTTCAAGTCATGGGCCAATGTTGTGCTGTGGAGGTGGACGGACCCTCTTCTTCATTGTAATTTCCAGCGTTGCTCTGTTAGGGAAAAAGGTGCAAGTATTATTCTGGTACAACATTATTTTCAAATGCTAGATGTGATTTAAGGAGGGAACCTCAATAGGTCTCTGTATGTTCCCTCTCTGTGGCAGCTGACAAGGTGTCTTCATCTTCATCCTGTAATGAAAATTAAATCATTTTGTGTTCTACTCAAATCCATTATGAAACATCTGCGGAGTATTAAGAGTACTTACAACTGCATGGAGGTCTGTTATGGCAGAAGGCTCCACCAGAGTGATTACACCATCAGTAACTGATAAACGGTGAAGATTAGACAGTTAAATGAGAAATTTACCCAGAAAATCCACATCACAATTCTTCAAATACATAACTTTGAGTCACCTTAACATTGATTAAATACTAAGAATCTAAAAGTAACAGCAGTCACTTACTGCTACAAGAAAATCAGTGTCAATCAAGTTGTGTTTAAGATGGATGTGTGGGTGTCACTGAGCTAACACTGGGAAAAGGATGAATATAAAAAGGATGAATAGTTATTTGAATAACTAACCTCTTATGTAGGCCCTTGTGTCCTGGAGGGGAGATTGGGTCGGACGAGGTTCCTCCAGAGATGCCCTCAGCAATAGGTCGCCCACTGTTGAGACTTCAGCCTCTGATAGTTGTGGTGGTGGTGGACCCCCACCTGTTCTTCGGCCCCCAGCCTTTTTCCTATTGTCTATAATGGATGTCAAATTTGAATATGTCCAATTAGCACACATTCTGAGACTTGTATGTATAAAAGCATTAAAACGGACAAAATTAAATACTGGCAGTGTGGAGACGGCTGACAATTAAAAAAGGTTTCGCTCAGAAAATGTAACCACTGAATGCTGTTTAATGAAGCTCAACAACATCACAATTGTTTGTATTTCAATTATACTTTACCGGTTTGAAGTATATTGTTTTATTTCACCTTCAGTTGCTGCCAAGTGTGTTTGGTGCCTGTTGGGTCGCACCTAGATAAATATAAAAAATGTGCGTGAGCACACACACATATATAAATGTTGAATAAGTGGAACACTCAAGATAAAAACATAATTTTTTTCTAAATAATGCTCACGCTTGCTATGGTATTGCTTTTTTCCTTAAATATCGGTTCATATTCGGTATAAGCAGTCATTAATATTTCTAATTCCACTGGGGAGAAATAGGCAGTTCGAGTCTTTTTTTTCTCCTGTTGCCATGATAAATAGTGTTATCTGTGTTCCGTTGATGAAGGCTTTTTATATCCTCGAGCTTGCGCTTTACTCAGGGTTAATTAGATTCAGAGTTGACTGAACTAATTGTTACCATCTGTTCTGAAACCGTCAACTCTGAGTTTGACAGCTCAGAGTCAGTCAACCCAGAGTTGTGGTTTCAACTCAGAGTATGTTAACCCTGCTTTCTGAAATACCCCCCCAGGTGTGTGTTATTCCCTCATTAGTTGATTTCAAGTGTGGCATTTGCACTTGGAATCTGTTGCTGTTAATCATCAATATGAAGTCCAAAGAGCTGTCACTATTAGACTGAAAAATCTAAACAAACCAATAAAAAACAATTAACTATTTGGCACATTCTCAAAAAGAAAGAACCCACTGGGGAGCTCAGGAACACCAAAAGGCCCGGAAGACCACACAAAACAACTGTGGTGGATAACAGAATAATTATTTCCCTGGTGAAGAAAAGCCCCTTCACAACAGTTGGCCAGATCAAGAACACCCTCCAGGAGGTAGACGTATCCATTGCTGTTATTGTTTACATCCCACCTTCTGCTGACGCAAGCACAGCGTGTGACATCATCCACTCTGTTATCGGGAGGTTACAGACAGCGCATCCCAGTGCCTTCTTTGCCATTTCTGTGGATTTTAACCATGTATCTCTCTCTTCAACGCTGCCCACCTTCAAATAGTTTGTGAAGTACCCAACCAGGGATAATGCAACTCTGGACTTTCTATATGCTAATGTAAAGGATGCATACAACTCCACTGCACTACCTCCCCTCGGTAGATCTGATCACAACCTTGTTCACCTCACCCCACTCTACAGGCCTATGGTCCAACAGCAGCCAGCGACCACTAGGACCATTAGGAGATGGTCCAAGGATCAGGGCCCTGTACAAAAAGGGCCAGAGCCGACTCTACTTTCTGAGTAGGCTCAGGTCCTTCAACGCGTGCTGTAAACTACTGCATACTTTCTACCAGTCTGTGGTGCTTTTTTGCAGTGGTGTGCTGGGACGCCAACATAATGGCCAGTGATGCTTCTCAGGTAAATAAGCTGATCTGGAAGGCTAACTGGTCTGTTATCACTCATTCACTCAGGACTTAGTCATTCAGCACTCATTCATTCAGGATTGTATATACATATTCAGTTGTTACAGTTGTTATATCATATCACGTGCAATATTGTAAGTAATTCTTGGACTTAACTTTGTAGTCATTCACTCAAGACTGTATATTAGTATCCTGTCAGTAGTATCTTTTTTTTCCATTGCATTTAGTATATCGAATGTGCAATATGTGCATTTATCTGTAATTAAACCTTGTACTAAGGACTGCATTTTAAGGGAACTATTATTATTACCCAAAATTATATAATATGCACATTTAGCTATTTAAGAATCTATTCCTGTCATTTACCTGTACAGTTAAAATTAAACCATGCAAATATTAATTTGTCTGTCTGTCTGTCTGTCTGTCTGTCTGTCTGTCTGTCTGTCTGTCTGTCTGTCTGTCTGTCTGTCTGTCTGTCTGTCTGTCTGTCTGTCTGTCTGTCTAGCTATGAAAGTCAAGAGAAGACTTCACCAGAGTAAATACAGAGGGTTTACCACAAGATGTAATCCATCGGTAAGCCTCAAAAACAGGAAGAACAGATTAGAGTTTGCCAAAAAACATCTAAAAAAGCCTGTACAGTTCTGGTACAACATCCTATGGACAGACGAGACAAAGATCAACTTGTACCAGAATGATGGAAAGAAAAGAGTATGGAGCAGGGAAGGCACTGCTCATGATCCGAAGCATACCACCTCATCTGTGAAGCATGGTGGAGGTAGTGTTATGTCGTGGGCATGTATGGCTGCCAATGGAACTGGTTCCCTTGTATTTATTGATGATGTGACCCCTGACAAAAGCAGCAGGATGTATTCTGAAGTGTTTAGGGCTATATTATCTGCTCAGATTCAGCCAAATGCTTCAAAACCCATTGGACAGTGCTTTGTTGTCTTAACGGCGCTTCATCGTCTCATTCAAACCTGAAAACAAAGTGCAAGTTACATAGAACACTTCAATTTCTTCTGTACATACATTCCAGTAGGCCTATAGCCTAATATACGAGTATACAGTATACACTGAGTGTACAAAACATTAGGAACACCTTTCTAATATTGAATTGCACTTTCAGTCCCTCACCAAATCTGCTCAATCCTGCCAATGACGCATTGTCGTCAGTTGTTACAATGGCAATTTAAGATGGCGCTACCCATACCTCTAATAAACGCCCAGAACTCCCTGCGCCAGTCCTCCACATGTTTAACACCGTTTCAGGTCGTCCTGGGCCGGCAGCCTCCTTTATGTCCTTGGACTGGTACCGAGCCCAGTGACGTACCGTCCGTGGAGGACTGGTTTCATTCTGCAGAGGAGGTATGGTTCGCTACCCACGAACAAAAGAGGCAGGCGGACAGGCGGCGGAGCAAGGCTCCGGACTACCACCTGGGGGAGTGTGGTTCTCCACGCGAGACCTTCCTCTCCGTCTGCCCTGCCACAAGTTGAGCCCTCGGTATGTGGGACTTTCAAGGTCCTCCGGAAAGTCAATGATGTGTCAGTTACCCTCCAACTGCCCCTCCCTTATTCTAACATCTCTCCCACTTTTCATGTCTGTTTTCATGAGGTGGACGGGGGCCCAGCATATAGAGTGGAGACGGTGTTGAACTCCCATCGGCGGCAGGGTCGGGTCCAGTACCTAGTGGACTGGGCGGGATACGGTACGGAGGAACGCAGCTCGGTCTGGGCGGCTGACATCAGCGACCCGTCGCTGACGACGGAGTTCCACACGACCTCCGGGACGTCCTTCCACCCCGGCTCGCCGGTGTACTGTACAGGTGATGGGTGATTGGATCACCCCGGCAGCCTGATCCAATCACCCATCACCTGCTTCTCGTTCCGCTAATTCATCCTGCCCACACAAACACACACCGGTTTCCATTCAGCCCCGTTACACTCCCTATTTATGTCTCTCTTTAGCATGTGTGGCTGTGGATTATTGTCTGTTAACAACGCATGTTATTGTTTATTAAATGTATCATATTCTATATTCCTTTGTTTCACCTCCTCCTTTTTACGCCTCGCGATTCGTGACAACTAAGAGCTTTGCACATTGCAAAAGGACATATTTGGGTGTTTTTGGTCGCCCTGGAACTCAAAACAAAGTGAAATTGCAAAAAGGTGCCCTTTTATAATATGCCATCTACATCAAAAACACAGATTAAGTTCCTAAATAGTGAAATTATTCTTTAATGTGTAGACTTATAGCAATGCTAAAGCTTGTATTCATTGTTTGATATAATAGTTAAGGATTATATACCTAACTAATGGTATGACGTTTCTATGGTCTTAGTGGTGCATGTGAGGCAGATGTCTCTTCTGGCATTCCATAGATAAGATGTGGTGACCGAGATAGGTGAGCCTGGAGGAGTAGAAAATAATCCTTCATTGTCTCAGTTGCATCTGGGAAACTAAGCTAGAGTCGGAGGTTAAAACAACACCCTGTGTAGACGTCATGACCCTCAGGATGTCATGACCCTCACCCAACAAGTCAAGTCATGACAATACCTTGTCATGCTTTCTAAGAAACTCAGCTCTAAGAAGTTTTCACAAAGAATACATTTTCCTCACACACATAGCTAAGTCAATTATTCATAATATGAGGGCAAACATAGTAACAGAAGGCATAACAAAAAATCACAGTGTCTTTCTTTTCTGTTTCTGTGTGGTTTTGGGTTGGATCCCTAATTAGAGGCAGCTGCACCGCATTGTCTCTAATTAGGGATCCTATATATGTCTGTATGTCCTACACCTTTGTGTGGGTCGTTATTCCTCCAGTCACGGGTGAAGTAAGCGTTTCCGTTTGTTTACGTCGTGTTTATGTTATAGAGTTCGTCATTGTGTTTACCTAAAGAAATAATAAAGTAAACATGTCGAACTACAATTCCTGCGCTGCACTTTGGTCTCTCCAAGCACCCAACTGTGACAATTATTTGATCCTTTGAGGCTTTAAAAGTGTTCTTACGCTATGATGATTTTGAACATTCAAAGCAACTGGGAAACATAATTGGCAGGTATTGTTGTCACCTTAGCTTGCTACATAACTTCTGAGTGATAGGAAGCACGAGCACCACCACCAATCAGCCTACACCACTACACATACACTCCAATATGACAACTAGCAGATCCAATTTGGTGACTTGTAACTTCCTGTTTGGACAGTCAGTGATTTGAGCATTAAGGTCTGCAGTGTGAACAAGGCTTTATGCAGATTTCAGTGAGTTAAGTCAAGGCTCCCAAGTGGCGCAGCGGTCTAAGGCACTGCATCTCAGTGCTTGAGGCGTCACTACAGACACCCTGGTTTGATTCCAGGCTGTATCACTACCGGCCGTGATTGGGAGTCCCATAGGGCGGTGCACAATTGTCCCAGCGTCGTCCGGGTTTGGCAGGTGTAGTCCGTCATTGTAAATAAGAATTTGTTCTTAACTGACTTGCCTAGTTAAATAAAGGTTACATTATAATATCGCCTCGCACCAAATCACTGACAGGAGGACACATCATGTGTCTGTCCAAGCCTCCCACACAGAAAAAACAGGAAGCTGTTTATTTATTCATGGTTCATATAAATATTGACACATTGTTATTGACACTGTATCATCAGAGTTTCTGAGAATCATAGTTCGCAACCACCAAAACATTATAAACAAAAGGTGCTGCAGATGAGTTAATTTTCAGTTCATTCTCAAGCTGTGTTCCCTAAGCATAGTGCGTTAGTGTTTGAGTCATGATTTCTTTGAGTGGGATGAATATCATTTGGCTGTGTGTGTGTGAGCTTGATGAGATCTCTTGAGAGTTATCGAATAACTATCTAAAATATTTAGGGAACATAATAGGTAAAGTCAATATGAATCACTTTCTCCAGTCTTTTTATTGGCAGAGACATCTAAACATTTGATTGAACTCATTTATAAAAAAACATTTAGTCAGTGTTATTTATGAACAAACATTGAGTGTTTGTCTGAGACAAACAAATATAATAAGCTTGGTATCAGTATTTAAGAAATGTCCCCCTCGGGGATCAAAGTACCTATCTATCTCAAATATCATATCAAATACATACACTTTGCACATCAAATGGAGTTGGTGCCCAGCACACTGAGTTGATTTCAGGCAATGGTGTATAGAACTTAAGTAGTTTTTTTGAGTATCTGTACTTAACTTAAATATTTATATTTTTGACAACTTTTACTTTTAGTTCACTACATTCCTAAAGAAAATAATGTACTTTTTAATCCATAAATTTTCCCTGAAAAAGTACTCATTACATTTAGAAAATGGTTAAATTCACACACTTATCAAGATGTCATCCCTGGTCATCACTACTGCCTCTGATCTGGCAGACTAAACACAAATGCTTAATTTTCAAATGATTTCTGAGTGTTGGAGTGTGCCCCTTGCTATACGAAAATTTTAAAACAAAAACATTGTGCCGTCTGGTTTGCTTACAGTTTTTCTCTATTGGTTTGGCTAATTTCTTGAAACAGAAATTACATTCTCAAAACAACATGGACAAACCTCCAAACCACTTGGCAATTGTTCACAACAGAATAGAATTTCTCATTCATTTCATCAAATTGCAAATGTCTCAGTACATGTCTCAATGTCTCAGTACATCTTTGCAAATGATTAAGTACAGGTAGCCTACATTTAGCACAATTTCCAAGTGAATAGATCTTATTGATCTAAACTGATTGTTGATTCTCAGTCTAATGGTTGTTCGCTCCAAAACGTGTCAGCGTCATTTCATTGTATAAGTCATCACATGCACAATAGTCTGTTCAATTGTCAAAATTAGTCAAGAACATAATACCATGAATACCATATATGAATCCCTTGGAACATTTGATACATTTATTACAGCAATTGACAGTCAGGTGAAACTAGAACTTGACTAACGAAGGAGAAGTTTCACACATCTCAGATGACCAATCAAACAGTGTGTTTAGTAACCTGACAGGTGCTGTCCATGACTGTGAATGCTGCCAAACATGTATGTAAAGAGCTTGACCATGCAGGACCAGTACAATTTCTGAACATGGAGGCACCTGGAAAAGTACAGTTTTTCCTCAATCGATTTGGTACATTTCTCCAAACTCGGGTAACTGCTCTCAAAAGATTTAACACAGTGATCTGTACATTTTGTAATTGTCCTAAACAGATAGTAACAGATAGTCCTTCATTTCATACAAATCTAAAGCATAATTTTCTCAAAACACTGTGCACAAAATTCCCTAATGTTATCACAGCAGTTCATACAGCCAACCAAATCTTTAATATATCAGGAAAAACATTTTCAGCTTTTTCGTTGGTCTTCACAAAGATCACAAGCATTTTTGTACCATTTTCAAAACACAACAAACAAAACTCTGTGAATTGTAAAATAGTCAGTTGCACACCTTATGTCCTCAATTAACCCCAAATTGATATCGGATGAGTTAGTAATCCACTCAACACAGAAAAAGCCAATTTCCTAATTGTTCACACAGCTATCTTAATTACAACAATTACAAAAGGGGAAGAGAAAAACAAAGAAGACGAATGAGGAGAAAAGACAATAAAAAGAAGAATGAGCAGTGGAAAAGGAAGAGGTGTAAGAGTGAGAGGTGGTGGACAGGGTAGAGGGAGAAGAAGAGGAGATGGAGATGGAGAAAGAAGAGCTGAAGATGAAGGAGAAGGAGCAAGAAGAGCTGAGGATGTAGGAAGAGGAGAAGATAGAGGAGTAGAGGGAGAAGAGATGGATAGATTGGAGGGCAATGGTATAGTGGAAAGAGAAAGAGTAGAAAATATAAGAAGTGATGGACAGAGAGGAAGAGGGCAAGGTGTAAGAGGAGGGCAAGGTGTAAGAGGAGGGAAGAGAGGTAGAAGGATAGGGTACACACGTGTTTCAAATGAAATCAGAGCCACACTTATTGACCATGTCATAAATCATGGTCTCTCACTGGGAGAAGCTGGGCAGAGAGTTCAGCCCAATATAAACAGATCCACAGTGGCTTCAATTATCCGCACATTTCAGAGGGAAAACCGGTAAGTAACTATATCATTCTACTTCTACAATGAGAGTCCATGTAGTCTTGTTTGACACAGGTCTAGATTTCTACAGTAAATGTTCCTGCTTGTCCAAACATTTTTCAGAATTGAAGTTAGAGAACATTCAGGTGGACGAACAAGACTTCTTTCAATTGAACAAGAGCATGACATTGTTGACATGGTGGTCCAGAACAACACCCTCCGCCTCAAAGAAATTCAGCAAAGAATAACACAGGACAATCAACTGTTCCACAATATCCACCAATGCAGTCTCTCCACAATTGATGGTGTTCTAAGGAGAAATGCAATCCGAATGAAGCAAGTATACAAAGTGCCCTTTGAGAGGAACTCCGTTAGAGTGAAGGAGTTGCGATTCCAATTTGTTCAAGTATGTGCAACCCAATTACTGCACTTTTACTGTCAACACAAAGATATATTTTTCCTGAATTTTAAGTATGTGTCCATAAACTACTCCATGCTACTGTAAGTGAAAAGATTTAGGCATATCTATGTATACTGCTGCTTCAAAGTGTGAACTTCAGCAACAGTTTCACAGTAGTATTGACTGCAATCAATGCCATTACTGTAAAACACTAACTTACTGTATTGTACCTTGTGTTCTTTTTACGCTAGAGAATCTTGGAGTTGGATAGCAGTGCAACTCATTATGAGTACCTGTATATTGATGACGCAGGCTTCGATCTTCACAAAAAAAGGAGAAGAGGGAGAAATGTGATTGGCCATCGTGCTACAGTCAATGTCCCTGGACAACGAGGAGGCAACATCACTCTCTGTGCCACAATTTCTACAACTGGTGTTGTGGCACACAATGCTGTCTTGGGACCATACAACACAGCAAGGCTCCTACATTTTTTTAAACCTCCTCAATGAAATCCTCTTTCTGCAGGGTGATCAGGAGCAAATGGTGCAGAATTTTGTAGTTGTTTGGGACAATGTCCAATTCCACCATTCAGCACTAGTGCGAGAGTGGTTTGAGAATCACCCACATTTCTGGATGGTGTTCCTTCCACCATATTCTCCTTTCCTGAATCCAATTGAGGAATTCTTCTCCTCTTGGAGATGGAAAGTACATGATCGCAACCCTTACAACCAAGTAAGTCTTCTTCAAGCGATGGAAGATGCCTGTGGAGATATTGGGGCACAAGCATGTCAAGGATGGATACAGCATTCAAGGCATTTATTCCACGATGCATGACTCATGAACATATTTGCTGTGATGTTGATGAAATTCTCTGGCCAGATGTATTTGAGAGGCATGATCAATAAATTAATTGATTCAATGAATGCAGTACATTTTTATTTTTTATTTACCTATGTACTTATTTGCATAATTTTTTTTTTGTGGGGTGACAACTCATTGTTATACACCTGAACTCCTCATTAAAGAACTTAATGAAAAACATGTATTTTCATTTATTTCTTTGTGTATCTTCAGCTGAATTTGTTATCAAATCAACAGAGAACACACTTTTAGTTTTGATGTTAATATTTAATTTTAATAAATGCATTACTAGAATAGAATGCTGTGTTTCATTGTGCAGTGAATACTTAACTGTTTCGCCAACATAAGAGTGTGTTTAGTTTGCTGTGTTAACTGTTTTGAGAGCTGTTACCTGAGGTTGGAGAAATGTACCAAATCCATTGAGAAAAACTGTAAATGAACAAGGGCAACTGCCTGCTCGAGGAAGAAGAAGAGGAGGAGGAGGAGGAGTAAGGGTGCGTGGTGGTGGAATAGGGGGAAGAGGCAGAGGAGCACGAAGACACCATGCTGTCCCGGATGAAATTTGGGTCACAATTATAGACCATGTCATCAACCGTGGCCTCATAATGGCGGAGGCAGGTCGCCGAGTGCAGCCTAATGTGCCTCGCTCTACAGTCTCCTCCATCATCCAAACCTTTCACAGGGAAAACAGGTATGTAGTCAGTCAATGATGGAATTATATGTTGTATAGGACAGGACACTGTGCATAGAGCAAGAAATATATTTATTTACCTATTCATTTAGTGTGTGTGTGTGTGTGTGTGTGTGATAGGCCTACAGTAATATCTTACCTCAATGGGATGTTATGATACTAAAAATGACAAGAAAAACATTGGAGAAAATAAACTATGGAATAGTTTATTTTCTACAGTATTGATGATACAGTTTACAGTAGTATTCCAGTCACTGTGCAGTGATGCATTAGAATTGTGGTAAAGTTACTGTAAGTAAAACAACAATACAATTACATAGGTAACTCATCCTGTAAGGAATACATAAGGTATACATTACGAATGGAGTGTTGTCCTTTGAATTCTATGTCTAGGATTGGACGACAACCTTGCACGGGTGGCAGAGGAAAACTTCTCAATGAACAACAAGAACAAGAGATCTGTAACATGGTGATGGCAAATAATGCCATCACATTGAGACAGATCCGCGCTGCAATCCTACAAGACAATGCCATATTCCAAAATGTCAACTCTATAAGCATCTCCACAATAGACCGGATATTGAAGAAGCATCAGATGACAATGAAGCACATTTACAGGGAACCATTTGAGAGGAACTCTGATAGAGTGAAAGAGCTGCGGTACCAGTATGTACATGTAAGTCAGTTACTGGTTGTCCGTCATTACAACCTTTTTACAATTAAGCAGTGGTTCCCAAATTGTTTTGGCTTCAGTACCCACTTTACCTGATTAGTGTATCCAGGTAATCCAGGTATGAAAGTATTTGATTTATCTGACTTCAACATTTCGCCAAAAAACTGCAGCTTACTGTATGATGCAATTATCATTAGAATCCTTATTTTGAAGAATATAACATACAATAAGAAAAGGGGTCAAAGAGCTGCAATTAGTGCCTCCCATGTAAATCTATCTAATACTGTGGGTTTTACTGTAACATTTCAGTAAGTCTAGTCATTGATGATTTTCCCCCTCCCATTTCTGTCAAATACCCCCTGTAGTACCTCTGCATAGGGGTACATGTACCCCAGGTTTGGAACCACTGGAGTAGTGGCCAGTAGTATATTGAACTTGTGGAGAACATAGAACATTCCTATGTAATTGTCTGTAACTGTAGTGTATGACTCTTCTGTATGACTGATTTGATGTTTTCTTTTTTTACTCTATTGTAGAGAATAATGGCGTTGGAAGGAAACGAGACCCCTCACATCCTCGTGTTTGTGGATGAAGCTGGCTTCAACCTGGCCAAGGGCCGAAGACGTGGCCATAATATTATTGGCCACCGGGCCACGGTGGATGTCCCAGGCCAGCGAGGGGGCAATATAACTATGTGTGCTGCCATATCTGAGAATGGTGTGGCCACTCACATCCCCAGTCTTGGCCCATACAATACACAGAAGCTCTTCTTGGACCGCCTTCATTTTGATTTGATCCCTGAAAATGAGAGAGGTCTCGTAGGGCCTCACCTACCACAATATGTCATGTGTTAATTATGTCATGTGTTAATGTGTTAATGTGTCATGTGTCAATGTTAATTTCCACCGTGGCCCACTCATCAGGGCCTGGTTCACTACTCATCCAAGGATGGTCATGGTGTTCCTACCACCTTACTCTCCTTTCCTCAATCCTATTGAGGAGTATTTCTCCGCTTGGAGGTGGAGAGTGTATGATCATCAGGTTCAAGATCAGAGGTCCTTGCTCCATGCCAAGGCCGCTGCGTGTGAGGATATTACAGGAGATCAGTGTAGGGGATGGTTGCGACATGCACGCCGTTTCTTCCCTCGTTGCATCGCAAGGGAGAATATACGCTGTGATGTGGACGAGAATCTGTGGCCAGACAGACAGCAGCGTGTGGATGGCCAGGAGGGTGAGGACGGTGGCCAGGGAAGAACTGTTAGTTGTGAAACTCCAGCTATATTTACAGCACTGTAGGCTGCAGATAATTTTCATTGTTTTTTGTTTGTGTGTTTATATTACAGTATATTATGCTGTATACATTTTCTTTTTACTCTGATGTATGGAAGTTACTTTATGTGTGTGAATGATAATGGTTACAATTTCCTTGGCAGTATGAGTGCAATGTGTGATGTCAAACCTTGGAGGCTACTCTTACCCTCAAATCCTATTTCTTTCTTTCAGTTTTATACACAATTGTATTCTGTTAGCTAGACAAAAAAACAGTACAGTAACCATTATCAATGAAGGACTGGGCTAAGACTGAAAGGTGGGCATGAGGGATATTTCAATGGTCCTCTGCCATAGTGACAAAACATCTAAACATTTTGACTTGCAGTGCTTGCACAATGCCAAAGGGACGAAGCATTTTGGGGGCACTGACTGTTTAAATGAGAAGGACATTTAGTTTTGACACATGAGTGAACTGTTCTGGGAGAGGTATGAGCTTTTGCAGGTGAACCATGGTGTTGTGCAGAACCATCCACGTTATTTTGGCAAAAGCACCAAGAGTGTTGAGAACGTCCGGTCTGTTTCAAGAAATCAGCCAAAGCAATTGAGAAGGATCTTTGCCATTTTCGTGGCACTGACTCTTTATTTGCGAAAGGAATTTAGTTTTGAAGCATGAGTGAACCGTTTTGGGAGAGGTATGAGCTTTTGCAAGTGAGCTATAGTGTTGTGCTGAACTGTAAGACTGTTTTGCCAAATGATCTTAGAGTTTTGAGAATGTAATTTCTGTTTCAAGAAATGAGCCAAACCAATGGAGAAAAACTGTAATATGAGGAATTTGAAATGATTTTACTTTTGAAACTTAATTATATTTAAAACGAAATACTTTTAGACTTTCACTTTTACTTGAGTAATTTTCTATTAAGGTATCTTTTACGTTTACTCAAGTATGACAATTGAATACTTTTTCCACCACTAATTTCAGGTGCCTGACTGTTGATGTTTGTTTGTGAAGGGTGCCTGGAATAACAGTACTGTTTTTCATAGAAGTCCCTTATGCTAGCTGCTAAACCGAAATGGAGTGAAAGTCATAATGTCCTTTAAAGGACATGAAATTACATATTTATTTGAAACGAACATGAGGGAAATCATGGCTTTACTTCTAACTTCAAGGTGATGTCCACCAGAGAAACTAGTGTATCTGATGTCTTAGATTAAATGGTTCTTTGGGGTGTCGGTAATATGCTCCAACTCATAATTGTCATAATAGATCAAGTGAATTCCCTTAGCTCCTGAAAAAAAGTAGTCAATTTGCTTTCAACAGGTTTTGGAGATCGAATGAAAACACATGTTGTACCGGTAGTTACATTCTGCATTTAGGGAGGACAGGTGTTACCACCAACTCCTAATAAAATGTCCTTATCTACTGAAAGTCTGTTGGCATGCTACAGGTATTTCAGATTGGATAAACCCTCTGGAGACTGCGCAGATGGAGGACACAAAGCATCATTTTCTGAACACACACATCACTGAGTCACTTCCAATCCCATATGTTTTTACTTTTATGTTCCTGTGTGTGTCTCAAAGGTGTTATTTTACTTTCATATGAAGTCCTGTCTATTCTGCCATATTCCATAAACAGTATGAAAGCATCAAGGGATCTCCTCCCTCGGCAGACTGTTCTATTGAAGATATCATTCGACTGACAGGTTCTGAAAAGATCCACCTCTCCCCACAAGGCAATATCAAAGAGGAGAGGGCAATTAAAAGTACACAGAAAGCAGGAAGTCTGCATTATTTGGTTTAGGGTAAGTGAGGATGGGGGGGGGACACAGTGCGCTTTTGAGGGAACAGCAACTGAATGAATTAACACAATGCGATTGCTTTGCGACATCTATTAACCCTCCCGTTGCCCTGTCTGGGTCAGGATGACCCTGCCATGTTAGAGTGTCAACCCTGGGCTAACACATGGCTGCTAACTTGTTAGAGAGAGTGGTAGTCACTGGAGCCGTTTAGTAGGCTTGTTGTCTTACATGTATGTATGTATGTATGTATGGCAAATAATAAAGTAAGTGTCAAAAGCGAACGTGTAAGGTTGTTGTTGTTATAAAAAGGTAAAACCAAAGAGAAACTCTGGGTGTAGAGAGAGAGAGAGAGAGAGAGAGAGAGAGAGAGAGAGAGAGAGAGAACCACTCGACTTTTCTTTATTTCTTTATTGTAGAACAAGGTACATGGTGTGAAATAAATGCGACAGAGTTGGCTGAAAACAACATAGGTGTAGTTGAAAGTAGACACAATGTCCATGGGTTTGCGGAGCCGGGTCCCCCCCACCCCCCCATCACGATGCCCATCTTCCTACTAGGCCATGGGCGGCGCGGCGGCTGGGTGGTAATTGTCACCGAAGGAAGGACACCTAGAAAGACAAGTGTGTCGTCTGTGTTGTTTGACGCTGAAGCCAGTAGTGTAGAGGGAGGATAGGAAACGCTACATCTGCTGCTGAGTATCCTTGATAAAGTACGGGCTGTCGTCGCCGTCGTCGTCGTCGTCGTCGTGGTGGCGGTGGTCCTTTTTCTTCTTCTTCTTCTCCTCCTCCTCCTCAGGCCCCCAAGAGAACAGGGAGCACTCGCCAACCCGGTGGTGGCAGACGTCTAGCATCTGACCGTTCTCGTCCAAAGACACATTGACCAAGTCTCTGCACGGTATCAAAGGGGATTTGTTGTTGTTGTTGTTCCTGTCCGAGTTGCCTGCTGCTGCTGCTGCGCGTCGTCGTCGTCGTAGTAGAGGATTGACAAAGTCTCTGCGCGGTAGTATCAAGGGGGATTTGTTGTTGGTGTCCGAGTTGCCTGCTGCTGCTGCTGCTGCTGCTGCTGCTGCTGCTGCGCGTCGTCGTAGTGGTAGAGGAGCAACAGCAGCAGCAGCAACAGCAGCAGCAGCATTGGTACTGCGAGGCACGGGAGGCTCCTCATCGTCGACAACACCAACAAAGGACTCTGCGTCGTCGTCGTCGCCGCCGTCGTCGTCGTCGTCATTGCCAGGCACACGCGTTGAACGTTTGGGCCTCAGCAGCAGCAGGGAAAGACTATTTCGCTCAGGCTCATCGATGTCTGAGGCGCCCGGCGTGGCAGGTGGCTTGAAGTCATCGTCATCACCATCACCATCATCGAGGAGGAGCATGGAGAAGGCGCTGGCACACAGAGCCTCGATCCTGTCGAGCAGTTGTGCGTACCGCCCGACAAAGACAAAGACATCCTGCGCACTAAGGACTGTATTTTAAGGGAATTACTATTATTACCCCAAATGATATCATACACACATTTAGCTATTAAAGTATCTCTTCCTGTCATTTACCTGTACAGTTTGTGTAAACATGCAAGTATTCACTTATCTGTAAATATAACTGTATACCTAACTGTACAGCTAATTTAACCATGCAAGATTTTCACTTACCTGTTCATTTACCCAGTCTGTCTATTAAGTAAACTATTATTACCCTCGCTCATATCATACGCATTTTTAGCTACTGAAGTATTTCTCTGCCATCGACCTGTATAGTATAGTTAACCATCCAACATCCACCAACGTATAGTGTACATATTCAGCCAACCACCCATACTATGCAATGTCCTTTTTATAGCTTTTTTTTGCACTCCAGATATCTTGTATTTCTATACTTTTTCATACTGCCGCTCTATGTATCATGTACCGTGTATCTGTCTTTTGTGTACTTTCGTTGTGGCATTTTGCACCTGCCCTGTGTTTTGTTGTAGCTGCTTGACAATGAAATTTCCCCCCCGGGGGATCAATAAAGTACCTATCTATCTATCTATCTATCTATCTATCTATCTATCTATCTATCTATCTATCTATCTATCTATCTATCTATCTATCTATCTATCTATCTATCTATCTATCTATCCCCTAGGGCCTCGTACCTGTCCAAAGGCATGCGGATGAAACGGGTGAAGCTCATCTGCTGGGGTTCGTCAACAAAGAAGCCGGCACACTGGGGCATTCCCATGACCCTGAGGCACTTGACAAGCAGCGGATCGAGCTGCCGACTACTCTGTTCCCTGGGGCACTGCCTCTTTCGCCTCTCTAGCAGCCGCTGCTGCTGCCGCTGCTGCTGCTGCTGCTGCCGCTGCTGCTGCTGCTGCTGCTGCCGCTGCTGCTGAAGGACGTTAGACAGAGAATACATGTTGTTGGTGTTGTTGTATTATTGTGTGATAGATATACACAGGTCCAGTCCAGGGAGTCTGCAGTGTATTGTTATATAATAGTATTATTATCTTTCTTTTCTTTGGTTTTGTTTAGTTTTCTTTGCAAAAAAAAAGGTTCTCCTCCTATTTCTACTGAGAATAATTTTACTTTGACTGTGAACACTGGGCCCCACCCCCGTATCCCTTTAGTCAAGCATAACCCGTTGTCCTCCCGGCTGTGGTGGTGGTGGTGGTGGTGGTGGTGGTGGTGGTTGTGGAGCTGCCAACCCAGCCGGGGCCCTGTCCTCTGAGGGTCAGAACGACCCAGGTCAGGGTCAAACCGACCCAGGGCAGGCAGGCAGGCAGGCAGGCAGGCAATGTGTTAGCTAGCTAGAGAGAGTGGGGGCGGCCAACCCAGCCGGGGCCCTGTCCTCTGAGGGTCAGAACGACCCAGGTCAGGGTCAAAACGACCCAGGTCAGGCAGGCAATGTGTTAGCTAGCTAGAGAGAGTGGTGGCGGCCAACCCAGCCGGGGCCCTGTCCTCTGAGGAGGGTCAAAACGACCCAGGGCAGGCAGGCAGGGAAACAACAAGATACTACTAATAAAATATTGCAGCAACAGCAGCAGCCGCAGAGGCCTGAGGCGGCGGCGGCAGGACACCGCAACATCGAGACACGTCCCGACGTGGTGAGAGGTCTTTGGAGGGGGGCTCCCCAAGCCTAGGTTAGGTGCCTACTAAGCCATGAGTGTTCCTCGTCGTAGTTTCACCGCCAAACAGGTCATAGAACAGATATTTTCCCAAGAAGAGTTTGACTGCGAAGAGGAGGAAGCTGAGGAGGCGTCAGAAGAAGAAGATTGTGAGGAATACAACCCGGCAGACGACGACGACGACGACGACGCTGCCGAAGGGTTAGAAGAAGGAGAACGAGGAGCCTTAGAAGAACGAGACGAAGAAGCAGAAGCAGAGCGAGACGAAGAAGCAGAAGCAGAGCGAGACGAAGAAGCAGAAGCAGAGCGAGACGAAGAAGCAGAAGCAGAGCGAGGAGACCGCAGCCTCCGCCGACGACAACACCAACACCAACAACAACAACAACAACCTGACATCCCTCGAGTGGAAAGAGAGACTTTCGTGTCGAGAAACGGCCAAATCGAATGGTCCTCGGTGCCCTGCTGCGGCGACGACGACTACGACGACAAATACGACGACGACTACGACGACGACGGCAATCGGGGCGGCGGGGCTTCACAATATAATAGGCCGCCGCCGCAGATGAGGCCGGGGCCTACGGAGCACGCCCTTGGCCAGGCCAGCGACATCCTCTCGACGTTCCGCCTGTTTGTCACACCCGAGATAGAAGACATCATCCTAGACATGACCAATCTGGAGGGCTTTCGAAAATACGGAGACGGCGGCGACGGCGGCGGCTGCTGGAAGGGGATGGACGCCACCGACCTGCGCGCCTACATAGGGCTGCTCATCCTAGCCGGAGTGTACAGGTCCCGAGGCGAGGCCGCCGCTTCTCTGTGGGACGCCGAGAGCGGGAGGACCATTTTCCGCGCTACCATGCCGCTCAAAGTCTTTCACGCTTACTCGAGACTCCTTCGATTCGACGACCGGCGGACCAGGCCCGCCAGGCGAGCCTCGGACAAACTGGCCGCCGTCAGAGAGGTCTGGGACAAGTGGGTCGAGCGGCTGCCGCTCCTCTACAACCCCGGGCCCGACGTGACGGTGGACGAGCAACTGGTCCCCTTCAGAGGGCGCTGTCCTTTCCGTCAGTACATTCCCAGCAAGCCGGCCAAATACGGGTGGCCTGCGACTCCAAATCCAGCTACGCCTGGAAGATGCAAGTCTACACCGGCAAGCCCGCCGCCGGAGGCCCCGAGAAGAACCAGGGGATGCGAGTCGTGCTCGATTTGACGCAGGGACTCGGCAGGGGGCACACCGTCACCTGCGACAATTTCTTCACCTCCTACGAACTCGCGCGCCAGCTCCTGCTGAGGAGGGACGTCACCCTGGTCGGCACCGTCAGAAAGAACAAGCCCGAGCTACCGCCCGCGCTGCTCGTCGCCTCCAAGGACAGCGAGAAGAGGAGCCTCTTCTCCTCCAAGTTCGCCTTCACGCCCACCACAGCTCTAGTGTCATACGTCCCAAAGAAGAACAAGAACGTGTTACTCCTCAGCACTCTGCACGCCGCCCGGGCTCACGTTAGCCGGCGCCACGACAAGAAGCCCGCCATCATCCTAGACTACAACAGCAACAAAGGAGGGGTCGACAACCTAGATAAGGTCATTGGAACCTGCAGCTGCAGGAGGATGACCGCCCGCTGGCCCCTGGTCGTCTTCCACAACATCCTCGACGTTTCCTCCTACAACGCCTTTGTCATATGGAGAGAGATCAACCCCACTTGGATGCCCGGTAAGCGCAACAAGAGGAGGGTGTTCCTCGAGCAGCTGGGGAAGGCGCTCGTCACTCCCTTCATCCAAAGAAGGGCCCGACTCCCTCGCACCGAAGCCTCCGCGGCACTCGTCAAAGCCCTTCAACAAAGCACGTCACTTCGTCCACCCCCTCAGGAGCCGTCCGCCCGCGCAGCAGCAGCAGCAGCAGCAGCCGCCCCAGCAGCAGCCCCAGCCACAGCCACCGCTCATCTGCAAGCAAGTAAGAGGAAGAGGTGTCAGGTCTGCCCGACGAAGAAGGACTGTAAAACACACACTATGTGCTCCAGGTGTAACAAATACATCTGCAAAGGCTGTTCACACGCCTACTGTCCCTCCTGTTCCAATTCGGCCTTTAGTCAGAGCGGGACACTTCGACCCGGAGGCCACGGCGTGTACGCTGACAGCCACAGCCAGAGCCAGACTAGCGGGACACTTCGACCCGGAGGCCACGGCGTGTACGCTGACAGCCACAGCCAGAGCCAGACTAGCGGGACACTTCGACCCGGAGGCCACGGCGTGTACGCTGACAGCCACAGCCAGAGCCAGAATAGCGGGACACTTCGACCCGGAGGCCACGGCGTGTACGCTGACAGCCACAGCCAGAGCCAGAATAGCGGGACACTTCGACCCGGAGGCCACGGCGTGTGCACAGAATACCAGGACAACGGGAGGGTTAAAAAGGTGTGCCTGTTCCACATTCAGTACATTTTGAATATAACTCTGTAAATAACATGACATATGGAAGAGATATCTTATTCTTGAGCTGAACACTCGCTTGAAATACTCTGTTTATTACGAACTCGACAGGGTTGAGAGGCTTCTGTCCCACTGTTTTGGGAAGTATTTAAAGTACAGAGAACACACTTTTAGTTTTGATGTTAATATTTAATTAGTTACAAAACATTTCAACATTTTAGAATTTTACATTCTAGTCAATTTCACTGCTTGTGCTAGCTTGGAAACTATGATGATTAAATGAATAGAGCAGCAATACATGAGAAAAATGTCTCACTTTGCAGTGTATTGTACACATTAATAACACCTGCTCTTTCCATGACATGGACTGGCCAGGTGAAAGCTATTATCCCTTATTGATGTCAGTTGTCAAATCCACAATCAATGCGATTGCAGTGTAGATGAAGGGGAGGAGACAGGTTATCTCTCTGACATACATTGGTATCGAACACGTTAAGACTCCTAGGAGTGGGGGACTGATCATCTATTATTGAGAAGAGAATTGTAATGTAAAGGTCTGAACCAAGAGTTCCTTACATGAATACGTCACGTTGATTTGTCCTGCCTTTCAGGTCTCCTACTTGGTTAGTTTGTTCATATACAGATTCTGTAATTACTACATGTGCTCATCTCATTGATATCAAATTATTAGAGATACACAAGTTGTTTTTATGTCACTGGAATTATATCTACAGCCACCGCGCCTACTGCACGTAATGGTCATATGGGCGGTTATTCAAACAATTTCTAACATAATATATTTATGATCACATGTACCTCTGTGATTAATGATAATTGAATATGCACAAAAGTTTTATTGAATTGTTTCCACACCCACCATACGTCATGTGCGTAATGGTCATGTGAGGTGAAATGTGTATATTTTGGGAAGTGAGCACACAGTTTGTTTGTTTGACCTGACGAAGATCTGTTCTGGATCGAAAACGTAGTCAATAAAGCTGTGAATTGGGAGTTTAAAGGGCCTTCTTGTTCTTTACTTGATTTTCTGTCACTAACATCCACCCTGAGGTGTTATAAGATTGTTGGAATCATTTAGAAAGTTGCAGAAACACACAGGCTTATAAAATTCAAACCATGGACTTTAAATTGGAAGTATTTGTGGTAAAACCCTACATGGGAGATGCTCAATAAATGAATTAAGGCAAATATGCTCGTCATTGCAAAGCATTATGACATCAAGGTGGCATCTGGCGATCCAAAAGCATTCGATTCGAAAGACCGAATCCCAAAGTCATGTTGAGATCGGCGGTGTGGTTTTCAAAAGGTTAAGGACCTTGAGAACTTAAAGACACTTATACTTCTCCAGCAGTTCAACAATTGCCTTGATGAAAGGGTTGCTACCTATATTTATGAGCACAAGGATCTCAGTCTTGAGAAAGCTGCAGTTCTTGCAGAAGAGTTTGAGTTTGACATAAAACTACTTTCACAAAAAAAGCACCCTACGCAAAAGGCAATCCAGAGAAGTTACCTGCTACTGCAAGATTTCAGTCTTTTTCTAAAGTGCCCAAAGATAAAGATGGGCAGAAAAATAGTTTTTTCATATTGGCCAGTTTGTCATTACTGCCGTGAGAAAAGAAAAATGGTTTCTTCTTGTGGGAGCTCTCCAGCCAATGAAGTCTCTGGTTGGGACTAGTGTATCTCCTAAACATGATTTTGGATCAGTTGTGTATGAAACCTCTGTTTCAGACGGGTTCATGTCTCTGCAGAGTGGTTATGCTGTTAAGCAGCCAATGAAGAAACTGCGAGACACTGGGGCAGCCCAGTCTTTCATTTTGCCTTTGTCAGACACTTCAGCAACTGGTTACAGTGTGTTAGTACAAGGCGTGGAGATGGGTTGCATGGCAGAACTCAAGTCTGATCTTATTCCTGGTTCCGTTGTAGTTGGAGTAAGGTTTAGTCTATCGGTGAAGGAGGTCTCATTCATTTTGGGAAACAATTTGGCTGGAGGTAAGGTCGTGCCAAATCCTGTCGCTTGTAAGGAACCCAGACTAGAGGAACCCTATGAGGGTTCCCAGCATTTGCTGTTACACTTGATATGTCTAAGAAAGTCACCAGGAGAAAGTCTAGTTCTGAGATGGATGTCAGCGATCCCACCATGGTTGATCTGTCTCATATTAGCGGTCCTTTAATATCACTGAGGCACTTTTTCTTACGTTTAGCAGTGGCGAACGTATACGCGAGTCCTCAATTATTTACAGCCAAGCCCAGCTCTTGGATTTAGCACACAGCGCTGCTGTATCAACTGGACAAGTTGAAAAGGCGATGGCGTGGATGCAGGGCAGGATGGAAGTGTAAAGCAAAGCTGAGGAAGTACAAGCCGGCTATCCCGTCTATCATTATGGGCAACGTGAGATTGCTGAATAACAAGATGGAGGAACTTGAGGACAGAGGGATTACAGGGAAGCTAGTCTAGTATGTCTGACTGAGACATGGCTGAATGATAACATCTCCATAGGGAACATCACTCTCAGCGGTTTCCAGACCATTAGAGCGGACAGGGATAGCGCTTCTTCTGGTAAGAGTAAGGGAGGGGGGCTGGCTTTATTAGATAACAACAGATGGTGTAATCCAAGCCATATTACTGTTAAGGAACAGTTTTGTAGCCCGGACATTGAGCTGTAAGCCTGAGACCCTACTATTTGCAGAGGGAATTCACGGCGGACATTGCTGCTATTGTTTACATCTTCCGCTGACACAAACACAGTGTGTGACGTCATCCACTCTGATATCGCGAGGTTACAGACAATGCATCCCAGTGCCTTCTTTGTTATTTCTGGGGATTTTAACAATGCCTCTCTCTCTTCAACGCTGCCCGCGTTCAAACAGTTCGTGAAGTGCCCAACCAGGAATAATACAACTCTGGACTTGCTATATGCTAATGTAAGGGATGCATAAAACTCCACTGCACTCCCTCCCCTCGGTAGATTGGATCACAACCTTGTCCACCTCACCCCACTCTACAGGCCTATGGTCCAACAGCAGCCAGCGACCACTAGGTCCATTAGGAGATGGTCCCCGGAGGTGAATGAGGCCCCACAGGACTGCTTTGAGAAAAGAGACTGGGATGTGCTCTGTGAGGCTCATGGGAGATAGATAGATAGATAGATAGGTAATTTATTGATCCCCCGGGGGGGAAATTTCATTGTCAAGCAGCTTCAACAAAAACACAGGGCAGTTGCAAAATGCCACAACGAAAGTACACAAAAGACAGATACACGGTACATGATACATAGAGCGGCAGTATGAAAAAGTATAGAAATAAAAGATATCTGGAGTGCAAAAAAAAGCTATAAAAGGACATTGCATAGTATGAGTGGTTGGCTGAATATGTACACTATACATTGGTGGATGTTGGATGGTTAACTATACTATACAGGTCGATGGCAGAGAAATACTTCAGTAGCTAAAAATGCGTATGATATGAGCGAGGGTAATAATAGTTTACTTAATAGACAGACTGGGTAAATGAACAGGTAAGTGAAAATTTTGCATGGTTAAATTAGCTGTACAGTTAGGTATACAGTTATATTTACAGATAAGTGAATGCTTGCATGTTTACACAAACTGTACAGGTAAATGACAGGAAGAGATACTTTAATAGCTAAATGTGTGTATGATATCATTTGGGGAAATAATAGTAATTCCCTTAAAATACAGTCCTTAGTGCGCAGGGTTTAATTACAGACAACTGCACTTATTGCACATTCGATATACTAAAAGCAATGAGAAAAGGTGCAACTGGCAGGATACTAATATGCATTCCTGAGTGAATGCCTACGTCCAATAATTACTTACAATATTGCATGTGATATAATATAACAACTGTACATGAGTATGTATATACAGACCTGTATGAATAAATAGGTCCTGAGTGGATGAGTGCTGACGGACCAGAGTTACTCACGGATGGATGCATAATTGTTAAACTAGGTCCTAGCACCCCAACAGTTCCAGATCTATGTTGCCGACGGCACGGCACCCCGGTGAGGCATTATATAGTCTCATAGCCGCCGGCAGGAAGGACCTCCTGTAGCGCTCTCTGGCACACCGTGGTGGGATCAGTCTGTGACTGAAAGTGCTCCTCTGCGTCATAACCATAGCGTGCAGAGGGTGGGTGACGTTGTCCATGATGGCCAGCAGTTTGGCCAGGATCCGTCTCTCCGCCACCTCCTCTAGAGTGTCAAGGCTCATCCCCAGGACAGAGCTAGCCTTCCTTATCAGCTTATTTACCCGAGAAGCATCACCGGCTTTGATGTTTGCTCCCCAGCACACCACTGCAAAAAAGATGGCACTGGCCACCACAGACTGGTAGAAGGTATGCAGTAGTTTACTGCACACGTTGAAGAACCTGAGCCTCCTCAGAAAGTTGAGTCGGCTCTGGCCCTTTTTGTACAGGGCCCCGGTGTTACCAGCCCATTCCAGTCTGTTGTCCATATGGACACCCAGGAACTTGTATGACTCAACCATATCCACATCCATCCCCTTTATAGGGACTGCAGTCAGTTGTGACTTGGTTCTCCTGAAGTCCACCACCATCTCCTTAGTTTTGCTGATGTTGAGCTGAAGGTGGTTCTGCTCACACCACAACACAAAGTCACTGATTGTGCTCCTGTACTCCTCCTCCTGCCCACCCCTGATGCACCCTACAATAGCAGAGTCATCCGAGAACTTCCGTAGGTGGCATGTCTCAGAGTTATATCTGAAGTCTGAGGTGTAGAGGGTGAACAGGAAGGGGGACATGACCGTACCCTGGGGGGCCCCTGTGTTGCTAACTGCCCGTTCTGACACACAGCTCTGTAGTCGCACAAATTGTGGCCTACCGGTCAGGTAGTCCGTGACCCAGGAGACTAAGGGTGCTTCCACTTTCCTCCTCCTCATCTTCTCACCCAGTAGCAGGGGCTGAATGGTATTGAAGGCACTGGAGAAGTCAAAAAACATGACCCTCACAGTGCAACCTGCGTTGTCCAGGTGAGAGTAGGCCCTCTGCAGAAGGTAGATGATTGCATCATCCACCCCGATGTTGCGCTGGTATGCAAACTGCAGGGGGTCCATTGATGAACACACCAGGGGTCTGAGGTGAGCGAGGACTAACCTTTCCAGGGTCTTCATGATGTGGGATGTTAGCGCTACAGGTCTGAAGTCATTCAGGACAGTGGGGTGTGCCTTATTGGGCACTGGGACGAGGCAGGATGTTTTCCACAGCACAGGGACCCTTTCTAGGCTCAGGCTAAGGTTGAAAAGACGCTGGAGTATTCCACACAGTTGGTCAGCACAGACCCTCAGCACCCTTGGGCTGATGCCATCAGGGCCCGCCGCTTTCCACTGGTGTAGTCTCTCCAGCTCTCTCTTCACTTGGTTGGTGGTGAACGCCAGCCCAGGTGGGGAGGTGGGGGGAAGGGGGGTGTTGAGGATCAGTCCAGGGGGGGCAGGGGCGGAGGTGGGGTCACTGATTGTCTCAGCAGAGGTGCTGTGAGCAAAGTGGGGGTGGGATAGCCGTGAGGGTGTGTGGTCTGGGGAGCTGGAGGGGAGGTGGACAGGGCCAGTATCGAACCTGTTAAAAAATTGGTTCAGCTCATTGGCTCTGTCCTGGGTCCCCTCCATCTGCCCACTGTTTGACTTTTTGAAGCCAGTGATATTTCTCATACCCTTCCACACCTTCTCCACTGCGGTCCCATCGATGTGGATTGGGGGGTGCGCCCTCTGCTGTTTCCTGAAGTCCACGATCATCTCCTTAGTTTTGCTGATGTTGAGTGAGAGGTTATTTTCCTGGCACCACACTCCCAGAACCCTCACCTCCTCCCTGTAGGCTGTCTCATCATTGTTGGTAATCAAGCCTATTACTGTTGCGTCGTCTGCAAACTTGATGATTGAGTTGGAGCCGTGCTTGGCCACGCTGTCATGAGTGAACAGGAAGTACTGGATTGGGCTGAGCACACACCCTTGTGGGGCCCGAGTGTTGAGGATCAGCGAGAAGGAGGTGTTGTTTCCTACCTTCACCACCTGAGGGGGCGACCTGTCAGGAAGTCCAGGATCCAGTTGCACAGGGCGGGGTTCAGACCCAGGGCCTCGAGCTTGATGATGAGCTTGGAGGGAACTATGGTGTTGAATGCTGAGCTAGAGTTCAATGAACAGCATTCTTACATAGGTGTTCCTCTTAAAAAATATATATTTTAATGCCTTTTTAGATGTAATTTTAAGGCAGCAAAAGGGGTGTGCAGACTTTCACTAAGCACTGTATGTAGACCTAGTGAAATATATCAAAACAAGTCTCACATTAGGATGCTTGTGAGAAGTGCTCAGTCTAGCTAGACTATTGTACCCTACTAAAATTCACTTGCCCTGTCTTTAACCCTCTGTTGAACTGAGGAGGGTGGTGGTTAGGGCTAGATAATACCGCTCTTTGTAATATCGTGCAATATTTGACGTTTCTGAATGGCTCAGTATTTGACATAGCCATGCCTGCAAAAAGATGATTATTCTGAGAAAATGTGTTCCTTTCATGACATTACAACCAGCTATGCAAATGGTGGGGGCTGATATTGTCTGAATCTCAATATAACAGCTGAATGCAGAGGTGTATAGACATTTGCTTTGATGAACCATTCCCTGCTCCATCCCAAGAGGCTGATTTGACGTGAGGGTCGGCAGATGGAGGCATTTCTGAGGAGACAGTGTTCTTGAGCAAGGCACTTTTTCTAATGGAATAGTTATATTGTTCAAGAACCAATGTCTATACATCATGAATTTAAAAGTTAAAAAATGTATGTAGCAATCGCAGACTCCCCCTAAGAGTCTATGCCTCTAGAGTGCGATATATACTAAACTGACATCCCACTTGGAACACTGTAATTTCAATTTGGATAATTTGGTTGAGACGTTGATCAATGAGATTACAACCTATATTCACCCACTCAAAAAGTCAGCCAAAAATGTGTTGAATTTCAATGTGTTATCCCTACGCTTTCAACCATCTAAAAGCACAATGAAATTCCATATAAATATTTGGTTGTCTATCACTGTCTATCACTGCACTTTCAACCACTTAAAAGCACAGCAAAATTCAAATGGGATTACAATGTCAGATGTTTTGTTTATTTATACAACACAATGTGATATCACTGTGCTTCGTCTAATAGCAGGACCTAATGACCTGGACTGCAGTCGAGATTACATTAAAAGTACGTGGTGCAAGTGATCAATGCAGTTTGATATTCTGCGCAGATTATTACAGCAATTGTGACGATATCTTTTTTCAAACCCACTGCATTTTCCACGTATATTCCACGTCACAATACATTGACCAATTACATTGAAACAACGTTGATTGAACCTGTTTGTGCCCAGTATGATATGGAGTTGTATTAAGATGTTCATAAAACTGACGATTTTGCTATTTGATAATGAGTTTTAGGACCCCTGTAGGTATCCAACATTATTATTATTATCTGATGAAACATTAGATTTGGCCTTACTGCTATTAGCCCATAGGAACACATTGAGTAACACATTAATATGATTTTCATTCATGTTTTACCACACAGTCATAGTCTTGCAAAACAGACAAGATGTTCGTGTTCGTGAGAGTCTCAGCTTTCCATAACATGGTCATATTAGTTTTGTAGTCTCAAACCATTCAGGCTTGACAGATGTTTTTGTGATAAAACCGGTTTTCGGGATTACTGGTGGTACCAGCCGCCTCAGCACTTACGGTTGATTGATATGCCGTCCATGAAAAAAAACCTAGATTGAAGATGACAAAGGTTAAGACAACGGGATTCTAATATCCCCTAATTCTTTGCAACAATGCAACCAGCTATGCTAGTTAGCAATGGCGCTAGTACAATGAATTTGATTTTAAATGTTGCCCTAACCTGTGTATTTCTGACCACGAAAACAATAAAAAGACGATTCAAATAAAATGACGATTCCGTGCGGGCGAGGACATCAACTTTACATATCTACATAACGCATGTTTATGGAGGGTTGTTTAACAAATTGCCCAGTTTGTTGCTCACTGATGGACATTGTTGGTCGTAGTTGGACCTGATTTAATTTGAATTGGCCACAGACAGTTGTCTGAGTTGGTTCTGAATGGTTGGTGGTTCGAATACCTGACCTGACAAGGTCAATATGCCCTTGAGCAAGGCACTTAACCCTAATTTGTTTCAGTTGGCACTGTACTACTATGGATGACCCTGTAGAACAATGTAGGCTGTCATTGTAAATAAGAATTTGTTCTTAACTGACTTGCCGAGTTAAATAAAGGTTAAATAAAAACAAATCTAGTATTTTCTTACATGAATATTCAGGTAAGCTTTTATAGAAAATGGTAACGCTGAATGCTGATTATTGGAGAGGAAACCTTTAGTTTATTTGGTTGTGTCAAAACACTGGAGAGAAGAGACACTTCTGTTCTCCTAAAAAGCATAATAACTGTTATCAAAATGAAATGGTGTTTTCATTTCATTAGTGGTACACAGACCTGCATGGATGTGCACTTGCATTCATCCATACTCACTATGAAAATCAGAGTGGATATGCAGCGACAGAAAAATATATACTTTCATTATTTGCTGGAAAAGCTGCAATAGCCCTTTTACATCAACCCCTCCAGCCAATAGAAGCTAAGCAAACAGGACACACTGTCCAGTGTCTACAACAGAAACTTAAGCTTTAAGGAAATATTGACTTCTCATCTGCTGTCTGCACCGAGAACACTGCAAGTGAGATTATGTACAAAAATCTGTTTTATTTTTGTGCAAAGGGAGCTTAGCCTGCTGTGTGGATGAATACAAAAAAAGATGAGAGAGAGCATTCAGCACCAGCATTTTCTACAAAAGCTTACCTGAATATTCATGAATATTCATGAAAGAAAATACTAAATATGACAGCTGTCTAGACACCTACTCAGTGACTCACCTCAGCATATGGTGTTAGTGGAAGAAGTATAATTTTTTTTTGCAGTTGATTCTCAGAAAACTGATTGCAGTGACATCATCTTTTATGGTGGCAATTGTTTTTTTTTTAGCAACCAGAAAAATACCCCTTTATCAGGTTGTAATATGTTAATCTGACCAGATAACAAGCAACATATGTTACAGAGAGACACTGAACACATCCACAAGAATAGCAGAATTTAACCAAACCTGGTTGATGTGAGGACTCAGGTGATCACCACAGGTGATCCCAGCAGCCATTGCAGTTGCAAGATAATGGGGTGATGGAACTCTAACGGCAATAGCCACAATACCTCCCTCCACAGAACACAATGCATTATGGATGAACAGTCTGCACCAGTTCTCCAGGGACATCGACACTAATGATTATTCATTTTCCTTCTACAGTCGTGGCAAAAAGTTGAGAATTACACAAGTATTGGTCTCCACAAAGTTTGCTGCCTCAGTGTTGATGATGGCAATTTGCATATATTCCAGAATGTCATGAAGAGTGATCAGATGAATTGCAATTAATTGCAAAGTCCCTCTTTGCCATGAAAATGAACTTAATCACCCAAAAACATTTCCACTGCATTTCAGCCCTGCCACAAAAGGACCAGCTGCCATCATGTTAGTGATTGTCTCGTTAACACAGGTGAGAGTGTTGACGAGGACCAGGCTGGAGATCACTCTGTCATGCTGATTGAGTCAGAATAACAGACTGGAAGCTTTAAAAGGAGGGTGGTCCTTGAAATCATTGTTCTTCCTCTGTCAACCATGGTTACCTGCAAGGAAACACGTGACGTCATCATTGCTTTGCTCAAAAAGGGCTCCACAGGCAAGGATATTGCTGCTGGTAAGATTGCACCTAAATCAACCATTTATTTGATCATCAAGAACTTCAAGGAGAGAGGTTAAATTGTTGTGAAGAAGGCATCAGGGCGCCCAAGAAAGTCCAGCAAGCGCCAGGACCGTCTCCTAAAGTTTATTCAGCTGCGGGATCGGGCACCACCAGTGCAGAGCTTGCTCAGGAATGGCAGCAGGCAGGTGTGAGTGCATCTGCACGCACAGTGAGGCGAAGACTTTTGGAGGATGGCATGGTGTCAAGAAGGGCAGCAAAGAAGCCACTTCTCTCCAGGAAAAACATCAGGGACAGTCTGATATTCTGCAAAAGGTACAGGGATTGGACTGCTGAGGACTGGGGTAGAGTAATTTTCTCTGAAGAATTCCCTTTCCGATTGTTTGGGCCATCCAGACAACACCTTGTCCGGAGAAGACAAGGTGAGCGCTACCATCACTCCTGTGTCATGCCAACAGTAAATCTTCCTGAGACCATTCATGTGTGGGGTTGCTTCTCAGCCAAGGGAGTGGGCTCACTCACAATTTTGCCTAAGAACACAGCCATGAATAAAGAATGGTACCAACACATCCTCCGAGAGCAACCTCCCAACCATCCAAGAACAGTTTGGTGACGACCAATGCCTTTTCCAGCATGATGGAGCACCTTGCCATAAGGCAAAGGTGATAACTAAGTGGCTCGGGGAACAAAACATCGACATGTTGGGTCCATGGCCAGGAAACTCCCCAGACCTTAATCCCATTGAGATCTTGTGGTCGATCCTCAAGAGGCGGGTGGACAAACAAAAACCCACAACTTCTGACAAACTCCAAGCATTGATTATGCAAGAATGGCCTGCCATCAGTCAGGTTGTGGCCCAGAAGTTAATTGACAGCATGCCAGGGCGGATTGCAGAGGTCTTGAAAAAGAAGGGTCAACACTGCAAATATTGACTCTTTGCATAAACTGAATGTCATTGTATACTTGTAATTATACTTCAGTGTACCATAGTAACTACTGACATAAAGATCTAAGAACACTGATGCAGCAATCTTTGTGGAGACCAATACTTGTGTCATTCTCAAAACTTTTGGCCACGACTGTAGTTTTGAAAATACAAAAGAAAAAGACAGCAAACGACTGTTGCAGAAATCTGTCTGTGTTGTGTTCTCTTCCTTTGCAATCCAATTTCAATATATTAAAGCAACCCTTTACCATAGCTCACACAAAAACCGAGGCAGAAGTTGAGCACTCACTCCAGTGTTGTGTGTCATTTAAAAAGTTTCAGTGGGCACAGAAATAGATTTACATAGACATACTGTACATGGCTTAAACACATAGAAACGAACAAGCTGTATCTGGTAGATACATTGAAATGGAATGTTCAATGTTCAAACAGGTACCGTCGCTATGTTCAACCTTGGTATCACAGCTAAAAGCTTCCCCTCCCTAACAGAACCTTAACGTTCCAATTGTCTTCTAATCATAATTATCCTCAACAATCAAGATGCAGTCACGTCTGCTGGAAGCTCTCAATTATTCAGGCTACATGAAATGATAAACTTATGTGGTTTCAGGATAAATTAATATCATGATATTTTGGTCAAACAACAGAAACCTGAAGGTAGTTAGCAAAGTTACACCACTAACTCTTGCTCAGTTTTCTTTTACCTTATTTCCTTATCATAAGATGGAATGGCTAATTTGTCCGATATAGGCAATTGCAAGAGTATAAAATGTGTTAATTTCATCACAATTTCTAATACCAGGTCTTTGGATTGAAATGTCTAACGTGAATCTCCAATATTATTCTCTGATAGATAGTATTTATACTTTTTCGGCAGTATGAAAAAGTATAAAAATAGAACAAGTCTGGAGTGAAAAAAGCTATAAAAAGACATTGCATAGTATGGGTGGATGGCTGAATATGTACACTATACATTGTTACAGAGTGTTAGGTGAAAAGAAATGATTAAAATATTGCAAGTTGATATAGATAAATAAGGAATATTTGCATGGTTAACTATACTCTACAGGTCAATGGCAGAGAAATACTTAAATAACTAAATGTGCGTATGATATAAGTGAGGGTAATAACAGTTACAGATAAATGCACGTATTGCACATTCGATATACTTAAAGCAATGAAAAAAGATACAACTGACAGGATACTAATATGCATTCCTGAGTGAATGACTACGTAAATTCAATCCAATAATTACTTACAATATTGCACATGATATGATATAACAACTGTACACGAATACAGTCCTGAATGAATGAGTGCTGAATGAATAAGTCCTGAGTGAATAATCGATTACAGACCAGAGTTACTCACGGATGGATGCATAATTGTTAAACTAGGTTCTAACACCCCAACAGTTCCAGGTCTATGTTGCAGATGGCACGGCACTCCGGTGAGGCATTAAATAATCCGGTGAGGCATTAAATTAGGCCCATTATCAGCAACCATTACTCCTGTGTTCCAATGGCACGTTGTGTTAGCTAATCCAAGTTTAGAATTTTAAAAGGCTAATTGATCATTATAAACCCCTTTTGCAATTATGTTAGCACAGCTGAAAACAGTTGTGCTGATTCAATAAGCAATAAAACTGGCCTTTTTAGACTAGTTGAGTATCTGGAGCATCAGCATTTGTGGGTTCTATTACAGGCTCAAAATGGCCAGAAACAAATAACTTTCTTCTGAAACTCGTCGGTCTAGTCTTGTTCTGAGAAATGAAGGCTATTCCATGCGAGAAATTGCCAAGAAACTGAAGATCTCGTACAACGCTGTGTACTACTCCCTTCACAGAACAGCGCAAACTGTCTCTAACCAGAATAGGAAGAGGAGTGGGAGGCCCCGGTGCACAACTGAGCAAGAGGACAAGTACATTAGAGTGTGTAGTTTGTCCTCAACTGGCAGCGTCATTAAATAGTACCCGCAAAACACCAGTCTCAACGTCAACAGTGAAGTGAAGAGGCGACTCAGGGATGCTGGTTTTCTAGGCAAAGTTGCAAAGAAAAAGCCATATCTCAGACTGGCCAATACAAATTAAAGATTAAGATGGGCAAAAGAACACAGACACTGGACAGAGGAAGATATGGATTAGCCAAATTGTTATACCTGAGCATGACCCCAAATCTAAGGACTTATTAGCCTATTCTGTTGATTATGATTTTGTTGTCATGGACGACTGATTGGGCTCATTGATTTGAGTTGGAAAATAAATGCTGCGCTCATGGAATGGCACGCTTTGCCAAGAGTGTGCAAAGCCATCAAGGCAAAGGGTGGCTACTTTGAAGAATCTAAAATATATTTTGATTTGTTTAACACTTTTTTCGTTACTACATGATGTCTTCACTATTATTCTACAATGTAGAAAATAGTAAAAATTAAGAAAGACTCTTGATTGAGTAAGTGTGTCCAAACTTTTGACTGGTACTGTATATATACAGTGGGGAGAACAAGTATTTGATACACTGCCGATGTTGCAGGTTTTCCTACTTACAAAGCATGTAGAGGTCTGTAATTTTTATCATAGGTACACTTTAACTGTGAAAAATCACATCGTATGATTTTTAAATAATTAATTTGCATTTTATTGCATGACATAAGTATTTGATCACCTACCAACCAGTAAGAATTCCTGCTCCTGTTCTCCACTCATTACCTGTATTAACTGCACCTGTTTGAACTCGTTAGCTTTATAAAAGACACCTGTCCACACACTCAATCAAACAGACTCCAACCTCTCCACAATGGCCAAGACCAGAGAGCTG
Organism: Thymallus thymallus; assembly: GCA_023634145.1. Taxonomy (NCBI): domain Eukaryota; kingdom Metazoa; phylum Chordata; class Actinopteri; order Salmoniformes; family Salmonidae; genus Thymallus; species Thymallus thymallus. The sequence continues at coordinate 5,260,077 of CM042415.1, forward strand.
TGTAAGGACATCAGGGATACAATTGTAGACCTGCACAAGGCTGAGATGGGCTACAGGACAATAGGCAAGCAGCTTGGTGAGAAGGCAACAACTGTTGGCGCAATTATTCGAAAATGGAAGAAGTTCAAGATGACGGTCAATCTCCCTCGGTCTGGGGCACCATGCAAGATCTCACCTCGTGGGGCATCAATGATCATGAGGAAGGTGAGGGATCAGCCCAGAACTACACGGCAGGACCTGGTCAATGACCTGAAGAGAGCTGGGACCACAGTCTCAAAGAAAACCATTAGTAACACACTACGCCGTCATGGATTAAAATCCTGCAGCGCACGCAAGGTCACCCTGCTCAAGCCAGCGCATGTCCAGGCCCGTCTGAAGTTTGCCAATGACCATCTGGATGATCCAGAGGAGGAATGGGAGAAGGTCATATGGTCTGATGAGACAGAAATAGAGCTTTTTGGTCTAAACTCCACTCACCGTGTTTGGAGGAAGAAGAAGGATGAGTACAACCCCAAGAACACCATCCCAACCGGGAAGCATGGAGGTGGAAACATCATTCTTTGGGGATGCTTTTCTGCAAAGGGGACAGGACGACTGCACCGTATTGAGGGGAGGATGGATGGGGCCATGTATCGCGAGATCTTGGCCAACAACCTCCTTCCCTCAGTAAGAGCATTGAAGATGGGTCGTGGCTGGGTCTTCCAGCATGACAACGACCCAAAACACACAGCCAGGGCAACTAAGGAGTGGCTCCGTAAGAAGCATCTCAAGGTCCTGGAGTGGCCTAGCCAGTCTCCAGACCTGAACCCAATAGAAAATCTTTGGAGGGAGCTGAAAGTCCGTATTGCCCAGCGACAGCCCCGAAACCTGAAGGATCTGGAGAAGGTCTGTATGGAGGAGTGGGCCAAAATGCCAGCTGCAGTGTGTGCAAACCTGGTCAAGAACTACAGGAAACGTATGATCTCTGTAATTGCAAACAAAGGTTTCTGTACCAAATATTAAGTTCTGCTTTTCTGATGTATCAAATACTTATGTCATGCAATAAAATGCAAATTAATTACTTAAAAATCAAACAATGTGATTTTCTGGATTTTTGTTTTAGATTCCGTCACTCACAGTTGAAGAGTACCTATGATAAAAATTACAGACTTCTACATGCTTTATAAGTGGGAAAACCTGCAAAATCGGCAGTGTATCAAATACTTGTTCTCCCCACTGTATGTGGCCAATAAAATTGGTTTTGATTTGAGATACCCATGAGATATAATTGAAATACATTTTCCCCTAAACTTCTGCAGTTCGATTGGCATACCAATTTGTCAAATCCAAAATGAACTATGCTATGTACACATTGTCATCAAACGATAAACAATAAACCTTAGACTTGACACATCGGTCTTGTGCTACATCAATACAAGTCCCAAGGCATTCTGTGCTAAAAAAAAACAGCGAAAAAAAGGTGCTGTCAAATATTATCTTTGATTATCTGTTTACTCAGTTCTGGCCAAAGCAGCCGTGTTTATCAGGGAGAGACGCACACTTAAATCTCCCATCCCTCAGCCCCACCCTGGCACTCTCTCCCAAAACCCCAGGATGTCTTGCGCTCGCCAGGTGTAGAAAAAGCCATGAAAAGCCCTTAAAATTGTGGGTGTTAGCAAATGGATGGAAGGCAGAGTCTCACGCACGTGCCCAGATCCAGACAGCTTAGAGTTGAGCTCCTAAACAGTCACGATGATATGGGAACAGTATTTCAAACCAGCCTCCTGTAAAACTAACTTTAGAAGAGATGCCATGGGAGCCATATCTGAATACTAATGGTTTTAACGCGAAAACCTCATCCTTGTGAAAATGAATGCTTGAGACGTTAGGTATAGCAGCCCATAACGCCAGGATGCATGCAGCAGAATGGATTTTGTGAGAGCAATCATTCCAACATTTTAATCTACTGTGGCCTAATTGTTCTCAAGGACTTGAACGTATGAATGATAGCGAATAAAGCAATAGTTGCAAAGGCTGTCTTTTTAGTGTTTGAGCTAAAATCGTCAACACTCGATAATACACAGTGCTCATAGAAACGGCTAAACGTGAGATTATAGCAAACGTATAGCAACCATAATGCCCTCAAGCTTTCAGTAAATAGATAAACAACTTACTCTCGGATTATGGCTGAACTATGGCTATTTTAGCCTCCCTAAAAAGCAAAGATATCTTGGCCAGATTCCTGAACTAGTATTTCAACAAGAAGGTCCAAGTTTTGAGTTTTATTTACCTCACTTAAAAAAAAAAGAAATCCGTTGCACATTCATTCAAATTTGTATGGCCTTAGTGGAGAAACTGTATGGTGAATGAGGGACAGCACTTATATGAGTAATATCGCAATTGGTCATACACTAAATGGGCAAAAGTATGTGGACAACTTCTTGTCGAACATCCACTCTTCTGGGACAGTTTTCCACTAGATGTGGTAACATTGCTAAGGGAACTTGCTTCCAGTCAGCCGCAAGAGCATTAGTGAGGTCGGGCACTAATGCTTAGGCCTGGCTTGCAGTCGGCGTTCCAATTCCTTCCAAAGGTGTTCGATGGGTTTGAGGTCAGGGCTCTGTGCAGGCCAGTTTAGTTATTCCACACCGATCTCAACAAAGCATTTCTGTATGGACCTCGCTTTGTGCACGGGGGCATTGTCATGCTGAAACAGGAAAGGGCCTTCCCCAAACTGTTGCCACAAAGTTGGAAGCACAGAATCGTCTAGAATGTAATTGTATGCTGTAGCGTTAAGATTTCCCTTCACTGGAACTAAGGGGCCTAGCCCAGACCATTATTCCTCCTCCACCAAACTTGACAGTTGACACTATGCATTGGGGCTGGTAGAATTCTCCTGGCATCCGCAAAACCCATATTCATCGGTCGACTGCCAGATGGTGAAGGGTGATTCATGACTCCAGAGGACGCGTTTTCATTGCTCCAGAGTCCAATGGTGGCGAGCTTTACACCGCTCCAGCTTGGAATTGCATTGGTGATCTTAGGCTTTCATGAAGCTCCGGACGAATAATACTTGTGCTGATGTTGATTCCAGAGGCAGTTTGGTAGTGAGTGTTGCAACTGAGGACAGACAAGTTCTACTCGCTACACGCTTCAGCACTCAGTGGTCCCATTTTGTGAGCTTGTGTGGCCTACCACGTTGCTCCTAGATGTTTCCACTTCACAATAACAGCACTTACAGTTGACCGGGGCATCTCAAGCAGGACATACACTTAATGAACAGACTTGTCGGAAAGGTGGCATCTTATGACGGTGCCACGTTGAAAGTCACTGAGCTCTTCAGTATGGGCAATTCTACTGCCAATGTTTGTCTATGGAGATTGCATGGTGGTGTGCTTGATTTTATACACCTGTAAGCAAACGGTGTGGCTGAAATAGCCGAATCCACTCATTTGAAGGTGTCTATAAAAGTACAGGGGACTCAATGAGCTTTGAGGGCACTATGGTGGTGAACGGTGAGCTGTAGTCAATGAACAGTATTCTCACGTAGGTGTTCCTTTTGTCCAGGTGGGAAAGGGCAGTGTGGAGTGCAATAGAGATTGCGTCATCTGTGGATCTGTTGGGGCGGTATGACAATTGGAGTGGGTCTAGGGTTTCTGTGATGATGGTGTTGATGTGAGCCATGTCCAGCCTTTCAAAGCCCTTCATGGCTACAGACGTGAAATACAGCAGATTAATGTATTATCACTGTAATTCATCTAATAGCCAAATCAAATTACCTGGATTTCAGTTGAGATTATATTAAAAGTACATGGTGCAAGTGATCTATTCCTTTCAAGATTTTGCGCAGACTATTAAAGTAATTATGAAGATCCCCCCCCACCCCCCTTCATTTAGCCCCCCAGAACAGCCTCAATTTATTGGTGCATGGACTCTACAAGGTGTCAAAAGCATTCCACAGGGATGCTGGCCCATGTTGACTCCAATGCTTCCCACAGTTGGGTGGTGGACCATTCTTGATACGCACAGGAAACTGTTGAGAGTGGAAAAACCCAGCAGTGATGCAGTTCTTGAGACAAACAGGTGCAGGCACAAATACACAATCCATGTCTAAGGCTTAAAAATCCTTCTTTAACCCGTCTCCTCCCCTTCATCTACTCTCAGTGAAGTGGATTTAACAAGTGACATCAATAAGGGATCATAGATTTCCCCTGGATTCACCTGGCCAGTCTAGGTCACGTTTTGTATATTCAGTGTATTGTTGCTGTAACCTCAGCGTGGCCGTGGGTGTTTTACTCATTTTAAGGTTGAATGTTCCATTAGTTTTGTAAGAACCTTAACCTTAGGCTATTCATTGTATTACACAAGTAGTATTGAATTGTGTTTTGGTTAGCAATGCAATCAAATATTAACATTTAAAGGAGATGTGCTGTATCTACTGTTTGGATAGTTCCACCTGAGTCAATCTTTAACTTTTATTTTTGGTTGAGTTGGAGACTTGTCGACAACTTAATAGGCTATTTATTGTAGCTCAAGTAATGTTGAATTGTGTTCAGATTGTGTGTTTAAAGTTGGATGCACTTTAAAGTTGGATTTGGTTAGATTTTTTGGTTGAATCCAACATATCAATTATTAATTTGTAGACAAAATGGAATTAAAGTCAGTGGTACAGATGGATCTATCCAAGCAGAAGATACATCTCTTTCAAATGTTGATATTTGGTTGCGTTGACAACCAAACCCAATTCAATATCACTAAATATAATAACATTTGAAAATCAGCCAGCGCTTGAAACCCTAGGCCTATGGTATTGATCAATTCTCGGTTCAATTGGAAAAAAAAATAGCTGTTGATGACTTTGCAGAAGCCTAAAAAGCATAAACTCCTTGATGATGTCTGAGTGATGAAGTATGATTACATTTCATTTGCTCTGTTATTAAACCGACCCTTTGAAATGACTTAGATAGCAATAGAGATCTCTCAACAATCATTCTCACGATAGCACATTGATAATAGTCAGGGACATATCATAGCTAAGAAGGGCTTGCTTAAAACCCTGAATGGGAGACAAAATGCTAGCTGTAGATCAATTCTCCAGTAGGAAGTTCTGCCCCCAGCCTATAGTTTTTTTTTTCTGATAGCGGATATGACGTTGAAGATCTGAAGTTGTTTTAAAGGTATGATTTCAACATATTTTATACAAGGTTTGTCTACGTTTGTCACGATGTGGGTGTGGGAATGACCAAGGCGCAGCACAGGGATAGTAGTTCGACATATTTATTATACTATGTAAGAATGTTCTTTACTATGTATAACAAGACAAAATGACGAACTACTGAAAACACAAAAACACGAATTGACAAAACGTCACGTAAATCACGCACACTTACTTTTCACCGTGACATGCGAAATATACGACAACGACCCACCAACCAAATGTGAAATTCTATAAACCTATGTAGGATCTCTAATTAGAGACGATGCGCTACAGCTGCCTCTAATTAGGGATCCAACACAAACCACCACCAGAAAGAGAAAGAAAAGACCTGTCAGACTCTGACCATGGCTACATAGAGAAGCAAATAGGCTTCTCTATGGCCAGAGCCTGACAATGTTGTAATTTGGTGACCATGATAACATAATCCTGGGGTTGAAATTGAATCCTCAAAACAACAGTTTACGTCAGGGTCATCCAATGGCCTGCAGGTGGTTTTTTTTGGTCCACAAAGTTTTCTGAGCCAAAACAAATATGTTTTTTCTTTCATTTTAGGACATAAAAGACTGTAAAAACACAAGGAAATCAGCTCCAAGTGAGTTTAATTTAAAAAATCTGTTCCAAAGTATTTCCACGCATAATAGAGAGACACATTATGTATATAAATGCAAGCAAGGTTTGAAATTATTATATTTTGTGTTCCGACCCCTCCACCATCCACTCAAGAACAAATTGGCCCACGGCTGAATCTAGTTGATGATCCCTGGTCTACGATGATTACTTTTTTCAAATCCAATGTATTTTCCACGTAGATTCCACGTCACAGAACGTTGACAAATTACATTGAAACAACGTTGATTCAACCAGTTTATGCCCAGTGGGTAGAAAGCAATAACCCTATCAGTTTCCATATGGTAGCTGAATTGACATTTAATGGATCTTTGATTTAATTCCATCCTCAGTGAAGGTCCTCAGTGATGTGACTGACTTCACTAATGACTAACGCATGACCACAAGGCAGTTCTATATACTTTCCAGTCTCAATATTAGGTTGTGTTCATCAGGGCACACCATTTCAATATGTTGTGCAATGGAAAACTAGAACTTATTGGACAAGTTCAGATACAGTTACTCCCCATTTTTCTTACCGTGCCTAGTGAACATGACCCCAATATCAGGACTACTGTAGACCTATAAAACGTCATGAGGTGAGTTCCATATCCTTACGCTGTAGGTAAATTATTATTCTTTGTATCTATGTACAATGGTTTACTGTGAAAAGTGCTGATCGTGTCACCATCCCTGATGACATGCAACGGCGTGTCTTTCCAGAAATCAATACTTCGAAAAATACGTGGGCTTTAAAAAAAAATGCAGTTGAACACACATTCTCTAAACAATAGTTACAATTATATTATTTACTTTCAAGAATGTCCGAATGGCCTTCACAAAGATAGCCTTTTCCTTCCCTTCAATTCTTTCATCATTTTTTCATGTATTATTTTTCAGATGTTATACGCACAACCAAGCATACGCACACAGACATTCAGACAGACAGACATTTTTTTTTTACTATCTTTGTGGGGACCAAAAAATGGATTCCTGTATATGGTTGGGTGTTACACTGGAACTAGAACAATATGGGGTGTATAGGGACATCGTTAGGCATGACACAAGATGTACTATGTATGTCATCCTAAAGGCGAAGTAAACATTGGACATTTACACGGGCAGTAACGTTGTCAGATTCCCTTAAAATTGCCCCCCACACGTTGCATGGTGTCTGGAGGGATGAAATGGCACAGGGATTGCACGGTATCGTCCAGCTGGTTTTCAACGAAAAACATCATGGAAAACTGGAAAACGTTTGAGAAGGAATGGCGAATATACTGCAACGCAGGTCTGCCGGACAAGACAAAGATAGTTCAATCGTACACTCTACTAAACTTGGCTGGTCAGAAGCTGTGGAAAAGTTAGAAGCATTCGTCTTTGTAGAGGGGACCAAGTGCTGTAGGTCCAGGGAGCCACGAGAACAACAGCAACCACCCATCAGCTATGCTAACAGTAACAGATACCATGTTAATGCATATCAGCCTAGCTCATATTAGCCTAGAGCACAGAACTTCAGCAGTTAATTAACTGGAATGTAAACTTGAATATGAAGCTGATGATACATTCTACTGTGAAAGTGTCGATCTGATCACTAAAAAGGGGAAGATACTCACTACTCTGACAGTAAACCACACTGCAGCCAAGCTCAAATTGAAAGTGTATACTGGTGCTAAGTGCAATGTATTATCTAGACCAGACCTGGGCAATTATTTTCCATGGAGGGCCACATTAGAATGTATTTTTACCATTGCATGCCAGAATCATATTACAGGATTATCCATCACGTGTATGACTGTGTTGACAGACATATCTACTGTAAATCACGCCAAGATATGCTACATAATTTACTTTTTTAACATGCACAGAAATAAACCACATCCATGTTCTCCTTTTGGTAGGTATTTGCATTATTAAACATGCAATGAACTACACGGAGGGAAAAGTACACTGTTCATTCAGCACCACGGACAGAACTCTAGAACACTGTTCATTCAGCACCACGGACAGAACTCTAGAACACTGTTCATTCAGCACCACGGACAGAACTCTAGAACACTGTTCATTCAGCACCACGGACAGAACTCTTGTTAACGGCTATGCACAAAAACACCAGAAAGAGAGAGAGCTCAACATAAAATTTAAACTACTCAGTCAGTGTGAGCATTGAAGTCTCGGATGAGCATTGACTAGAGCAGTGAAGTCAGGTATAGTTTCTGACGTCGCTATGCGCAGGATTGCTGAGAGGTGAGAGTCAGTAAGAGATGATCTCTGCCTTGACTTGTTATATTTCATCACTGAAAATGTATGTTCACATACATAGGTTGACCCAAGCAGTATAAACATCTTCTGAGCACTCCTTAACTTTGGAAAGTTTGTTCATCGAGAGATGCATAGAACCTGGTCAGTGACATTGTTTTGAATAGTTCTCACTTCATCAGACTGAAGATCGATAAGCTCAAGTTGCAGGTCAGTGGGAGCGTTATCCACATTGAAGGTGAAAGGAGAGGAAACCAACAGCATATCATTTTCCAACACTTTTAAATCCTCAAAAGGACAAGAAAACTCACCGTTCAAAGCACGCAGCAGCAATGTACTGTATACTTCTCCTGCTGGTCATCTGATAGGGAACAGACTAGTAGGGTCGGAAGGTGGGTGAGATTGTTAGCTTCTACTTGGCGGGTCAGAAGGAGTAATTTTCCCTTGAAGACTTTGATAAGGCTGTATATCTGATGTACAAAAGGGCCATTCCCTTGTAGTTTGGAATTCATGATGTCCACGGTGGAGATTTTGCTCTTATGAAGTTTACCACTTTAGTGACTGTATCCACAACATGGCTCAATTTCAAAACACATTTACAGAGCACCTCCTGTTGAATAATGCAATGCAGAAGAAAAAAATCTGATCTGGGTTCAGCTCAGCTACTTGATCTTGTATCCTTTTCAAAAGGCCAATGTTTTTTCCTGTCAAGTTTGGGCACCCATCAGTGGTCACACAGGATAACTTTTCAAAACTCAGTCCGAGCTTTGCCACACACTTATTAACCTCCTCCAATAAATCTTTTCCTGTGCTCTACATTGACTGCACTGAAGCAAGCTCCTCTGTAATTTCAAAGTCTGGGCTGGGCGAAATCCTTTACCTAGCCTTTCAACTGTTGTTCCATATTCTCTGCGATGCCCTCAACATGCTGTGTCACTGTTCATCTTGACAGGGAAACATTTTCAAACAGCTCTTTCTTGTCGGGCAAAGTATTGCTGCAGAGTCAATTATACATTCTTTAATGAATTCGCCCCAGCAAATGGCTTGCAATGTTTAGCAATTTTGTGGGACAGTACATAGCTAGCTCTTGCAATTCCGTCGTTTGCTGAATGCAGTTTTGTGAAAAGTCCTTGCTGCTTTTGCAACTGAGAAAGCAACTCTTTCGATGCACTTTCCCTCTGCTCAGAAGACATATTCCTATATTTCTCTGCTTGCTTCATCTGGAAGTGTCGGGACAAGTTGTAGTCTTTCAAGCACACAGCTTTCCCTGATACCTCAATAAAGAAATATTTTGATGTCCACTCTTGCTGGAACACCCTACATGCATCGTCAACTTTCCTTTTCTTTGAAATCTTTGAAAAACTCATCTTTGCACAACTTCTGTCATTCACTATCTGTCCTCGTGCAGGAGTTAAATCATTACACAAAGGCGAGTATTCATTGGGCTTTTAATTTGAATAACAAATACGTTCTTTATGTGATCTGAGCATTATTCCGCGGGCCATATTGAATCAGGTCATTGGCCACGTACGGCCCATTTGCCCAGGTCTGATCTAGACAGATGTGGAAATACATTGAACCTACTGTAACTGTTAATGCTGCTGAACAAGTTAACCTGATGGCCTATGGGGTCCACAAGGTTACCTTTTTCACTCTTTACTTTAATTGCTGTTGATCCGCTCCACCACACACATGTCTGGTAAGGTTGAACTCCTCCTCTCCTACTCAGCCTCCCGACAAAAGCTTCACCCAAGCGGGTGTGACACCTGCTCCCGTTGCCTGCTGCACTGCTGCTTGGATCTGCCCCCTGTCTGCCCTGGCCTGTCTCCCCTGTCTCCCGAGGTTTCGCTCGCATCCAGTACACACGCATATAAACACACACACACACACACAGACACACACACACACACACACACACACACACACACCACATACTTTGGACTGATCTGAATTTTAAGTCGACTAATTAACTTGTGAAGCATATTATGTGAGCTTTACTCAAACCCTTTAATTAACTCTCATTGGCCAACTATTTATTTATTTTATCGCAGACTTGTATAGCCTACTGGACTCCTATAGAGGTACTCTAACATTATTTTGTTGGGGCGAGTGACTCTTGCCCCAAGACATTAAAAAAATATATATTGTGCTTTATGCTATTTGCTCCATGACTCCTGCGCTCTTTGTTGACTATGAATTACCCAACCATGGGACATACAATGTTAGTTCCCACACTTTTTGGAAATTGATAAAATATTTTGTTGACCTACAGCAGACAGATTATAGTCTTCTCTTTTCAGCGGGAGCCCTTTGGATTCCAACCTGTGTTTTCCCACGATTGTACTTGAAAAATTGCGAAAGGCGTGTTTTTTCTTCATGCTCTTCATTGACAGATTTGCCGTGTGTTCCCGAGGCTATGCCTTGTTATTGGGCTACACACAATCCACAGCTAGGTAATTTTTTAAAAAGACGCTATTGATCCTCTGTGGCTAAATGATGGGCATTTATTTCTGACAGACAGCTGTAATTCTATAACTTTGGCAAATATATTTACATTAATCAGGGGTGCTGCAGGCTGATGTCTATCAGAGCAGAGATGGGGAGAGAGATCATAGAAAGTTAATCTAATTCTAGTTCTGTGGGAGATAAAGTCTCAAACATAGGTTGCAAAGTTACACAAACCATAAGCCTGTGCCGACCCAACCCACAAGAGGTATCGGATCTGGACAAATACGTTCCGGAACGAAACAGTCCAAAAGGGAAAGGTGGCGGATCCTGTTCAGGCAGGATCCAGCTAAAATTAAGCACTATGTTAATGCCACAATAAAAGGTACTACATTTTAAAAGTTTAAATGACAAATCTTTAAACTAGGTTCACAGAGATCCTATTGAATTAATAGGGATTCTACTCTACAGTGTATATGTAATTCTATGATTAAATGAAAAAAAAAAATTGCATGTGCACATATAGGAGGTCCCATACAGGGAATAAATTAGTTCTACTTTCACTCCTGGGTGGGGGTCACAATGGGCTGTTAGAAACATTGAACATTGTTGGAGGATGTAGATGGGTGGGTGTTACACCGAAACTAGTACACCATAAGTGGGGTGTATGGGGACATCATTAGGTGTGACACAAGATGTACCATGTATGAAATCCTAAGTGAAAATTGGACATTTAGACAAGCAGTAAGATTGTCAGCAGGGGTGAAAGTAGATTTAATATCTTCCCGGTATGGGGCCCTCCTATGTGTGTAGACAAATATCATAGAGTTACATATAGAATCCCTATTAATTTAATAGGATCTCTATGGGCCTAAGGTATATATTTGACTTTTAACTTTTTAAATGTATTAGCCTACCTTTTAATGTGGCATAAACAACCAGTCATGTGTTGTTTTCAAATAATTACTTCTAAAGGCTCATGTAGGCTACCTGCGCACTTTACCCGGGGAAGGCTGAATGACGGGGGATGCAGGAATAAGCCTCATTTACATACTTTATTTTCTGCTTATCTCTTTTTTAACATTAGGTGGTCTATTTGTTTGTCAACGTGGCTATAATTAGATACACGTATTTTCTCTTCTGTCATTACTTGATGCTCGAGAACACTAAATACTAGCTTTGCGCACCAAAATAATATTGTCAAATGTAAATTTTGTAAAGTTATTGTGGGAGAGGTGGACATTTGTTTGTTAGTTATCGATCAATAATGACAAATCTCCTGATATTGACAATTTAGATGGAAAGCTACTGAGGATGGTAGCTGACTCTATGGACACTCCCATCTGTCATATATTTAATCACTTTTCTGTGATATCGTGGATTCAGAGCTATTTATCTAATAGAAGTCAGAGGGATTTCCTTAATGGAAGCTTCACTAATGTCAAACATTAGGGTGTGGTCTTCATTGTAATCAAGGGCTAATATACAGTGCCTCCTGAAAGTATTCAGACCCTTTGACATCTTCCACATTTTGTTACGTAACAGTCTTATTCAGCAACAGTTGTGGCTGAAATAGCCAGAGAGAGCGAGGAGGTTTTGGGACCAGGGAGATTTCCAAGTGACAGTTGGACCGGTTTAAAGGAAATTAAAAGCTGTAATAGTATTTAAGTTGGTATGGATGCATATTATATGTGGTTGAAAATAAAATACTGTCAGCTTTTATGTCGCTGAAAGAAATTGCACATTTATGCTACACAACAAGTCCCTAAGCATGCAATTGCATTCTCTCAAGATGCTGAAATAAATAAATAGTATTTCTCCACTCCTTTTCTCAAAACATGTTGCACATTTGATCAATATTTTATTGCGAGAAACATTTAGTGCTGCAGGAGTTAATATTATAAAAGGCTACATGTGAGGCCTACAGTCAGTGTCCAGATGTCAGTTACAAGTACAACTATTAAGCGACTCCATTCTAAAATAATTTCGGCATCCATACAGTGCCATTTGATAAATGCAAAGAGACATCACTTACAAAACACCAAAAAGTGTTATGAATGACATCCAGTGATTGTCATTCATTAGGCCTACACAAGTATTGTGACCTGAATTGATGCATACACTGCACGTCGGACACTCATCTCTGCCTTAGCATAATATCAGTGTTATCGTTGAACCGCAATGCATTCTGGAGCATTACATTTTTTCAATCTTTGGAGTGTATTCCACAAGTCTATTCGCAAACGTTTCATGCTACTGGCATGCTGTAATAATACATAATGTAAAAGCCTACAGTCTTTTTGAAATCTAATTTAATTAAATGTAACAGGATCATGTTTTACGGTATGGCATAGCCTCACTATTTATTTTGCTTGTACTTGGACTATTCCGGCTTACTTTCACCCATGCCCACACATTACAATTTCTATTCAAAATCCCATTTTCCTAACCCTAACCCCTAACCAAACCCCAACTCCTAACCCTAATTCTAACCCTAAACCTAAACCTAATTCTAACCTTAAAATAGCCTTTTCCCTTGTCCCCACCTGTCCGAATTCTCCTGTTTTGAATATCCTTAATAAGCATATTTGAATACAAACCCTTATGTTTCTCTTCAGATTCAATGGCAATTTTGCATTTGAAGCATAGTCTACTGATACCAACCTCTGCTTATTCTGAAGTAGTTGTTTCTTCAGGATGATGGTTGCCACGGAGACCATGTGCATTAGATAATCCACATTAGATAACATCAGGGTCATGTTCAGTAGTATTTTGAAATGGAGTGAAACGAGATGTACTGCCAGCACTAACATCGTGCTCTTGAGTATGAACACACGTTTTCCTGTGATGAGGCTACTCCACACAACTTGTTATTTTCCGACTCAGGATGCATGTTTCTTTCCTTATATTGATTCACAGATACATAGGCTCAGATCATGGATTTCCACTGTACATTCAAAACCTAGCTGTAGATACTTTCTCCTATAGTGAATATATCTACAGTGGAGAGAACAAGTATTTGATACACTGCCGATTTTGCAGGTTTTCCTACTTACAAAGCATGTAGAGGTCTGTAATTTTTATCATAGGTACACTTCAACTGTGAGAGACGGAATCTAAAACAAAAATCCAGAAAATCACATTGTATGATTTTTTAATAATTCATTAGCATTTTATTGCATGACATAAGTATTTGATCACCTACCAACCAGTAAGAATTCCGGCTCTCATAGACCTGTTAGTTTTTCTTTAAGAAGCCCTCCTGTTCTCCACTCATTACCTGTATTAACTGCACCTGTTTGAACTCGTTACCTGTATAAAAGACACCTGTCCACACACTCAATCAAACAGACTCCAACCTCTCCACAATGGCCACAACCAGAGAGCTGTGTAAGGACATCAGGGATAAAATTGTAGACCTGCACAAGGCTGGGATGGGCTACAGGACAATAGGCAAGCAGCTTGGTGAGAAGGCAACAACTGTTGGCGCAATTATTAGAAAATGTAAGAAGTTCAAGATGACGGTCAAGCTCCCTCGGCCTGGGGCACCATGCAAGATCTCACCTCGTGGGGCATCAATGATCATGAGGAAGGTGAGGGATCAGCCCAGAACTACACGGCAGGACCTGGTCAATGACCTGAAGAGAGCTGGGACCACAGTCTCAAAGAAAACCATTAGTAACACACTACGCCGTCATGGATTAAAATCCTGCAGCGCACGCAAGGTCCCCCTGCTCAAGCCAGCGCATGTCCAGGCCCGTCTGAAGTTTGCCAATGACCATCTGGATGATCCAGAGGAGGAAATGGGAGAAGGTCATGTGGTCTGATGAGACAAAAATAGAGCTTTTTGGTCTAAACTCCACTCGCAGTGTTTGGAGGAAGAAGAAGGATGAGTACAACCCCAAGAACACCATCCCAACTGTGAAGCATGGAGGTGGAAACATCATTCTTTGGGGATGCTTTTCTGCAAAGGGGACAGGACGACTGCACCGTATTGAGGGGAGGATGGATGGGGCCATGTATCGCGAGATCTTGGCCAACAACCTCCTTCCCTCAGTAAGAGCATTGAAGATGGTTCGTGGCTGGGTTTTCCAGCATGACAACGACCTGAAACACACAGCCAGGGCAACTAAGGAGTGGCTCCGTAAGAAGCATCTCAAGGTCCTGGAGTGGCCTAGCCAGTCTCCAGACCTGAACCCAATAGAAAATCTTTGGAGGGAGCTGAAAGTCCGTATTACCCAGCGACAGCCCCGAAACCTGAAGGATCTGGATGGAGGAGTGGGCCAAAATCCCTGCTGCAGTGTGTGCAAACCTGGTCAAGAACTACAGGAAACGTATGATCTCTGTAATTGCAAACAAAGGTTTCTGTACCAAATATTAAGTTCTGCTTTTCTGATGTATCAAATACTTATGTCATGTAATAAAATGCAAATTAATTACTTAAAAATCATACAATGTCATTTTCTGGATTTTTGTTTTAGATTCCGTCACTCACAGTTGAAGAGTACCTATGATAAAAATTACAGACTTCTACATGCTTTGTAAGTGGGAAAACCTGCAAAAATCGTCTGTGTATCAAATACTTGTTCTCCCCACTGTATGTATAAGCTGTCAATGCATTGGTCTTTGAACACCGCTACTCCCCACACCTACACTTAGACTCAATATTGATGTGTGTTCACTGATCCAGATGTTGTCTGTGTAGAGCGACAAACAAAGTCTTTGTTGGATCCAGTAGATTAAATATGCCTCAATATATTAAGACCTACAAAATGACTTTATCCAACAAATAAGTTTACCAAATTTACATCACATACAGTATAGGTCCAATTGAGACATTAGACAGGCATTTAAAACTACAGTGTGGTGTACCATTGGTATAATTTCATGGTACAGTATGGTATCACTTTAGTATGAATAAGCCTGCTAGGATAACATCTTGTCTTCATAGAGTATATCCTTGGAAAATAGTCATGACATGCCAACAAAGTCATGTTTTGTGTTCTTCCCAAGAACAGTTTGTCCTCATGTTAAACGTAATTGAATTATTGTGAAACATGCATGCAGCCATCTATTCCAGGTCGTGAGAACATTCTCCCATTGGGTAAGTCAGGAAAAGCTCTGCATGGTCTTTAGGTAATGCACTGTGTTATGGTGACCCCTAGAGGTTTGCCACAGTCAGACATGCCTTGCTTGTGGAGGTGGGTTGCATTATTCTCACATCTTTACCAGGTGAGAAGGAGATGTCAAAACATTGACAAAATCAGATGGATGTCTTGGTAAAGCAAAGAGAGTGGGTGCATAGGGATTGAATCGATAGCTAGAAGGCAAGTTAGAAGTTCGAATGGGCCCTTAGGCAACCTCTTTTATTGAAACATACAGCCTTGTGAATCTCAAATCCATCATAAATAAAAGGAAGTGAATGATTATGGAAATGCAGCCTTTCTCTCCCCCTGGAGTTTCATCCATTTCCTGACGCCAGCTGTGGTAATAAGTGAATGCAGGGCCGGCATTATGATCTCCTTCTATTCAGCCCCACACTGGGAACTTTTCCAGCGTCTCATATTGATTTATGATTGTTCGCAACAATATCCCAAAAATAAATTAAAAGGATATTGCTGAAAGTAATAGAAAGACCTTAGGTGAGTTTTATCGAGACCCTGAGGTTTGTCATATTTCCACCGTAAACTCTTAGAAGTGGTGTTGAAAACAATACAAAAAAATTGCTTTTAGATCTGTAACACATGTTGGTACCATAAATGTAAAACATTTTAAACATTCTGGAGGGGCCCTTTGGTAATAGTGGGCCCCTAAGCAGCCCTTTCTGTATGTTTCTTTTCAGATTAAAATATAAACCTACAAAATAAAGCCAAACATTTGCTTTAAAGTTTACTTTAAATAGCAATAACAACTGCCCTTTAGAGCAGTGGTATTCAACTTTTTTCTGCTGGGAAACGATTTCAATCTCTCAAATCTTATTAAATGCAACTTACCTTCTCACAACCAACACCCCATAGTGGAGAGTGGGGTATATTGAGCTTTTTTTTTCATTCAGACAGCATCTCTCCTATCATGGTGCGAAGGCAGGACACGAGGCGCTGAGCAGTAATAGTGAGACATCTCTCCTGTCATGGTGCGAAGGCAGGACACGAGGCGCTGAGCAGTAATAGCCGGCACTGGAGATACCGGGCTGGGGTCCGGCACTGGAGGTATCGGGCTGGGGTTCGACACCGGAACCCTGGTGCGAGAAGCTGGCACTGGAGGTACCGGGCTCGGGATCAACACCGGGACCCTGGTGCGAGGAGCCAGCACTGGAGGTACCGGACTGGGGACCGGCACTGGAGGTACCGGGCTGAGCCTCACCTCCTCCACCTTCCCCACGTCCGGGAATAGAGCCTCCAGACGCTCCGCCCACATCTTCCTGCGGCACTCAAACGTCTCCTCGTCCTCCCTCTGGCTGGTCCCTCTGGCTGGTCCCTCTGGCTGGTCCCTCTGGCTGGTCCCTCTGGCTGGTCCCTCTGGCTGGTCCCTCTGGCTGGTCCCTCTGGCTGGTCCCTCTGGCTGGTCCCTCTGGCTGGTCCCTCTGGCTGGTCCCTCTGGCTGGTCCCTCTGGCTGGTCCCTCTGGCTGGTCCCTCTGGCTGGTCCCTCTGGCTGGTCCCTCTGGCTGGTCCCTCTGGCTGGTCCCTCTGGCTGGTCCCTCTGGCTGGTCCCTCTGGCTGGTCCCTCTGGCTGGTCCCGGCTCTGCAACTTGTGTCTCCCCCACAAGTTGGGAGACAAGAGCATCTCGTCGTCCTCATCCAACGCCTCTACGTACTCCTGCTCCTCCATGAGCCCCCACGAGTGTCGCAGCAGGGGCTCTTCCTCATGTCCCTCCCACAGCACCCCCCCTGGGCTTTTCGTGGGGCCTGCCCTTTGGTTCCCCGACGTGGATCCCGCCGGCGTCACAGCTGCCCTGGATCCTGGTCAAGATCCAGGGCTAGACAGTGGAGGTACTCCTCCTCAGAGACAAGCTCCTTACCTCCAAGGAGTTCCACCACTGTCCAGCTCTGCGTGGTCCTGTGGTGGTGGATCTTTCTGTCATGGTGTGAAGGCAGGACACGAGACATTCCTTTATTGTAGTCCCAAAACAACAAACAAGGAGCGAACGCAACCACGAACTAAAATGCATGAATGCACTAAACAAAGATCCACCCACAGGTGGGAAACTTCTCAACTTAAATAGGATCCCCAATTAGAGACAACGCAGGGCAGCTGCCTCTAATTGGGGACCAACAAAACCCAAACACAGAGTTTGTCAGAGCCCTCTCCTCTGTCAAGCCCTGACCTTAGCCACCAGACAAACATAGAGATGCCTGGCGGCACACCCACAGTCAGGACCTGACATCTCCGTCAAGGGAAATATAGTATTCTTTCTAACAAAGATAGCTATACATATACACTACTATTCAAAAGTTTGAGGTCACTTAGAAATGTCCTTGTTTTTGAAAGAAAAGCACATTTCTTGTCCATTTAAATAACAGCAAATTGATCAGAAATACAGTGTAGACATTGTTAATGTTGTAAATGACTATTGTAGCTGGAAACGGCAGATTTGAAATGGAATATCTACATAGGCGTACAGAGGCCCATTTATCAGCAACCATCACTCCTGTGTTCCAATGGCATGTTGCGTTAGCTAATCCAAGTTTATCCGTTTAAAAGGCTAATTGATCATTAGAAAACCCTTTAAACTCTTTGTCTGGAGCCTAGTTGTCAAATATCATGTAGAATATTTTACTTTAAATGGCAGAGCTACATGGCATCAATTCAATAGATCATGGAATTAAAACAGAACACAATTTATTGAAAATGTAAGAAACATATTGGAACAAAACTGTTTCATACACTCATCTGCACAAGTAGTAAAAAAAAAAATCCATATTTTGGGATACAAAGGAAATCAAAGTATGTTTGTGCCAGAAGTTGGAACCGGTTCAGAGAACAGAACCACAAAAGAACAAACATTTTAGAGGAACGGGATCAGAACCGGGAATGAAAGTCGTCTATACTATTCTGGAACAGAACCGTCATTTTAAAAGCATGGAAACTGGTTATTAACATTCTCTCACATCCGGGCATAAAAAAACATAGAAAATGTCGCTCAAAAAATGAATCAAAGTGCCTATGCAAAGCCCTCACTTTATCACTCAGAAACTTATTCCAGTGTCTGCCTGCCAGCTGAAAATCTTTGCCGATGTGTGTAGGCTACCTGCCCCTCCCCCTCTGAAGCATAGTCTACTGTAGCTAGCAAGCTCTGGTTCAACGACCATCACTCAGACATTCAAAGTTCCTTCATAGAAGCTGCTCCTCCGTAGGTATAATTCCGTGGGCCCAATTCAGGCCTAAACAACAAGACGCCCAGCGCTTCAAGCCAAACCTCCTCCTACACCCTCTCTCGCTTTCTACCCACCTGAAAAATGTTAGTCACATCTCACACACTACTGTACACTAGTCTGTCCAATGCATGTAAATAGCTTGCCCGCTCAATAGCAAGCTGCTCTCTCCGCACTGATTGGTGAAGTAATTTAACGTTGAGCCAAATACAAAAAATATTTTAGATGTTTAAAACGGAATAGAAAGGAACAATATAAACCATAACTTTTTTGGGTTTTGAACCGGTTCAGAACTTTATTTTGATGGTCGGAACCATGCTCACCAACTCAAACTTTGAGAGGCTAACAGAGGAAGTCTCTTCCAGCATCAACAGTGAGGAGTGCATGTACAGAGCGTCCCACATACAAACTGAAAAGCTTCCCACTGGCTACTGTTCATGATGCCACAATCCGTGTTACACACACACACAGTGGGTAATGGAGGAGAAAGAGGGGACCATGAGGCTGTGGGAAGCTTTTAGAGGAAGCCCTTTAGAGGAGCTCATTGAGCATTTAACTTGTCTGCTGCATAAGTTCAAGAAGCATGTGTTCAACATCAAGCAGCAGAAGATGCAAGTCCTCTCTGCTTCTGCACCATCTCACAATCCAAGCCAAAAGGTCCCCCGGCAATCTGGCAACATCTTGAGCCAGTACTGGACTACGTACAAGCCCATCATCCATCTGTGTCTGTGGGTTTTCAGCGACTGAGAACATTGTGGATGCATACCGTAACATGCCAGCAAAGATCCCATCGGTCCCAGGGACAATGCGAATACACCCGGTGGTCAACAACAGAAAAGGCCACTTGATCTCCAGGGACGTCAGCTGTCTGTGTGCCACATTGAAGAACCTGTACTGCACATGTTTCAGCACTCACCACTTTATCTTACCTCCACTGTCAGAGGGCCCTCAAATGATCCAGGCTGAGGAAGCTCAAGCAACCATGTAAGGCCTCAAGCAACCTCAAGCAACCGAGTCAGGCCTCAAGCAACCACAAGCAACCATGTCAGATCTCAACCAACCCAGTCAGAGGAGCACCTGACAGAAGAATTTCAGGGACCCCAGGAGATCGACTGGAATAATGATGAAATTATCGGAGAATGACAAGGAGCTCTACCCAGAAATCATCATGGCAACAGATGAAGGATATGCCCAAGTGCTGGCCAGAATAGGAGGACAGTATCTGGTACATGTTTGATGACATTTTAAGAGTGATTCCTGCTTCTGTTAATGTGACAACACGGCATGTAGAAATACGGAAAGAAATCTGTTCAAAACTTGTTGGGCAGGCAGATAGGAATGTTACATGAAGTGATCGTTGACCGCTGTTATTATCGCGGGTACCACTGGTTGCGTTTGAGGGGGCACAGCAGATACAATATTAGGCTTTTGTTAATTCTGTTAAAGCCAAAACATGTTCAATAGATCATTTAATTGTGAGTAATTTCAATATCCTTCATGTTTTGAATAAAACAATTGGTTTACATTTACAGTACATCCGCAGTATTTTTCATCATCTTCTATGCTAAAACCTCTCAATAAATCTGTCTCCAAAATACTCTGATTAGTCATGTTGAATTAAAGGTTTCTGAAATTCCCATTATAACTTCATTACACCCATCACTGTAACTTAAACAAGCAGTATAACCAATAGGTAACTGTTGTCAACCCTGTTACTGAGGTGTCAGCCCTGTTACCTGTATAATATTCTAATCTAATTTACAAAAATGAAAAGACAAATATAAAATCAACTAATTTTATATGTTGGAAGGGCACTTATAATATAACTATGGCAGGACCCAAAGGGCTGAAGTGTTTGAATGTGAATACAATTACTAAGGACTTAGGCTGCATTCCAAACACTTAAAAGACACGCCCTCTCCCCTCATCCCTCAAATTAAGTGGACGCTTCTGATGACGTATCATGATGTCTGACGAGTATACACTTGCAGGGCAAGGGGCGAGAGAGGAAGGAATGATTTTTAAATGGACCGCCCTTGGCCGGAAATTTGTCAGGGGGTGCTTTATATGTGCTACAGTCAATTATGATTGCATGTCTATATTAACTAATATAATTATTAATGTACACCTACTGTATAATAGCTAGCAAATTAATTAGCTAACTAACTTTAGCCTGTTTTATTTCTACAATTTCCAAAAGTTAACCAAAACAAAAACATAATTACTTTTACGAGATGTGTTTGTGCCGTCATGTGAATTAGTAGCACAATTTCTAACTTATTTACATTCATTTTTACTTACAATTGTATGTTGACTTCTCCATATTGACGTTGTTTTAAGTTTTGGCTGACTTTTCTTAGCGGATGTACAATCATCGCAAATTTCATAATGGGATGTTTCAGGCCCCCCTGAAATGAAGATAATTGTACACTCGCAAACTCGATCAAAAACGAGGGCTGAGTGTCAGATCCGGGATTTGAACCCAGAGTGTGTTGCTGGAAAACCCAAGGTTTTAACCACTGTTCTATGGGGCAGTGTGGACCCAATTGGCAGATAATCACAAGAGGCAGGTTAGAAGGAAAAAACTGATAGTCTTTACTTAATATTCATCCTGAGCAAACACAAAGGATCCAGCATATGTGCTGGGTTGAGCAAGGTACAAATCCACACTGGATGATGCAGGCAAAAGAGTCCAATAACAATATTTACCAGAGAGGCTGGTCAAAAGGTCTGAGTAAAAGTCTTTCAGGTTAGACCAAACAGGAAAACACAAAAGCATAGGCTAGGCTAGAGAACTTCAAGACTGAGAAAAGATACAAGCAAATGAGAGTCTTTAAATATACACCTGTTAACACTAACTAACTAGGCACAGGTGATTCAATTGAACCAATAATGAGCAGTGAATTAGGAGGAGGATGTGGAAGGTCTTGTGCTCTCAGTCTCCCTCTGCTGGACAGACTGTGGTGTGACACTGAGGGGCTTACGTTGCAAACTTCCCTTGTTTGGCTAATCGTTTGGACCGACGTCCAAGATGGTGACCCCAAGGGCATAAGGCGAGGGTAAGTGGTCTTTTATGAGTTTGAAACGCAGCCTTAGACTTGGGCTGTGACGTAGTGTCCCCATGAGACCCCATGAGTGACGGAACACTGAGCCAATCAGGCGCAATGGTCCTATTTTCTGCTGGCTTGCCCCACCACCACAGAAAGCACTGAGCATTCCTTCCTCCCTCGTGGACCTGCATTTTGGAGCTGCCTTACTCAAGAAAACAAAAAAGAGACCATGTTTGTATGCAGCTTTATTAACTCAATTATATATATATTTTGTACATAGTTTGCAAACTGATATGTGACACGCATTGCAAAACAGACAGAGCCCCCAAAAATAAATATATATTTTTTATATTATTATTATTTATTTATTTTTGCTATAAAGGTGTGGCTCAAAACACCTGCCCTGAATAACGGGACGCCACTGAACATGGATATTGACTTTGCCACTTCAGCATGCTTTTTGTTGCACAGTCAATGCCACGCAGGGCTACGGGCCAGAAGGTTGAGGGTTCACCGACCGCCATGGACGAACTCTCTGTGCCTGTGTCACTAGCACTACACTATGATCAGAACTGCAGACAATGATCAGCTGGGGGGATTTTTTGTCATATTTATAATTATATAAAATATATGCAACAAATTTTCCACCAAAAGGTTTATGTGCCAATACACCACAAAACCAATAAACAAAGCATACCAACTTTGGTCACTTCAATATCGTGTTTTGCATTTTCAGCACCACAATCTCGATTAACAGAAAATACATTCCTCCCTATCTTGTAGGCCTACCCAATAGCGACGGGCTTGGCTTGAAACTCTCTGAATGTCATTACACTTTTTGGTGTTTTTTAACAGATTAATCAAATGGCCACTGCACAGTTTGGATTGATTGATTGGTTGAAACATTTTATTTGTCAGTACAAAAATATATAAGAAAGTCGTGGACTTATTATCATAAATCCGTATACAATTACATACAGTGCCTTCAGAAAGTATTGCGTTTTTTCGACATGTTTTTGTGTTACAGCCTGAATTTAAAATTGATTAAATTAAGATTTTTTGGTCACTGGCCTACACACAATACCCCATAATGTCAAAGTGGAATTGTGTATTTTGAAATTTGCTCTAGTCAATAAGTTTTCAACCCCTTTGTTATGGAAAGCCTAAAAAGGTACTGGAGTAAAAATGTGTCACATAATAACAAGTCACATAATAAGTTGCATGGACTCACTCTGCGTGCAACAATAGTGTTTAACATGATGTTTTAATGACTACCTCATCTCTGTACACCACACACCACAATTATCTGTAAGGTTCCTCAGTCAAGCAGTGAATTTCAAACACAGGTTCAACCTGTTACTCAACAATACTAACCTAATTTACAGAGTAAAAAGATGGAAGCCTATACATAATGAAAGTATTCCAAAACATGCATCCTGTTTGCCGCAAGGCACTAAAGTAATACTGCAAAAAAAGTTGGCAAAACAATTCACTTTTTTGTCCCGAAGTGTAATGTTTGGGGCAAATCCAGGACAACACATTACTGAGTACCACTCTCCACATTTTCAAGCTTAGTGGTGGCTGCATCATGTTATGGGTATGTTTGTAATCATTAAGGACTGGGGAGTTAGGATAAAAAAATAAATGTGAGGGCAAAATCCTAGAGGAAAACCTAGTTCAATCTGCTTTCCACCAGACAATGGGAGATGAATTCACCTTTCAGCAGGACAATAACCTAAAACACAAGGCCAGATCTACACTGGAGTTGCTTACCAAGAAGACAGTGAATGTTCCTGAATGGCCGAGTTACAGTTTTGACTTAAATCTACTTGAAAATCTATGGCAAAACCTGAAAATGGTTGTCTAGCAATGATCAACATTCAATTTGACAGAGCTTGAAGAATTTTGAAATAATAATAATGGGCAAATGCTGCACAATCCAGGTGTGGAAAGGTTTTTAGAGACTTACCCGGAAAGACTCTGCTGTAATCACTGCCAAAGGTGCTTCTACAAAGTATTGACTCGTGTGTGAATACTTATGTAAATGTGATATTTTTACTTTGTCATGATGGGGTATTGTGTATAGATGGGTGAGAAAATGTTTTATCCATTTTGAATTCAGGCTGTAACAAAACAAAATTGTGGAATAAGTCAAGGGGTATGACTACTTTCTGAAGGAACTGTAAATACAGACACAATACAGAGATACAGTCAAAAAAAGGTTCTACTGTTCACACGTTAGCCAGCTTTTGACATTCTTTTTGAAAGTGGTTATGGTTCGTATGGCTTTGAGTTGCTGTGGTGGTTTGTTCTACTCAACAGTGGCAGTATATGAAAAGGTGTTCTTACCATATAGACTCTTATATTACCATAATATAGACTCTTATATTACCATAATATAGACTCTTATATTACCATAATATAGACTCTTATATTTAAAACATATTATTTGGCTCTGGTATTATGCTGGTGGACATTTCTAACAAGTTAAAAATAGTTGGATAGGTTGAGTCCGTGATAATTATGTGGGCCAGACCAAGTTTAATTAATACTACAATTTCTTCCATAGACAGCCAGCCTAGCTGCTCAAAATGCTCGACCTATAGATGAGTATGAGGGAGGAGTTTAAGTAGGGATATTTAAAGTGACACTGAAATAGTGCACTTGTCAATCTTTAAAGTGTCTATAGCTAGGATTCCATCCAATCAGCGACAGAATTTCATATGAATATTCTAAAATCTGTATAAAAAGAGTATGTACATTTTGCAATCGGTGTGGTGTTTCCATCAATACGTATTGCACATAAAAAAAATTGCATTGTGGTGTCATAGCCTAGTCTAGGTCCATAAACAAGATCAATAGGGGAGCTTTTGAGTTGAAAGTCTCACGTCTGCGAGGGTTTGGCTGTGGTTAGACCTTACTCCCAATAAGGGGAGTGGTAGAACCACAGTCGAGCCCTCACACCCTAACTAGGGGAGGTAATAATCCCCAATCAGAGACAGCTGTACAGGGTTGTCTTTGATTGGGGATTGCATTTAGGCACCACTCCCAGCCACCTGTGTGGGTCATTATTTCCAAAGTCACGGTCCCAGTAAGTGTGTTTTCAAATTGGTGTACATTCGGGCTTGTTACGTTACTTTTGTATATCGGGTTTTGTTGGTTGGTTTAATCAGTTCGTATAAATAAAATGTCGAACTCCAATCCCTGCGCTGCGTCTTGGTCTCTCTCTACACCCACTCGTGACAACGTCTTCACTGTCCTTTCATGGGCGACGATGCACCTAGCCTCTCCACTGCCTATTAGCTATTACTATTAGTTCTTGTGGATTCATATTGATAATTTATGCAGCTTTGAATGATTTTTATGTGTGGTATGATTGCCAGTTAGCCTATTGCAGATCTGGACAAACGATACACCTCCCATATTGTCACTATGAATGGTGGATAGAGGGCAGGATAGACAGACTGGTAGGCTAATAGTGTTGACCTGTGGTATAGTAAAAGTTATCACGTGGAAAAAGCATAGTGTAGTACCAAAACACCTTGAAATAGGGGTGGCGCATGCAATCAGATTTTGACATTTGGAAGAAAATTATCTGCAAAAGAGCAAATGGAAACCAGGGGAAAAAAAACACACAACCCACCCCAAAGCCATAAAACAATTAAACAAGTTAGACAACCTCTATAACCTCAGTCTATGATGCAGTATAACTACCGATATGTTGAATTTAACCTAGCTTGACCAAGAGTAGTGTAAAAAAACATTCCATGACATCCCGGGCTGTAACATATTTGGGGTCTCGTTTCCGAGATATACAGCGGGTGAAATAACTATTGAACACGTCACCATTTTTCTCAGTAAATATATTTCCAAAGGTGCTATTGACATGACATTTTCACCAGATGTTGGTAACAACCCAAGTAATCCATACATACAAAGAAACCAAAACAAAGAAGTTCAGAAATTAAGTTATGTGAAATGACACAGGGAAAAAGTATTGAACACACTTACTGATATTTATTTAATACTTTGTACAAAAGCCTTTGTTGGTAATGACAGCTTCAAGAAGCCTCCTGTATGGAGAAACTAGTCACATTTATTGCTCTGGTGTGATTTTGGCCCATTCTTCCACACAAACAGTCCTCAAATCTTGAAGGTTCTGTGGGCCTCTTCTATGAATCTTGATCTTCAGTTCTTTCCATAGATTTTCAATGGGATTTAAGTCAGGTGATTGGCTGGGCCATTCTAGCAGCTTTATTTTCTTTATTTGAAACCAATTGAGAGTTTCCTTGGCTGTGTGTTTGGGATCACCCTCGTTTCATCTTCATCATCCTGGTAGTTGGCAGCAGATTTGTCAAGAATGTCTCGGTACATTTTCCCATTCATCCTTCAATTATGTGAAGTTTGCCAGTACCATTTGGTGAAAAGCAGCCCCACACCATGATGTTCCCACCTCCAAACTTGGTGTGGTGTTTTTAGGGTGATGTGCAGTGCCATTTCTCCTCCAAACATGGTGTGTATTATGACATCCAAACAGTTAAATTTTGCTCTCATCTGACCACACTATATTCTCCCGGTATTTCACTGGCTTTTCCTAATGTTGTGCAGCAAACTTTAAACGAGCTTCAACATGCTTTTTTTTCCCAGCAATGGAGTCTTGCGTGGTGAGCGTGCATACAGGCCATGGCGGTGGAGTGCATTACTTAATGTTTTCTGTGAGACAATAGTACCTGCTAATTGCAGGTATTTTTGAAGCTCTCCACAAGTGGTCCTTGGCTCTTGGACAACTCTTCTGATTATTCTTTTCACTCCTCTGTCAGAAATCTTGTGAGGAGCACCTGGTGGAGGCAAATTTATGGTGAAATTATTTTCTTTCCACTTCCATATTATGGCCCCAACATTGCTCACTGGAACATTCAGAAGCTTAGAAATGCGCCTATAACCAATGCCATCACTATGTTTTGCAACAATTAGGTTGCGAATGTCTTGAGACAGCTCTTTGCTTTTACCCATCATGAGATGTGTCTTGTGTGACACCTTTTCAGTTGGGACTGAACCAGCTGATATTAATTTGCACTGACGGGGCTGGATTGCTTTTTAATTACTGATAGTTTTCAGCTGTTGTCTTGGCTTTCCATGCCTTTTTGCACTTCACTTCTTCATGTGTTCAATACTTTTTCTCTGTGTCATTTCACATTATTACACACAACTTAATTTCTGAACTTATTTGTTTTGGTTTCTTTGTATGTATGGATTACTTGGGTTGTTACCAACATCCGGTGAAAAGTTCATGTCAATAGCACCTTTGGAAATATATTTACTGAGAAAAATGGTGATGTGTTCAATACTAATTTCACCCGCTGTATCTTCCATAATGGCCACATAGGGAAAAGTGGAATAAATTATACGCCATTTTGATTTTGCCACCATTGTTGAAGGGGAAATGTAGTATTCACTCTAAAAATGATATCTGTATGTACTTAGAAACCAATTTATTTAATGTAGTTATTCGAAGTTGCAGAGAAAGAAACAATATTCCCCCCTGGCTTTGCCATCAACAACCTGATGTCTCGGTAGTGCTTTAATCACATTCCTTCTTGGGAAAGGTACCCCATTCATTGGTTTGTGTGTACAAGTTGGCAAACCAGCAGTTGTATTTTGACACATTTTTGGGGGGTACACAATTAATTCACACAGCAGTTCAGAGTCACTCTGACTCATGAACTCATAATGTAGCTCATACAGAGAGCAACTGATGGATAATAGTCGTTTTGTACTTTCCTTCAGATGTGAAAAACTATCTGATCATGAATCACTTTTTTTGGGTGTAGCTCGCAAGCCTACCACTTTTCTCATATGCAACCAGATTAAACTAATACTTTAATGTTATTATTATTTATTTTTTTATCAAACTTTGTCTTGGTTCTGTATGTTAAAGAAAACAGAACTATTGATTACAGTTTTTCCCGGCCCACAGACTACTTTCAGGGTGAGGAACCGTCGAACATTAAGTTGTAAAATACTGAACTTTCCCTTTTAGAATGGCTAAGATTATAATTTTAGCAGGGACACGTACGTATTCTGATACTGGGGCGTTACATCTGGACACAGCTTTCAGCATATGATGTGCCACTTATTCCTATGAAGTATAACTGTGTAAGGAACTGTCCCTATTTCTCTTTTGTAATGACAACACTCACTAAAGTGCTCTGTAACAACATTGTGTTAACATGTCGTTACTAGTGTAACTGTACCAATCCTACTCGGGTACAAAGCACTGGATACATCCAATAAGACATATATTTGTACTCCTGAAATGGATGAAATCAATAACTGATTCCCTGGTGATAGTCATGGTCAATATTTTCAGCAAATTTCAAATCACAATCCCCCCACCCCCCCCAAAGAAAAACGCTAAGAGCAGTGTTTGGCGCCGCCCTGAGTGGTCGCCTTTTAAGCAGCTCCCGTTGTCCCGTTGTTCGTGCATTAATTGTTGCTTTAGTTCGTTTTCTTTCGTCTATTTTCTTTAGTTTTATTTTTTATTTTGCTACAGTCGAACTATAACAGTTCAGGATTATGGATTTTATGGATTTTATCGCAGCTGAACGTCGACAGGAGTCGTCAACTGTTATTGTTTACAGCAGAGCCCAGCTCCTGGATTTAGCCCACGCAGCGCTGCTGCTCCCCAGGGAAAAGTTTGATATTCCGGACGAATTGAAAAGACGACGCCGTGGATGCAGGGCGGGATTGAAATGTAAGGCAAAGCGGAGGAGGTTCAGGTACAAGCCGGCTATACCATCTATTATTATGGGCAATGTGAGGTGTCTACATAACAAGATGGATGAGTTGGCGGGACTTGTTCGTGGACAAAGGATTTATCGGGAAGCTAGCCTAATGTGTTTTACTGAGACTTGGCTGAACGATAACATCCCCATACAGAACGTCACTATCGACGGTTTCCAGACCATCACAGCGGACAGGGATCGCGTCTCTTCCGGTAAGAGTAAGGGTGGTGGGCTGGCTTTATTAGTTAACAACAGATGGTGTCATCCGAACCATATTACTCTTAAGGAAAAGTTTTGTAGCCCGGACATTGAACTGCTAGCCGTTAGCCTGAGACCCTACTATCTACCTAGGGAATTCACGGCGGCCATTGCTGTTATTGTTTACATCCCGCCCTCTGCTGACGCAAACGCAGCGTGTGACGTCATCCACTCTGTTATCGCGAGGTTACAGACAGCGCATCCCAGTGCTTTCTTTGCAATTTCGGGGGATTTTAACCATGCATCTCTCTCTTCCACGCTGCCCACGTTCAAACAGTTCGTGAAGTGCCCAACCAGGAATAATAAAACTCTGGACTTGTTATATGCTAATGTGAAGGATGCATACAACTCCACTGCACTCCCTCCCCTCGGTAGATCGGATCACAACCTTGTCCACCTCACCCCACTCTACAGGCCTATGGTCCAACAGCAGCCTGCAACCACCAGGACTATTAGGAGATGGTCCCCGGAGGCGAATGAGGCCCTACAGGACTGCTTTGAAACAACAGACTGGGATGTGTTCTGTGAGGCTCATGGGGAGGACATCGATGGACTCACTGACTGCATAACAGACTATATTAATTTTTGTGTAGACAACACTGTACCCACCAGGAAGGTACGCTGTTTCCCAAACAATAAACCCTGGGTCACCAGCGACCTGAAGGCCCTGCTGAATGAGAAGAAGAGGGCCTTCAAGGAGAAGGACAAGGACAAATTGAAATGCGTCCAGAGGGAGCTGAAGTTGCGGATTGCTGAGGGGAAGAGAGTGTATAAGGAGAAGATGGAGGACAAGCTGAGGCAGAGCCAGGTGAGAGAGGTGTGGAAGGGTATGAGAAATATCACTGGCTTCAAAAAGTCAAACAGTGGGCAGACGGAGGGGACCCAGGACAGAGCCAATGAGCTGAACCAATTTTTTAACAGGTTCGATACTGGCCCTGTCCACCTCCCCTCCAGCTCCCCAGACCACACACCCTCACGGCTATCCCACCCCCACTTTGCTCACAGCACCTCTGCTGAGACAATCAGTGACCCCACCTCCGCCCCTGCCCCCCCTGGACTGATCCTCAACACCCCCCTTCCCCCCACCTCCCTACCTGGGCTGGCTTTCACCACCAACCAAGTGAAGAGAGAGCTGGAGAGACTACACCAGTGGAAAGCGGCGGGCCCCGATGGCATCAGCCCAAGGGTGCTGAGGGTCTGTGCTGACCAACTGTGTGGAATACTCCAGCGTCTTTTCAACCTTAGCCTGAGCCTAGAAAGGGTCCCTGTGCTGTGGAAAACATCCTGCCTCGTCCCAGTGCCCAAGAAGGCACACCCCACTGTCCTGAATGACTTCAGACCTGTAGCGCTAACATCCCACATCATGAAGACCCTGGAAAGGTTAGTCCTCGCTCACCTCAGACCCCTGGTGTGTTCATCAATGGACCCCCTGCAGTTTGCATACCAGCGCAACATCGGGGTGGATGATGCAATCATCTACCTTCTGCAGAGGGCCTACTCTCACCTGGACAACGCAGGTTGCACTGTGAGGGTCATGTTTTTTGACTTCTCCAGTGCCTTCAATACCATTCAGCCCCTGCTACTGGGTGAGAAGATGAGGAGGATGAAAGTGGAAGCACCCTTAGTCTCCTGGGTCACGGACTACCTGACCGGTAGGCCACAATTTGTGCGACTACAGAGCTGTGTGTCAGAACGGGCAGTTAGCAACACAGGGGCCCCCCAGGGTACGGTCCTGTCCCCCTTCCTGTTCACCCTCTACACCTCAGACTTCAGATATAACTCTGAAACATGCCACCTACAGAAGTTCTCGGATGACTCTGCTATTGTAGGGTGCATCAGGGGTGGGCAGGAGGAGGAGTACAGGAGCACAATCAGTGACTTTGTGTTGTGGTGTGAGCAGAACCACCTTCAGCTCAACATCAGCAAAACTAAGGAGATGGTGGTGGACTTCAGGAGAACCAAGGCACAACTGACTGCAGTCCCTATAAAGGGGTTCTTGGGGGTCCATATGGACAACAGACTGGAATGGGCTGGTAACACCGGGGCCCTGTACAAAAAGGGCCAGAGCCGACTCTACTTTCTGAGGAGGCTCAGGTCCTTCAACGTGTGCAGTAAACTACTGCATACCTTCTACCAGTCTGTGGTGGCCAGTGCCATCTTTTTTGCAGTGGTGTGCTGGGGAGCAAACATCAAAGCCGGTGATGCTTCTCGGGTAAATAAGCTGATCAGGAAGGCTAGCTCTGTCCTGGGGATGAGCCTTGACACTCTAGAGGAGGTGGCGGAGAGACGGATCCTGGCCAAACTGCTGGCCATCATGGACAACGTCACCCACCCTCTGCACGCTATGGTTATGACGCAGAGGAGCTCTTTCAGTCACAGACTGATCCCACCACGGTGTGCCAGAGAGCGCCACAGGAGGTCCTTCCTGCCGGCGGCTATGAGACTATATAATGCCTCACCGGGGTGCCGTGCCGTCGGCAACATAGATCTGGAACTGTTGGGGTGCTAGGACCTAGTTTAACAATTATGCATCCATCCGTGAGTAACTCTGTTCCGTCAGCACTCATCCACTCAGGACCTACTTATTCATACAGGTCTGTATATACATACCCATGTACAGTTGTTATATTATATCACATGCAATATTGTAAGTAATTATTGGACCTAGGCATTCACTCAGGAATGCATATTAGTATCCTGCCAGTTGCACCTTTTCTCATTGCTTTTAGTATATCAAATGTGCAATAAGTGCAGTTGTCTGTAATTAAACCCTGCGCACTAAGGACTGTATTTTAAGGGAATTACTATTATTACCCCAATGATATCATACACACATTTAGCTATTAAAGTATCTCTTCCTGTCATTTACCTGTACAGTTTGTGTAAACATGCAAGTATTCACTTATCTGTAAATATAACTGTATACCTAACTGTACAGCTAATTTAACCATGCAAAATTTTCACTTACCTGTTCATTTACCCATTCTGTCTATTAAGTAAACTATTATTACCCTCGCTCATATCATACGCATTAGCTACTGAAGTATTTCTCTGCCATCAACCTGTATAGTATAGTTAACCATCCAACATCCACCAATGTATAGTGTACATATTCAGCCAACCACTCATACTACGCAATGTCCTTTTATAGCTTTTTTTTGCACTCCAGATATCCTGTATTTCTATACTTTTTCATACTGCCGCTCTATGTATCATGTACCGTGTATCTGTCTTTTGTGTACTTTCGTTGTGGCATTTTGCACATGCCCTGTGTTTTTGTTGTAGCTGCTTGATAATGAAATTTCCCCCCCGGGGGATCAATAAAGTACCTATCAATAAAGTACCTATCATTTCCATTATTTTGCCAACATTGTCTGCTCTCTGTAATTTCAAGAGCTATCCACTTGGTGGCAGGTTTGTGGCTGTTATAAATGCTCCTGTGAAAGAGCCACCCAGCCAACCCAGTCACCTTCCTTATAATACTATTTTGTACTATGAAACTGTATTCAGTATTCTATGATGACTTTGTTCATTTGTGGTGAAGGCAATACAAGCAATTTTGATCTATATAAAAAAGTGTACTTTACACTGAATACTATTGCCAAATGTAAATGTACTTAGATGCTGTTTAAAGTTGACTTCGATTTTAATTCAAAATAAACAAATATGTCTTGAAGATATTTTTTATAGATTTTTTTATGGCCATTATCATGTATGTCAGCTTTCGCCTAAAATTAACACATCTTATATGGAACTCTATTGGAGGCTCCCCGATGCTTGAAACATCCTTTAACTATCAAACAATGGTTGCATAGTCATCACATAATATGCTAATATAATAAATGGAAAACCCAGTTCAAATGACTTTTTAGGGGTCCAATGCATAATAAGTAAGTAAAAAAACAACAACAAACATTTTATCAATTAATTAGACTTTTATAGTGGAAATTGTAAAATCTAAAATAGGGAAAGGGGGGAGAAGGGGTCATTCCAAAGGCCTGGGGTTGAAAGGTCAAAAGAGTCAACTTCAGTGTCTTTATTAAAAATACCATTGCATCCACAGCTTCAGCCCTTTTGTTGTATGACAACAAAAGTTAAAGAGAAGGAAACTCCTAAAAAAAGATTTAAAGATGAAATCTGCAGTTTGGGGGAAACTGCCCCACAGCCGTTGCTATTATTTTTGTTTTGTTAACAAGCAGAGGTGGTAAAGGCTGGCGGAGCGTCAAAAAAATGCCGTACATATTGTGTTTTTTGTTTGCAGTAGTTTCTATCGCAAACGGACATGGCTGTTTCGACGTTAACGATTCCAGCTTTCTCTACAAAGAACGCCCTTTAATTCTTAATACCTTGAGGAGGGCTTTCATTTAGTAATTTCTTGTTGACTTGTTTTTGATTAGTGTTCTTTCAATTTTCTAAATGCTTTGTTTAACATCCAATGAAGAAAAACACAAAAGGGGTAAAATAAAATGCCACATTGCCAGCCAGAAGGTAAAGAATGTCATCTGTGTTTCATTATTCATGGTGAAGCTATACTGTTTACTCTGTGCTTTTTAACTCTAAATACCCATGCTGCTTAGAGTTATGCACTGCCCTTAGTGGAGCTGCCACGCTTGGCTGCCCCCTAAATCGCCAGCCCCCGCTGGCTGGGCATCTTTCTCAAGCATATTCTGCCAGGGC
Source organism: Thymallus thymallus (assembly GCA_023634145.1). Classification (NCBI taxonomy): domain Eukaryota; kingdom Metazoa; phylum Chordata; class Actinopteri; order Salmoniformes; family Salmonidae; genus Thymallus; species Thymallus thymallus. The sequence goes on from CM042415.1 coordinate 5,293,727, forward strand.
CACTTTTGATGACATCATCAGAGCTGTCGGTCTTATCCTATTCCGCTCCCTCTGGGAAAAGGGAGTCACGCACTGTTGCACACTATATCTGTCCTCCATGCCCCTCCCACTTCCCCATCGCCTCCATCCCCCACGAGACCTCCCAGCAGTGCTGTTTCTCTATTTTGTAGCGAGAGATTATGGTTGATGGCTCCATCTTAATCACTTTCAATTTTCATTTTCATCTCCACAGCTTCACGCTACACTGCTCTCTCTCACACAAACACTTGGAAGCCAAAGTTACTTCACGTCTCAGCCATTCATTAACCATGAACTGTCTGACACTCTTCTACAGCATTGCCTCTGTGGGCTCACCAGGCCTCATGCTCGGCCCCATGTCACAATAGTGTTCATTAATTTCTAGACTAGATCATTTACTCTTCTCCCTGAAAGACGTTGATTTATCTACAAGCTCATGTAAGAGAGACAACTTTTTTGTGAATGCCATGGCACCCCAATCTGTGGTATCCATGATGAAGACAGAGCTTATGTATGTACTAGTGTTCATAGGCTCCATACACATCCCACATTTCAACAAGCGTATAGTGTCTTCACTCTTCTCTCTCCATTTTCACCACAAATACAATTCAGGGCGGCAGGTAGAGCGTCGGGCCAGTAACCGAAAGGTCGCTGGTTCGAATACCCAAGCCGACAAGGTGAAAAACCTGTCAATGTGTCTTTGAGCAAGGCACTTAGCCCTAATTTGCTCCAGGGGCTGACCCTGTAGGTAAGCCATTGTAAATAAGAATTTGTTATTAACTGACTTGCCTAGTTAAATAAAGGTTGGTCCAGTACTAACTGCCACAAGCCACAGATCTCCTCATGTGATTCTGGCAACCACAAACCCACTGTGCACAGATGTCAGTTCAGTGTCTAGTTTTGATTGACATTTGTTTGAGTCAGTGGCGGTGTTAGCATGTAAATGTTGGTGGGGCAAAGTCCCCCCAAAAAATGTTTCATGCATGCCAGCAAAGCCACTACAAAAAACAACACAACACTAAACAATACAGTAATTGCACTATAACGGTGAGAAATGGTGCCAACAAACTGTTTACATAACTGGCGTACATAAATCTGTCCCAACAGCAGAGCTTTCTTTTCAGTGCCATGGAGTGAATCTTTACCACCGCTGCACCTGCTGACAATTGAGATGTACAAACTATGGCATAAGGGAGATAAGAGGCAATCCGCAATTTAGATTAAGACATTAATGAGCGAGCTATGATGGACCTAGCCAATATAACTATTTGTTCAGCACTATTGAAATGTACAGCGACAGAATTCAGAACATGGGCCGTTCTTACAGTGGATAAATAAAGGGGGCATATAAGCAGACAATGAAAGCTCTTACAATATTCAACGATTGCATTTCTATAAAACAGGCTGTAGGCTACATGTGCACCACCAAGTCAGAACAGTAGGCTAAGTTATGAGGGGGAAAGGGACCAAATTATTAGGGTGAGGCACATGGGCTATTAACAGCTTACTACACAACATACACTTAGTATTACTTTCTTAGCTACAGTATACATACTGTATCTTCCTGGCATATTACATCATTATGCAGCAGCATACAAGACATTTTTGGACTCACCTTGCTGTTCTGTGCTCACTTGAACAGGAAGGTGGCGCGGCGGTCCTTCTTATGGGCAAAGTTTGTCATCAAACTTTGTCATCAAAGTCTGTCATTCTCTGGATTTATGGTGCTTTCAAGACAACTGGGAACTCCAAAAAAAACAAGGTTGAATCATGAAGTCAGTGATCTTCAGGTCAGAGCTCTAGAAAGAGGCCAGAGTCCCCGACTTGGAATTCCGTGTTGGATCACTGTTCAAAACATATTTTTTCAGTCTTGTTTTTTTCCGAGTTCCCAGTTGGGGATGTCTGAGATTTCCCAGTTCCCAGTTGTTTTAAACATGGCAGAAGTCTTCCTGGATTGACAGCATGGCCAATGTATTCAACCTTTTCTGGCCCATGGTGTTGTATGCGAATGTTTATCCTTTTAAGCCTGGAAAAGAGACTCTTAAACCCTGACTTAAACCACACACCCACTCCACTTAATAGCAGGCCAGTGATTCCTTCCAAACCACTCATTGTTGAATTTGCGATTTCCAACTTGTTGTTTAATATTTATGTCCAATGGCCAATAAGCACCGATAAGTTTTATCTATAATTTCTCTTCATATGACAAGGATTGAAAAGGATTTGCTAGTAGATTGTTGACGTGATTCATGATGATGACTGCTTGTCTAGCTTGCTAGCTAAGATTTTGCTAGCTAAGATCTTGCTGGCTAAGATTTTTTCTTGCTAGCTGATGCAGCACTCCATCACTCTCCTTCTTGGTCAAATAGCCCTTACATAGCCTGGAGGTGTGTTGGGTCATTGTCCTATTGAAAAACAAATGATAGTCCCACTAAGCACAAACCAGATGGGATGGCGTAGCGCTACAGAATGCTGTGGTAGCCATGCTGGTTAAATGTGAATTCTAAATAAATCACTTATAGTGTCACCAGCAAAGAAGAAAAGAACCCCCACACCATCACACCTTCTCCTCCATGCTTCATCTGTTTAGCTACTTTGCATCCCACAAAGACACTGGTCTAATGTCTGTTACTCGTGTTTCTTGGCCCAAGAAATTATCTTCTTCTTATTGGTGTCCTTTAGTAGTGGTTTCTTGGCAGCAATTCGACCATGAAAACCTGATACACGCAGTCTCCTCTGAACAGTTGATGTTGAGATGTCTGTTACTTGAACTCTGTGAAGCATTTATTTGGGCTGCAATTTCTGAGGCTGGTAACTCCAATGAACTTATCCTCTGCAGCAGAGGTAACTCTGGGTCTTCCTTTCCTGTGTCGGTCCTCATGAGAGCCAGTTTCATCATAGCTCTTGATGGTTTTGGCGAATTTTCCAGATTGACTGACCTTCATGTCTTAAAGTAATGATAGACTATAGACTGTCATTTCTCTTTGCTTATTTGAGCTGTTCTTGCCATAATATGGACTTGGTCTTTTACCAAATTTCATTTTTATTTTTTATTTAACCTGTTTAACTAGGCAAGTCAGTTAAGCCTATGGCCTATCTACAGGGACAGCCATTGTAGTACGGCGCCCCTGGAGCAAGTTAGGGTTAAGTGCCTTGCTCAAGGACACATCGACAGGTTTTCACCTTGTCGGCTCGAGGATTCGATTCAGCAACCTTCCGGGTACTGGCCCAACGCTCTGACCACTAGGCTACCTGCCAAATAGGGATACCCTGTATACCAACTGATTGGCTCAAACGCATTAAGAAGGAAAGAAATTCCACAAATGAACTTTTAACAAGGCACACCTGTTCATTGAAATGCATTCCAGGTGACTACCTCATGAATCTGGTTGAGAGAATGCCAAGAGTGTGCAAAGCTGTCATCAAGGCAAAGGGTGGCTACTTTGAAGAATCTCAAATATAAATCAGCAAATCAGCAAATATGTCAGTATATGACACTCCCTAATATTAGTGACTCTTAAGGACAGAGCATTGAATATAGTCATTTGGCTCTTCATTTGCTGGAAGTTAGTTGTATTTGAGCCTGTGTGACCTTGCACACTGTGGATGCAGACGCACACTCAGACAAACATAGTTTTTTTTGAGAACATGGCAAGAGGCCAAAACAAATAACCTGCCCTCGAAGTGTCGGAAAAACCGCATGAAACCCTAAACCTCGACCCGCGGCCCGGCAGTACTCACTCACAGGGATATCATTGAATTACTTGTTGAAATTTTAATTGTCTGAATGCATCATGTGGTTTGGAAGCAAAATAAAATCAGGACAGATCATCCCTCCTGTGTGACATCCATCCAAAAGAGAGCAGCATTTTTGATTAGACTTTAATTTATTTATTTTTTGCTGGCTCTGATTTCAAGGTCAGGTTACACTGACTTGGGGGACAAACGGATGACATTGTATGGATAGGTAATTCAAGAGTCTGTGCTTCGATCCTAACAGATAAGGAGGAGATAGGAGACAGGTGTCTTGTAGAATAAGAGATATGTATCACCAAATACTGTATCCATTTTTTTATATATATAAAGTAACTATATATCTTTTGACTGGACTAATTAGATTCCCCATAATGTTTGAGACGAGTGTTATCTATGTTGTATTGTTAGGATGGGATAGTAAACACTTCCAGTCCTGTTCAGACATACTACTGTAGAGTATCACTTATCTAACGACAACGCAGATATAAATGTAATTAAAGAAATGCAAAGAACGAAACAGAGACTAAGGAGGAAGAGAGAAAGGGAGAACTCAGTAAGTAATGTATAAGCAATCTACCCTTGCATCCTGCTATTGCCATACATCATACACTTTTAGAATTTCTTGGTGCAAAAAGGATCTTCGGCTGTCCCCATAGCAGAATCCTTTTTGGTTCCTGGTAGAACCCTCTGTTGAAAGGATTCTACATTTGAAACCAAAACGGTTCTACTTAGAACTAAATGGGTTCTACCTGGAGCCAACAAGGGTTCTTCAAAGGGTTTTCCTATGGGGACAGCTGGGTACAAAGGGTTCCATATAGCACTTTTTTTTCCAAGGGAGCTTTTTTCATTACTGTAATGTAGTGCCAAATGTTACTCCAATTATACACTGTTTAAACGCATTAAACAAATGTAAAGCATTTGTGAAATATTAGAGACCATTTGCCTCTTTTTATATCCTCACAAAATTAGAAGTTGATGACCAAAATAGGCGTTGAACGTAGGCAAGGATCCACATAAAAATAAACACACTGAGATTCATGAAAACTGTCACAATTAGAGAAAAATCACAATTGAAGTGGAAGCCTATTCAGTTTTTCTTGCTTCTGTTATTATTCATTAGGCCAGATGTGGACTGCTTGATGCCTATACTGAACGATCACACAGATATTAACATTGCATATGGGATGGAAATGCATAAAACGGCACCCAACTTTATAATAATCAAATCTTAAGGGCCATTTATAATACGGCTCACCAGAAAATGAATAGTATGGTGGAATTTAATTGCTTTGATGTGCCATCTTCCCTGCTTATTAATCACTTCAGTCATTCAGGCAGTAAATATTCATTACAACCCTCCATATCGTGACAAAAAGGCTATGTCTGGCCAATTAAAAATGCATAAGGTGTAAAGGCCCTTTATGAATAACTTAGCAGATGCCTCTCCATTGCTATACATCCTGGTAAAGGCAACAATACCCTCATACATACATTATGTCTGTTTTCTCTGTACAGGACACTCTGAGACCTAGGTCTGCAGCCATAAGGCAGTAGGTGTCTGTTTCCTCTGTACAGAACACTCTGAGACCTAGGTCTGCAGCCATAAGGCAGTAGGTGTCTGTTTTCTCTGTACAGGACACTCTGAGACCTAGGTCTGCAGCCATAAGGCAGTAGGTGTCTGTTTTCTCTGTACAGGACACTCTGAGACCTAGGTCTGCAGCCATAAGGCAGTAGGTGTCTGTTTTCTCTGTACAGAACACTCTGAGACCTAGGTCTGCAGCCATAAGGCAGTAGGTGTCTGTTTTCTCTGTACAGAACACTCTGAGACCTAGGTCTGCAGCCATAAGGCAGTAGGTGTCTGTTTTCTCTGTACAGAACACTCTGAGACCTAGGTCTGCAGCCATAAGGCAGTAGGTGTCTGTTTTCTCTGTACAGGACACTCTGAGACCTAGGTCTGCAGCCATAAGGCAGTAGGTGTCTGTTTTCTCTGTACAGGACACTCTGAGACCTAGTTCTGCAGCCATAAGGCAGTAGGTGTCTGTTTTCTCTGTACAGGACACTCTGAGACCTAGTTCTGCAGCCATAAGGCAGTAGGTGTCTGTTTTCTCTGTACAGAACACTCAGACCTAGGTTTGCAGCCATAAGGCAGTAGGTGTCTGTTTTCTCTGTACAGAACACTCTGAGACCTAGGTCTGCAGCCATAAGGCAGTAGGTGTCTGTTTTCTCTGTACAGAACACTCAGACCTAGGTTTGCAGCCATAAGGCAGTAGGTGTCTGTTTTCTCTGTACAGAACACTCAGACCTAGGTTTGCAGCCATAAGGCAGTAGGTGTCTGTTTTCTCTGTACAGGACACTCTGAGACCTAGGTCTGCAGCCATAAGGCAGTAGGTGTCTGTTTTCTCTGTACAGAACACTCTGAGACCTAGGCCTGCAGCCATAAGGCAGTAGGTGTCTGTTTTCTCTGTACAGAACACTCTGAGACCTAGGTCTGCAGCCATAAGGCAGTAGGTGTCTGTTTTCTCTGTACAGAACACTCTGAGACCTAGGCCTGCAGCCATAAGGCAGTAGCTGGACACCTACAAGTCATCTCTGTCATTAGATCATGATTTCTACATAAACCTGATTAATTTAACTCACAGAATTTCAGTTTGTGGATGTACAGTATTGAGATGGCTGAAAATGTTATGTTGTATGGTTTTAGTGTGGTTGTTTCAGTCATGGTACTGTAGATGATCATCTGCATACTTTAGGTCTATAGCTAATGCTTTGAACCTTTAGGGCCACCGTTTAGTTCAGATAAATAGACTCAGTATGTATTTGCATATTTGGATCAACTTTCAGCTCAAATGATGATACGTGTCCAGTAGGTGGCAGCTTTGTATAAGGAAACCCCCCCGGGCATTCAGGTTAGATATTGTCCAAGGCTTCTTCCGATAGTTGAATTAATTGGCTGCAGTAAGAAAGTAAAGTACAACATGAAACCTTCAGGAATTGTGGTTTTGGTGAAATGTCTGCACACAATGAACAATGACGTAGTCAACATATTGTGGCCCAAAGGGGCAAGGAAGCTATCAAAATCAAATGTCCAATGGGGTATATATTGTTTTATTTAATAACTTATATCTAATGTCTTTATCATAACTTTATTTTCAGTCATAACTGACCCTATATCTACTCAAGTTAGACATAATATCAATGATAAAAGAACTGGTATTTGACAGAGATCATTTCAAAACTGAACCATATTGTATATCTTGGTACAATGAGACTTTTCCATATAGCCTATATGTTTAGAGATGGTACGAGGTTTAAATGAAAGCATTTTACTACGACGTCAATAGAGTATTTTATTTAAGTCACTTCATCAATCTAGAGCAGATTCTGACACAACCTCCAAATTGTCTGTGGTCACATCTCGGCTTCTGACACAACCTCCAAATTGTCTGTGGTCACATCTCGGCTTCTGACACAACCTCCAAATTGTCTGTGGTCACATCTCGGCTTCTGACACAACCTCCAAATTGTCTGTGTTCACATCTCGGCTTCTGACACAACCTCCAAATTGTCTGTGTTCACATCTCGGCTTCTGACACAACCTCCAAATTGTCTGTGGTCACCTCTCGGCTTAAAAACTTTTCTGGATATTTTAAAAAGGACATATAAAAAACAACAGCCTATATTTAACGACTCCTTCACAGGAAAATGCTTGGAAAGACAAGATTGGCTAAATCCATTTATTTTCATTTGAGTTGTTGAAATCAAATGTGTTGTGCTAATTCATTTTTTTGCATAAAGCCATGCATACAGTAGATAATTAATTTCTAAGTTAATTATACCAAATTAATGCAGTAATTAAGAGACAGAGTTCAGTCATACACATTGCATTCTCACACATTCAGTGATAATTCAATACTAGCCTACACACTCAAAATAAGCTCCACATCAAAGCGATTTCATCCGGGACACAGCTAACCCTAACCCTAACCCATATCCTCATATCTCTTTACCAAATGCCCTATCATTTTACCCTCGATCTGTTGTGACCTCTGGAAGTGATCGTTTATCTATCTGTGAAGTGATATGGGCTTCCTTCTGGATAACTGGGCACATTCTCCTTTCTTGTCCATTTCGTTTTCATTCCGGTTGACTCTCTTCATAGGTCAGCTGTCCCCAGTAATGGCTTCCATATAGCCTGTGTGTGTAAGTATAACCCGCACACAGGCCAGCGCACAGTAGAGATGATACGCTCTGTGGCTGAGAGAGACTCAAAGGGCCCGGAGCAGACTAGACCAGAACAGCTGATACATACATCACAGAGCCGGTGTCAGCAAGATTACTGGATAAAGATCACAATATGACACTTTTCCTTTTCTGTGCTCGCTGGCTCGCTGCACAGCCTGAGAGCTGCCTTTCCACCAGGCCCTAGACAAGGATATCGATCACAGCCGTCCTCTCCCTCTCCTATCTGGGCTCCCGTCTCCCCTCCCACCAAGGCAGATGATAGGTATTTTACAGGCAAATAAGGTCTTCATTTCCTCTGGAGATAACGTCAATTAATACGCCGACTCAGTCACCAGATTCATCCAAAATTTATAGATGACATGATACCTATAGTATCTTTCAAAATGTACCAAATTAAAAACGTGGATTGATAGCAGCCTTATGGGAAAACTGAAAGAGATAGATGCTGCTTTTAAATAGGGCAAGGTGACCAGGAACAATAGTTTGGTTAAACAGTACAAAATCACAAGTACAGGGACAAAGAGGAGTAATTTAGCGAGTCGAACACAAGGCGTGTGTGGCAGTGGTTGCTAACGATTTCGGATCACAAAAAGAAAGCCAGCCACATCATGGTCACCAACACCTCCCTACCGGAGCTAAAAAGCTAAAACCTTCTTCTCAAGATTCGAGCACAACGACCCTGAGCTGCCGAAGACAGCCCCGATGACAACGTGGGCTACAAACTCAGTCTCCACTGAGGACGTATGTAAGACATTCAAACGTGTTAACCCTCGCAAGGTTGCCTGCCTAGACGGCATCCCTAGCCTTACCCTCAGAGCATGTGCAGACCAACTGGGTGTTGTGTTCTCTGGCGTTTTCAATCTCTCCCTAGTTCAGGCCGCGATACACACCTTCTTCAAGATGTTCACTATCATCCCTGTCCCCAAGAAAGGGAAAGTAACAGAACTGAATGACTACCGACTAGTAGCACTCACTTCCATCATCATGAAGTGCTTCACCTGCTCCCACCCCGACACACTCGACCCTCTCCAATTTGCCAATTGCCATTACAATGAACACGGCTCTTACCCACGTGGATAAAAAGGAGTGCATATATGAGGATGCTGTTCATCGGCTACAGCTCAGCCTTCAATACCATAGTGCTCTATATAAGCTCATAACAAAGCTCACGGCCCTGGGTCTGAACTCCTCCCTATGCAACTGGGTCCTGGACTTCCTAACGGCCACCCCCAGGTGGTGAAGGTAGGCAACATTACCTCCTCAACACTGATTCTCAACATTGGGGCCCCACAAGGGTGCATCCTCAGTCCCCTCCTGTATTCCCCGTAAAAAACTGTACTAAACGATTGAACTGTTTCTTACTCTATGCCGCTCTGACATCGCTCGTCCATATATGTATATATTCTTAATGACATTCCTTTACTTAGATTTGTGTGTATTGGGTATATGTTGTGAAATTGTTACATATTGCTTGTTAGATTTTACTGTACTGTCAGTTAGAAGCATTTCCTACACACGCAATAACATTTACTAAACACGTGTATGTGACCAATAACATTTTATTTGATTTGATACTAACGACTGCATGGCCTCACACAGCTCCAACTCCATCATTAAGTTTGCTGATGACACGGCAGTAGTAGGCCTGATTACCAACAATGATGAGACAGACTACAGAGAGGAGGAGGTAGGGACTCTGACGACGTGTTGCCAGCTAAACAAACTCTCCCTCAACGTTGGCAAAACAAAGAGCCTTGTGAAAATTTGTCGTGGGTAACCTGCCTCTACCATCCATCCTGTTGACCAACGTAGACTATCCTACCAACAGGACATTAAAAACTGTTTCACGAGTTTCGGCTGAACGACGACATGGATAATATACAGTTGGCTGGGTTTTCCTTGCACCGGCAAGACAGAACAGCTGCCTCCAGTAAGACAAGACAAGACAGAACAGCTGCCTCTGGTAAGACAAGACAGAACAGCTGCCTCTGGTAAGACAAGACAGAACAGCTGCCTCTGGTAAGACAAGACAGAACAGCTGCCTCTGGTAAGACAAGACAGAACAGCTGCCTCTGGTAAGACAAGACAGAACAGCTGCCTCTGGTAAGACAAGAGGTCAGGTGGTCTGGGTCTATTTCTCAATACCAGCTGGTGCGCAAAATCTAATATTAAGTAAATCTCGAGGTTTTGCTCACCTGATGTAGAGTATCTCATAATGAGCTGTAGAACACACTATTTACCAAGAGAGTTTTCATCTATATTTTTCGTAGCTGTCACCACAAACCGATGCTGGCACTAAGACCGCACTCAACGAGCTGAATAATATAGATTTTATTTATTTAACCTTTATTTAACTAGGCAAGTCAGTATAATAAGTAAGGCCATAAGAAAACAAGAAAAGGCTCATCCAGAGGCGGCTCTGGCCATTGACTTTAATGCCGGGAAACTGAAATCCATTTTACCTAGTTTCTACCAGCATGTCACAGGTGCAACCAGAGTAAAAAAAAACAATAGACCACCTTTACGTACAAAGCTCTCCCTCGCACTCCATTTGGCAAATCTGACCATAATTTTATCCTCCTGATTCCTGCTTTCAAGCAAAATCTAAAGCAGGAGATACCAGTGACTCGCTCAATACAGAAGTGGTCAGAGGATGCAGATGTTAAACTACAGGACTGTTTTGCTAGCACAGACTGGAATATATTCCGGGATTCATCTGATGGCATTAAGGATTATACTACATCAGTCACCGGCTTCATCAATAAGTGAATCGATGACGTCGTCCCCACAGTGACTGTACGGACATACTGTACCCATATCAATACCGCTATGCCCTCCGGTGAACCATCAAACAGGCAAAGCGTCAATACAGGACTAAGATTGAATCCTACTACGCCGGCTCTGATGCTCGTTGGATGTGCAGGTCTTTCAAACGATTACGGACTACAAAGGGAAGCCCAGCTGCGAAGTGCATAGTGACACAAGCTTAGCAGACAAGCTAAATTACTTCTATGTGCGTTTCGAGGCAAGCAACACTGAAGCACGCATGAGAGCACCAGCTGTTCCGGACGACTGTGTGAACATGCTCCAGTTGCCGATGTGAGTAAGACCTTTAAACAGGTCAACATTCACGAGGCCGCAGGGCCAGACGATTACCAGGATGTGTACTCAGAGCTTGCATGACCAACTGGCAAGTGTCTTCACAGACATTTTCAACTTGTCCCTGACCGAGTCTGTAATACCTAAATGTGCCTGCCTAAAATGCTACCGACCTGTAGCCATGAAGTACTTTGAAAGGCTGGTCATGGCTCACATCAACACTATCATCCCAGGGGTGCGTGCTTAGTCCCCTAATGTACTGCCTGTTCACCCATGACTGCGTGGCAAAGCACGACTCCAACACCGTCATTACATTTGCCGACAACACAACGGTGGTAGGCCTACAGTGAGGAGAAGAAGTATTTGATACACTGCCGATTTTGCAGGTTTTCCTACTTACAAAGCATGTAGAGGTCTGTAATTGTTATCATAGGTACACTTCAACTGTGAGAGACGGAATCTAAAACAAAAATCCAGAAAATCACACTGTGTAATTTTTAAATAATTAATTAGCATTTTATTGCATGACATAAGTATTTGATCACCTACCAACCAGTAAGAATTGCGGCTCTCACAGACCTGTTAGTTTTTCTTTAAGAAGCCCTCCTGTTCTCCACTCATTACCTGTATTAACTTCACCTGTTTGAACTCGTTACCTGTATAAAGACATCTGTCCACACACTCAATCAAACAGACTCCAACCTCTCCACAATGGCCAAGACCAGAGAGCTGTGTAAGGACATCAGGGATAAAAGTGTAGACCTGCACAAGGCTGGGATGGGCTACAGGACAATAGGCAAGCAGCTTGGTGAGAAGGCAACAACTGTTGGCGCAATTATTAGAAAATGGAAGAAGTTCAAGATGACGGTCAATCTCCCTCGGTCTGGGGCACCATGCAAGATCTCACCTCGTGGGGCATCAATGATCATGAGGAAGGTGAGGGATCAGCCCCGAACTACATGGCAGGACCTGGTCAATGACCTGCGCTGTCATAGATTAAAATCCTGCAGCGCACGCAAGATCCCCCTGCTCAAGCCAGCGCATGTCCAGGCCCGTCTGAAGTTTGCCAATGACCATCTGGATGATCCAGAGGAGGAATGGGAGAAGGTCATGTGGTCTGATGAGAAAAAAATATATATTTTTGGTCTAAACTCCACTCGCCGTGTTTGGAGGAAGAAGAAGGATGAGTACAACCCCAATAACACCATCTCAACCGTGAAGCATGGAGGTGGAAACATCATTCTTTGGGGATGCTTTTCTGCAAAGGGGACAGGACGACTGCACCGTATTGAGGGGAGGATGGATGGGGCCATGTATCGCGAGATCTTGGCCAACAACCTCCTTCCCTCAGTAAGAGCATTGAAGATGGGTCGTGGCTGGGTCTTCCAGCATGACAACGACCCGAAACACACAGCCAGGGAAACAAGGAGTGGCTCCGTAAGAAGCATCTCAAGGTCCTGGAGTGGCCTAGCCAGTCTCCAGACCTGAACCCAATAGAACATCTTTGGAGGGAGCTGAAAGTCCGTATTGCCCAGCGACAGCCCCGAAACCTGAAGGATCTGGAGAAGGTCTGTATGGAGGAGTGGGCCAAAATCCCTGCTGCAGTGTGTGCAAACCTGGTCAAGAACTACAGAAAACATATGATCTCTGTAATTGCAAACAAAGGTTTCTGTACCAAATATTAAGTTCTGCTTTTCTGATGTATCAAATACTTATGTCTTGCAATAAAATGCAAATTAATTACTTAAAAATCATACAATGTGATTTTCTGGATTTTCGTTTTTGGTTTAGATTCCCTCACTCACAGTTGAAGAGTACCTATGACATGCTTTGTAAGTGGGGAAACCTGCAAAATCGGCAGTGTATCAAATACTTGTTATCCCCACTGTATATGGAGGAGGTCAGAGACAGATAGATACTTTATTGATCCCCGTGGGGAAATTACTTTATCAAGCAGCAGGTGCAAAATACACAAAAGACAGATATACGATACATGATACATAGTGCGTATGAGTGAATGACTGAATATGTACACTATACATTGTTACAGAGTGTTAGGTGAAAAAAATTATACAATTATTGCACGTTGATATAAATAAATAAAATAATTGTTATATTTCTATTGTTGTTTTATTACAATTTTCATAATTTTATTTCACTTAGTCCTACATGTTGGAGCTTGAAGCCTACTGTAAGATATTCACAGTACCTTGCGATCACACCTGCAACCCTGTACATGCGACTATTGAACACTTTGAATCTGAATCTGATATGACTGACTCAGTGTTCTCCTGAACTTTTTTTAAGACTCATTCCACCTTATTGGTTATTATTGGATGTTCATGAGTCCAGAAGCAAGAGGATGACTCACCTGAATAAAGAATACAGATCAAACTGAGCCTTTTAGTTTCTATTCAGAGGGTGGATATTAATTTGGCTATAGGTCAAACTGGTGTTACCTTACTAAGATTCTTTCCTTACTGAGATTAACTTGGCAATGCAACCAACGAGTTCCCCTCTACAGACTACTGTTTAAATCAATTTTACACCTGTTTAGTAATTCAGAAAAACTACTTAGTGTTTGAATATGAATTACTTCTTTTTCCCCTGGATATAGGCAGCCTATTTTTTTTATCCCCCATGGTCTGAGTTATTCCCCTTGTGTGTATAAGGGGAGTTCAGTCCGTTCCATTAAAGCTCTACCTTCTCCATTCGTTTCTGGAATGGGCTGAAACAAATCAATAGCACCAGCAAAAGCATTTTTATATATGCAGTTATTAAGTCATAAGCTACAGTATGTCACACTTCATTTCAGCAACAGCTGAGGCCTCCAATCTACAGCCCCTTCCCCAGCTGAGCACCCGCGGGGGACGTTACGAGAAACATAAATAATATGTGCTAATGAGATATGAATTGATTACGTGGGGGAAAAGCCTGACGCTCTTCATCCATCACTCTAAATGATGTTTAACAATGGATTACCAGCCAATAATTCCTCCAATATGAGATTAAATAAAGTAGCTGGGCCGTTTTCAGCAGACAAGCGGGGGGGGGGGGGCGACCCCCTCCCACCTATTTTCCATGGCCGCATAATAAATCTGCTCAATTACTGTACATCCAATCCGTTCTTCACTGCTAAGGATATTATTATTATTTCATTTAGGACTTGTTCATGCATCATAGATTATTTCATTTCACTCAGTCAATAACAAGAAGTGCAGTATTTTATTTTATCCACTGGGGCCCGTGGTGAAGCGGGGCTGTGATAGAGTGTGCTTGGCCTGAAACTGGGCGCTCGCTGTGCATGGAGGGAGGCTGGTGGTGGAGGCACATGGAACCAATAATAAAATTGAGATGTTTATACATTCATTTTATCTTCAAATATCTGTTGTTTTATCACAGGCTTTTCCACATGTAATTGATTATGGTGACATGTTGTATATACAAAGCCCTTTTGGGTAAACTCCCTCTGTAGTCTGGCCTCCTTCACCACCAGCAGTTTCCATACCCGGTCTGCTAGGTGGTTGCTACTGAAAGTCCCCAGGACATTTACAGCATTAGGCCTTCTCGTCTTGTGCACCAGCGGCATGGAATAGTCCACAACCCATGCTTCCTCTAGATATCTTAGTGCCACTGAATTAATTAAAATGTTGATGGGGGACTCTGTTACAGGGGAGAGCAGATGCTTTGTTTTAGGCTAGATCATGTTGTTGTATTGTATTAATTCCGAAATGTATTGATTGTTGCTGCCTTCTTGGCCAGGTCACCATTATCTGTGTTATTGTGTAATTCTGATCCCTTTACTATGTCTCAAAATCAGAGAGAGAGAGAGAGAGAGGCCTCAGGATTTTGAGATGGCTTGTCATACCAAGCTGTCAAGGTTTTCATCTCTGCTTTGACTTTTTGTCATTGTTAAAAGAAATGGCAGCATATGGCCTTGACAGCTACCATGTGTATTTGGCATTAATGTACCCCATGTTGCTCTTAATACCTCACTGTTAATAATGCTGTTACTATAAAGGGAGGGAGAGGGGGAGAGAGGGAGCGCGAGACAGACACAGGCAGACAGGCAAGATGCATAAATTCACTTCATTTGCTCAACGGCAGCATTGCAGAGACAGACACGTCTTAGTGAGAGTGTGTGTCGTAGAACAAGATCTTTATCTCGGGAAACTTTTTAACAGGCTTGGGCTGGTCCACTGATAGCAGCACTAGTCTAGTCCCTGGTGACCCCCCTCTCTGTCCCATCAAGGAACAGTCTTAATTGGCTCGCTGGGGCAGTGTGGGACCTACAGTGCTTTAGGAGCTCAGTGGAGTAAGGGACTGCATAATAAAACCGTCTCCCCCCCAAAAAATTACCGCAATTAAAATGTAAAGATAGGGAATGTGTTATCTGCACAATCAAAACATAAGATTATGAACTCATTATTTTGATAAGGCATTGTTAGTCTTGATAGTTTACATTCCATTAAGGATATACAGTGGGCCAGGTCCTCTGGAGAGGTGTAAGAACAGAGTAGTATTCCAATGGCACAAACAGAAAACAAGACAGGATTTAATTAGTAATTCAAATTTGCAGATCATCCTTGATTGGAACACACTAATTAATTGCATAATACTAGCTGATATGGTCAAGAGCTCGGTAGAAGTAGTGAGAGGTAATGATAATTATACAACGGGTCTACTCCTGAATGCTGATCGGTTAAAATTACATTCCAGCCGGTGTCTATTCCACAAGTTACCGCCGGCTAAATCTATGACGTTAAAATGCCTATTTACTCTGTTCCAATCCCCTGTCTCATCAGCCCAGACAGGAAATGTATAAACTTGATCTCCACTATAATTCTAGTCATCTCACATTTCTTTTAGACTAACATTTTGTTTTCAATAGTGGAGATTTGTATAAACCTCGCTGTCTCTCTCTCCGACATTTGCAACATTGTTTTGTCGGGAGTCGGAACGAGACAGACACAGACAGACAGACAGACAGACAGACAGACAGACAGACAGCGTTTCTCAGCCAGTCGAAATCAGGAATCAGCTGGCATCATTTTTATGGATATATTCAAAGAAATGTCAATTGAAAAAAGTGCAACTAGTTTGCAGTCTTTCCAGCTTCAGTTTGAAGTGATTGTGTTAGCTGCGTTGTTGGCTAGCACCTGTAAACAACAGTGTCCTGACGAGAGAGCACAAATGTTATGCCATGCAAAATCGCACCTCATTAGCTCATTGTTATGGAAGTATCCAAATAAATGTCACTAGAAAAACAGCTTATACAAATGCAGCTACTGTTGTTATTCTGGCTGCACTGTTTGACGTAAATTAGCCGTAGTTGGCTAGCTAGTGAGCAAGGCATAAGAATGTCTCCAGCCAGTGTGGCAATGGAACATTTAGAACGAACGACTGGGTCGCGTCCATAGATACAGAACAAAAAGACTGAACGACTGGGTCGCGTCCATAGATACAGAACAAAAAGACTGATCGACTGAGTCGCATCCATAGATACAGAACAAAAAGACTGATCGACTGAGTCGCGTCCATAGATACAGAACAAAAAGACTGAACGACTGGGTCGCGTCCATAGATACAGAACAAAAAGACTGAACGACTGGGTCGCGTCCATAGATACAGAACAAAAAGACTGAACGACTGGGTCGCGTCCATAGATACAGAACAAAAAGAATGAACGACTGGGTCGCGTCCATAGATACAGAACAAAAAGACTGAACGACTGGGTCGCGTCCATAGATACAGAACAAAAAGACTGAACCACTGGGTCGCGTCCATAGATACAGAACAAAAAGACTGAACGACTGGGTCGCGTCCATAGATACAGAACAAAAAGACTGAACGACTGGGTCGCGTCCATAGATACAGAACAAAAAGACTGAACGACTGGGTCGCGTCCATAGATACAGAACAAAAAGACTGAACAACAGGGTCGCGTCCATAGATACAGAACAAAAATACAGAATGGCTTTTTAACGCTTCTAATCTAGTGCCCTTGTATGTGATTTAGTTAGTGCTGGATTGTATAAAATTATACTTGGAAAAAAGGAAAGGAGAATCAGCTCAGATCTTCTCTTTCATCATAAAGCCATATACTGTATGTTAGCCAGAGACCAACAAGTTGGGAGTCCATTCTCAAAGAGTATACAGGAGATTATATTTGGCAATGATAAATACGTGATATGGAAAACATGTGTTCTGTGAACTGACTGATTTTCTTAATAAGATACTTAATAAAATGGGTCATTTTACTGTATATCAGAGGGTTTGGCACCCTTTGACAAGTGATTAAGTCCCTGTCATGTGATCAAATGAGATCTTTCCTCGTCAGTAGGAATTAAACATGTAGAGAGGATGGGGCTTGGAACCGGACTAATAATCCCTTATACCTCCATCTACTCTGCACCCAGCAAAATCCATCCTCTCCTTCCCAGTCAGTCCCCGCGCTGCCTTCCCCTGATCTCCTACTCCCCCTGATTCTCTAGCCCTCTGTGGGTATGGAGCAGAGCAGAGCAGGCTCCTGTCTGGAGCAGGACTGGATGGGAAGTGGTGGCTGTCACAGTGTCTGATTAATGACCCATCGGTGGCATGTCCAGCCACATTAGGGCTCCATGTATCTACCAGAGTCCTTGCGGGGCCAGGGGCTTTGTTCTGGGAGGAAATAGTGTCAGCGCCCCACAGCCGTTTGCCTATAAAAAGATAAAGATTTACTGTCATCAGAGGGCAGATTAAAGTGCACAATGCTGACATTGATTTTTTTACCAAAAAATTCACATTTTGGGAAAACTCATTCCAGGGCTGGTGCGAGATATGATCAGCGTATTTGGAAAGGGATAATATAGAATCTACTCCCAGAATGAACTTTGAAAGGAGTAAATTGTAAATATTGATTTCTGAAATGAAGTGTCAATCTTGGTTGGGCCGAGATTATTTCTATCATCTCGCTCAACCCCCAGCAACGATGAATTCAAAACTGCTGACAAACGGGAGTGTATAGGATTTCTGTTAGGGAGCAGTCGGCAGCGCTTTACCGCTTGGCCGGCCCGCCGAGCCCTCGTCGGTAATAGCTGTTCAATTTTATCAGATAAAGGAGGAGATCTCATCAGAAGCGAAAAATGAAATGAACTGTGACTCCGAATCAGGATCCCTGCTCTTATCCCAGCAAAAAATCATCCGAGCGGGGCCCAGGGCTTTCCATTATTTCAGGTCACTTCATTACGGCCCTGCACACAGGACCCAATTGCTGCAAACAAAGCAGGCCTTTCCTGTCTCACCCAGGGGTCGAGTGTGAGGGGTAGTTTGATAGGCTCCTGACGTGTCCAGGGTTATCCCATTACCACTTAAGAGGGTTGGTGAAAGGTAGCAAATCTCAACCACTTGTTTGTTTTCCTTCTACACCCCACCTTTTGTATCACAAGGCTTTACTGGCCACCTTGTTCACTTATTGTGGAAAATAATTCAAAAATAGACTTGTCCTTTTGCCGCAGTTAATGTCATATGGACGATGAAGTCAAGGTGAGCTGAAGCCATGTTTCAAAAAAAAAAAAAGCCATGTTCTACTAGGACAGTATTCTAAGTCAAGATACTTATAATTAACTGAAAACAATTCATTGAAATCTTGGAAAGGAGAGGACTATTTCCGGGCTAAACCTTTAGAGGATTACTAGTAGTCAGTCAAGAGGAACAAGGGTTGTGGGATGAAAGGAAAACATAGTAGCAATGGGGGAAGATATGTGGCTGTGCAAGGAACCAAATATAAAATGTTGCATCTTAAAAAGATATGTGGAGTGTGTGTAACCTATTTGTGTGTGGAATGAAATAAACCCCTATCACAAAGGAATGTGTGGTTCTCTGAGTAATTATACTTTTTATTTCAGCCTCCATAGGCAAAGTATTGATCTCCAGGAGGAAGGGGGGTTCCATGCACACGGGGGCAGGGCCACTTGATAGCTACATGGGAGAAAAATGACGTTGGCCTGAGTCGGGAGATTTGTAAGGTTGCGATAAGAGGAGCAAGGGAGGGAGCAGGGGTATAGGAAACGCTTGCTCCTGTAGAAAAAAATGCATGAATGTTTATTAAATTAATTGTAATGGTAATTAAACTGTTTGAACTGTCGTGATTTGAACCCTGTTGGTCTTATAACTTAGCTTTAAGCAGGTGGAATGAGTTAGAAAGTGAACAGAATGGAGGACTTTGAGGTCATGAGTCAATTTGTAAAAGTATTGCAGCACTATGGGATTCATCAAAAGCATTCAAAATTGACCCTGGACACCCAATATCCATAATGTTTTAGTTAACATTCAATAAATGAAGTTCTCCAACACACCAAACACAGTAATGTACAGCTTTTACAATATTAATTCTGTTTAGGGGGTAACTGTCAGCAACGTGTGTAACTGTCAGTAGGACCTTTTTTTTTCTATTGTTCTTATTTTACATTTGTGTAGTTCAGTCCTTGAGCTGTTCTTGTCTATTGATGATCTGGATTATGTCATGTTTTATGCTTTGTGTGGAGCCCAGGAAGAGTAGTTGCTGCTTCAGCAATGACTAATGGGGGATCCTAATAAAATAAAACATTCTAATTCTGGCTCGGGAGTATGTCAGGATCAAAATAAATATGAAAGGAGCAAAGCCCAAATAAAAAATGACAGTAAACGCTGACACAGTCTTCTGAATACCTAACCCTGGAATATAGTTTTATTTTTCAGCGGGACAATTACAAAACAAAAAAAACAAAAAAATGTGGGTGTTGCGTGTTCCTGAATTGTCTAATCAGAGACAAGGTTTGAATATTGCTGTCCATCAATGACTCCAAACCAAATTGACTGAGCCTGAGCAATTTTGACATAAACGATTGCTATACAGTGTCTTCGGAAAGTATTCAAACCCCTTGACTTTTTCCACATTTTGTTACGTTACAGCCTTATTCTAAAATGGATAAAATAAAACAAAACTCTCAGCAATCTACACACAATACCCCATAATGACAAAGCAAAAACAGGTTTTTAGAAATGTTTTCAAATGTATTAAAAACAAAAAACGTAAATACCATATTTACATAAATATTCAGACCCTTTGCTATGAGACTCGAAATTGAGCTCAGGTGCATCCTGTTTCCGTTGATCATCCTTGAGATGTTTCCACAACTTGATTGAAGTCCACCTGTGGTAAATTCAATTGACTGGACATGATTTGGAAAGGCACACACCTGTCTATATAAGGTCCCACAGTTGACAGTGCATGTCAGAGCTAAAACCAAGCCATGAGGTTGAAGGAATTGTCCGTTGAGCACCGAGGCAGGATTATGTCGAGGCACAGATCTGGTGAAGGGTATCAAAAAATGTCTGCAGCATTGAAGGTCCCCATCATTCTTAAAAGTAAGAAGTTTGGAACCATCAGACTCTTCCTAGAGCTGGCAAACTGAGCAATCGGGCTCCCAACTGGTGCAGCGATCTAAGACACTGCATCTCAGTGCTAGAGGCATCACTACAAACAACTTGGTTTGAATCCAGACTGTATCACAACTGCCCGTAATTGGGAGTCCCATAGGGTGGCGCACAATTGGCCCAGGGTTTTCCGTCATTGTAAATAAGAATTTTTTTCTTAACTGACTTGCCTAGTTAAATAGAGGTTAAATACAAAATAAAAGGGCCTTGGTCAGGGAGGTGACCAAGAACCTGATGGTCACTCTGGCAGAGCTCTAGCGTTCCTCTGTGGAGATGGGAGAACCTTTCAGAAGGACAGCCATCCACATGACAGCCTGCTTGGAGTTTTCCAATAGGCACCTAAAGGCTCTCAGACCATGAGAAACAAGATTATCTGGTCTGATGAAACCAAGATTGAACACTTTGGCCTGAATGTCAAGCGTCACGTCTGGAGGAAACCTGGCACCATCCCTACGGTGAAGCATGGTGGTGGCAGCATCATGCTGTGGAGATATTTTTTAGCGGCAGGGACTGGGAGACTAGACAGGATCGAGGGAAAGATGAACGGAGCAAAGTACAGAAAGATCCTTGATGAAAACCTACTCCAGAGTGCTCAGGACCTCAGGACCTCAGACTGCACACAGCCAAGACAACAGAGGAGTGGCTTCGGGTCAAGTCTCTGAATGTCCTTGAGTAGCCCAGAAGAGCCTGGACTTGAAGCCGATCGAACATCTCAGTAGACACCTGAAAATGTCTGTGCAGCGACGCTCCCCATCCAACCTGACAGAGCTTGAGAGGATCTGCAGAGAATAATGGGAGAAACTCCCCAAATACAGGTGTGCCAAGCTTGTAGCATCATACCCAAGAAGACCTGAGGCTGTAATCACTGCTCTTGTGTAAAAGCAATATTTCCGTTTTTATTTTTAATACATCAGAAAAAATGTCTAAAAACCTGTTTTTGCTTCTTCATTACGGGGTATTGATTGTACATTTATCCATTTTAGAATAAGGCTGTAATGTATCAAAAGTCAAGGAGTATGAAAACTTTCCAAATGCACTGTACGTTGCCTTAAGATTTGTGCAAAGTTGGTAAAATCGTTTTCAAAATGATTAACAGCTTAAATGGCTGCCAAAGATTCTTCCACCAAGTATTAACTCTAGGGTGTGAAGATACACAATCAAGACATCTTGGTTTTCTATATTTTATTAATTTGGAAAACGTTCTATATTTTTTCTTTCATTTAGAAAATGTGGAGTAGTTTGCGTACATCGGTTGTGACAAAATCCAATTTAATAAAACATTTATTTTTTATTTTAAGGCAGCAAAATGTGAAAACTGTGCAAGGGGTGTGTTGACTTTCATTAGGCACTGCGAGCAGTGGTTACTTAATCTTGTTAGAACATAAAGTCGACTGTGTGTGTTCTTTATCTTACAGAAACTCTAAAATCGACCTCACTATTGAAAACAAATAAATAGGTACAGAAGCTTTTATTAATCTCTATCATGTTCTCATCTGAACTGTTATCTGTCTCTCACCTTATAGTTCTTACACCACGACTTGCTTTCTTCACCTCTGTTTCTTTCTCTCTCTCTCTATTTCCTTATTTCCAAGACAGCTTAGAGGTTGTGAAGCTAAAGTACTTATGGGGAATTATCTGAGGGATCTCCTACCTGCTCCAGACCGGTGGATCTATACATCGACCCAGGCTTGAGTTACATTGTCCCAGTACAGGCCACACTTAGATGACACTGATACAAAACCACTATTCTCAGCATTACTCTCCAGTCACATACATTTCAAATGTAGGTGATAAGGGTATTCAGGGTGCTATCACACCCAATGTTATTACTCCTTGATCCTGAAACAGAATCAGGAAAATATGGTTAAGGAGGGACTTAAAATACAATGAAATAGTTTTTAAAAGTCAGAATCCAGTCTTTTTTCCAGACAAAACAACAACTGCTGAATTTGTTGATCTGACTGAGCAGGAACCTTTGTGTAGCCTAGAGCTTCACTGAGGTTTTCAACATGCCTGTGTGTAATGAATTATAACCACGTGGTCCACAAGTTCTCAGCAGTCTCCGTCTAGGGTGATCAAGAGAAGAGAAACTAAAAGTTATGAATTAGCCGTGTAAAAAATGATAACCCAGCCACATTACTATGATTAATTATCTTTGGGCTAAAATGGATCAGCATTAGCAAAATAATGCTAATCAGCAAGCTAGACTAAACGGGTTAGCTAGTCGCTAGCCTCTATTAACACCAGTGTGTCTTGATCAATGAGAGAAGACAAAGTTACTCTAAAATGGTGGTGTCTACAATGTGGGATTATTTAATGGCGCAAAAATGTATATAGTGTGGCGACCCTGTACTGTGTAAAGTTCCACATCGTCCTGCTGATTGGTGCGCTCAGGGTGGTCAGTTAATCGTGGGGGGCTGCACATGAGGGTTACCAGGGTAACAGTTATATAGGGGAAGTTTAGGCGGGTTTTTAGTCAGTCTTTGTCTTTTCTTGTAGCATGTTCCAACCTGTGTTCCTGTGTGTTAGCAGTAAGTGTTAGCATATTCTCCCAGTTTCTGTTCCGTGTGTGTATGCTTGAGTGAGTGCGTGTAGTTAGGGGGTGGGCAGTAGCCTATAGCTGCCTGAGTTTAGTTTAGCCTAAATAAAGCGTTGGAAATAACATCTGTGCCTCCGGCTCCTTCTGTACGTCGGACTGAGACGTTACAATAGTTTAATAATGGAGCATTTTCTAAATTCAAACGTTCCACCTGAAACACTAGTTTCTTTCAAGTTGAGAATGAAGAAAATATCACTAAGAAGACGTTGGTCGAAAAATCTTCTCTGCTCAAATCAAATCGTACACTGTTTTTAGGTGCAGCAAAATGCTTATGTGCTACCAATAATATGCATAGTAATAGCCTGATACAGTGGGGAGAACAAGTATTTGATACACTGCCGATTTTGCAGGTTTTCCCACTTACAAAGCATGTAGAAGTCTGTAATTTTTATCATAGGTACTCTTCAACTGTGAGTGACGGAATCTAAAACAAAAATCCAGAAAATCACATCGTATGATTTTTAAGTAATTAATTTGCATTTTATTGCATGACATAAGTATTTGATACATCAGAAAAGCAGAACTTAATATTTGGTACAGAAACCTTTGTTTGCAATTACAGAGATCATACGTTTCCTGTAGTTCTTGACCAGGTTTGCACACACTGCAGCAGGGATTTTGGCCCACTCCTCCATACAGACCTTCTCCAGATCCTTCAGGTTTTGGGGCTGTCGCTGGGCAATGCGGACTTTCAGCTCCCTCCAAAGATTTTCTATTGGGTTCAGGTCTGGAGACTGGCTAGGCCACTCCAGGACCTTGAGATGCTTCTTACGGAGCCACTCCTTAGTTGCCCTGGCTGTGTGTTTCGGGTCGTTGTCATGCTGGAAGTCCCAGCCACGACCCATCTTCAATGCTCTTACTGAGGGAAGGAGGTTGTAGGCCAAGATCTCGCGATACATGGCCCCATCCATCGTCCCCTCAATACGGTGCAGTCGTCCAGTCCCCTTTGCAGAAAAGCATCCCCAAAGAATGATGTTTCCACCTCCATGCTTCACGGTTAGGATGGTGTTATTGGGGTTGTACTCATCCTTCTTCTTCCTCCAAACACGGCGAGTGGAGTTTAGACCAAAAATATCTATTTTTGTCTCATCAGACCACATGACCTTCTCCCATTCCTCCTCTGGATCATCCAGATGGTCATTGGCAAACTTCAGACGGGCCTGGACATGCGCTGGCTTGAGCAGGGGGACCTTGCGTGCGCTGCAGGATTTTAATCCATGACGGCGTAGTGTGTTACTAATGGTTTTCTTTGAGACTGTGGTCCCAGCTCTCTTCAGGTCATTGACCAGGTCCTGCCGTGTAGTTCTGGGCTGATCCCTCACCTTCCTCATGATCATTGATGCCCCACGAGGTGAGATCTTGCATGGTGCCCCAGACCGAGGGAGATTGACCGTCATCTTGAACTTCTTCCATTTTCTAATAATTGCGGCTACAGTTGTTGCCTTCTCACCAAGCTGCTTGCCTATTGTCCTGTAGCCCATCCCAGCCTTGTATGGTCTACAATTTTATCCCTGATGTCCTTACACAGATCTCTGGTCTTGGCCATTGTGGAGAGGTTGGAGTCTGTTTGATTGAGTGTGTGGACAGGTGTCATTTAAACAGGTAACGAGTTCAAACAGGTGCAGTTAATACAGGTAATGAGTGGAGAACAGGAGGGCTTCTTAAAGAAAAACTAACAGGTCTGTGAGAGCCGGAATTCTTACTGGTCGGTAGGTGATCAAATACTTATGTCATGCAATAAAATGCAAATTAATTATTTAAAAATCATACAATGTGATTTTCTGGATTTTTGTTTTAGATTCCGTCTCTCACAGTTGAAGTGTACCTATGATAAAAATTACAGACCTCTACATGCTTTGTAAGTAGGAAAACCTGCAAAATCGGCAGTGTATCAAATACTTGTTCTCCCCACTGTATGTACACAATAGTATAAGCAGTGTAGATTATGAAATGAATGTCAAGTATGACTGTATTTTCTAATACAAAGTGGGTAGTGTTTTTGATTTGATTTATTAGAGATCCCCATTAGCCAACGCCAATAGCGTCAGCTAGTCTTACTGGGGTCCGACACATAACAATATTACAGACTAAGTACTTCATCATTTACATACATTTAAAAACATAAATTTAAATATGCTAAATTCATTCACACAACTAGTAGGTCACACTGGGGAGAGGCGTTGTGTCATGAGGTGTTGCGTTATCTGTCTTGGACGCGCAGTTAAATAAATGGTATATACTAGGGCAGCAGCGTTGACTGTGTGTATGTGTGTGCTTGTGTGTGTGTGTGTGTTTATGGGTGGTTATGTGTGTGTGCTTGTGTGTAAGGGTTGGATGTGTGGAAAGTCAATGCAAATAGTCTTTACATTTTGCAATTCATTTTTTGTAATTTAGCAGACTCTCTTATCAAGAGCGACTTACAGGAGCAATTAGGGTTAAGTGCCTTGCTCAAGGGCATATTAACAGATTTTTCACCTAGTCGGCTCAGGAATTCAAGCCAGCGACCTTTCGGTTCCTGGCTCAACGCTCTTAACCACTAGGTTTAACCACTAGGCTACCTGTCTCTAGGGGTCAAATATTCTCTAAGGTGCAGGTCTGATGGCCCGGTGGTAGAAGCTTTCTCAGAGCCTGTTCGTCCGATGCCCGATGCTCCGGTAACGCTTGTCAGATGGTAACAGAGTGAACAGTCCATGGTTCGGTGATTGGAGTCCTTAATGATCTTCCGGGTATTTTTCAAGCACTGCCTGGTGTGGATGTCTTGGAGGGCAGGGACCTCGTCCCCAGTTATGTATTGGACCGTTCGCACAACCCTCTGTAAAGGCTTGCGGTTGATGACAGTGCAGTTGCCGTACCAGGCGGTGATGCAGCCGGTTAAGATGCTCTCAATGGTGCAGCTGTAGAACTTCTCGAGGATCTGAGGTCATGACAAATTTCTTCTGTCACCTGAGGTTGACGAGGCGCTGTTGCACCTTCTTCACCACAATGTCGGTGTGACTGGTCCATGTCGGGTCCTCTGTGATCTGCACGCCCAGGAACTTGAAGCTGTTGACCTGTAGGTTGTCTCGTCGCCATCGGCGATCAAGCCCACCACTGTTGTGTCGTCGGCAAACTTTATGATAGTGTTGGTGTCAAGCGTGGCCACGCAGTCGTGGTTGTTCAGGGAGTACAGGAGAAGGCTGAGCATACACCCCTGCTGGGCTACCCTCACCACCTTGGGTCTGCCTGTCAGAAAGTCCAGGATCCAGTCACAGAGGGAGGTGTTCATACCCAGGTCCTTCAGATTAGTGACAAGCTTTGAGGGGACTATTTTGTTGAAAGCTGAGCTGTAGTCACTGAACAGCATTCTCACATAGGTATTATTCTTGTCCAGGTAGGGTATCTGTTTGAGCGGTATGCTAATTGTAATGGGTCCAGGGTGTCAGATAAGGTGTAGCTGATGTGGTCCTTGACCAGCCTCTCGAAGCACTTATGATAACAGAAGTGAGTGCAAGAGGGCGATAGTCATGTTTGCTTGCGTACAGGGAGAATGGTGGACATCTTGAAGCATGTGGGATCACAAACTGGGACAGGGAGAGGTTGATTACAGTAAAGTCTATAATTATTGGCACCCTTAAAAAAGATGAGATGCTCATCTTTATTAAGGGTGCCAATAATTATGAACCTGACTCTATGTCCATAAACACTACCAGCCAGGTGGTTTGTGCAGGCTCTGAGAACGCGGCTGGGGATATCATCTAGTCCACCTGCTTTGCCAGTATTCACACTCTTAAAAGTCTTACTCAAGTCGGCCACAGAGATCAAGAGCTCACGGTCCTCTTCAGCAGCGGGGGCCCTTGTAGGAGGATTGGAGTTGTTTGTAGTCCTTGCCACATGTGTCTTGTGTTGGAGCCGTTAAAATTAGATTTCACTTTGTCTGGTCTTCCTCCTTATCCCCCGACACTCGACCAGAGTTAGATGCGTTGGTCCGCTATGGCTATACAGCAGCCTGTCATCAACGGTTGTCACTGCTAATGATGAGAACCGTTTGATTTCAATTGGATAGGTTAACCGATAGCAGCTATAGAATATTGAAAACTTGAAGCCATTTCATAAGGGACTATTTCTTATTTTTTTCAGTTGGATTACTTTGAAGTATTGTTGTTATGGGTGCAAATAGTATAATTTTACCCCTAACTACCTTTGAAGTAGCAGTGTTATGGGTGCAAACAGTATAATTCTAGCCCTAACTACCTTTGAAGTAGCAGTGTTATGGGTGCAAACAGTATAATTTTACCCCTAACTACCTATGGTTGCATGGGGTTGGGTTTCTGCGTCTGAGGATCGGCACCCACACGTACGAGGGTTAAAACAATGCTAGCAAGTAGTTGGTGTCTTATATGGGATAAAAAGCTACCTGTGTAGCAGTATGTCCAAAGAAAGTAGCTCTAGTACTCGTCTCTAATTTCTATTCAGTCACTAATGTTGTGATTCAAGGAATTACTGTCAAGTCAGATAGATCCTGGTTAGTGGAGTATGTTAGATAAGCAAGAGTGTGTCGTATAGACCTGGTCACACTGGCGGACTGGTGTGGACTGATGCACCATGTCTCAGACACCTGTCATGTGATGTGATATGGCCCATAGAGATCAGCTTCCACTTCCTAGTATATACCATTACACTGTTCTGATCACTCCTTTTATTGGACATTTAGAACGAGCTAAGGGAACCACAGATCTCTTACAGATCCCATTGAAAAGGACAAGGTTGACATTAAAATCAACTCAAGAGAAAGAAAAGTTCTAGAAACAAAGTTGTAGCCGCTGGTTACGTTTCAGAGCACAGGGCAATTTAAAGCCCTGGAATGTGGAATTAGAGGGGATTTGATGCGTTTCAAATTGGATGGATGGGGGACACCATCAGTGGCGTTGCACCTTCAGGCATTATTTAAGTAATGTCTTGTGGCACGTTTGATTCATGGAGGCAAGGGCACAGAAATGAGGGATTTACCATGCAGACGCCTCTGTGCTTTGTTTTATCTTCCTGTCAACCACTCTGAGTGCATGCTCCACTGGAGAAAAAACAAACATGTTGTTTCAGATCATACAAAGTGTATGTTTGAGCTAACTGGGTACTCACTTAAGCAACGTCTAAATCAAGCTGTGGCTCCACGGACCTTATTCAGTCCTTATCGAAACACCGCTGGTGAGAGACTTGATTTGCTTACGAAAAAAAGAGGGAGATATTCACAGAACTTGTCTATGGCGGTAGACCTTTCTGTTGTACGTATTAAATCTATCCAGAACTTCATTATATATCTTCTCTCTGGAGAGTCCCAGTACAGTGCCTCTTTATCTCGTCTCTCGTCTCTCTCTTTCTCTTTCTCTTTCTCTTTCTCTCTCTCTCTCTCTCTCTCTGATTCAAGGAACCGCATCGCAGACATGAGCAGTGCACTGGTGTCATGCAGATAGCCCCCCTGTTTTTGGTAATGGAGGGAACAGAGATCGATAGGAACCAGGAAGATGGCACTTGCCGAGGAAGCCCCAGCCCTAGTCCAGATGAATAATGTTGCTGTCATAATAGTGGGGATAAGTTAATGCTGACACTGAGCTCCGTGATGAATCGCCTGTCACTGATAGAGCGGCAAATCAAACAGCCGATCCCACGACAATTTCTGAAACACATGCTGACCAAAATAAGTCCAAAATAAAACAACATTTAAACTGTTCCTGATGACAATTTAGATTATTAACATACATATGCATGTTGATTAATGAAACAAGATGGATGTCTGTATAGCTAAGCAATTGTGATTGGACTGAATTCAAGAGAACCTTATATTTTTTGTCGTAGTCATATTATATCAGTTAATTCTATTTTTTGAAACAACATTTTCCTTTCAGTTTACACTTGTTTCATGAGAGTTTAAAATGTTTGCAGACAATAAGGATTTCTTGATAGTATTTTGAAGATGTGGAGGTGCTAGTAGACTGTGGATTAGGGGTGGTGGTTGGAGTGATAGGACGTATCACATCTCCACCACCCCCACGATAATCAATTTATTGTAGCTTCAGGTTGAAATGGTTTGAGACACAGTCTGTTTTCCAGGCACACTGGGGCCTTGTGTACAGAAACTTAAATTGATTTGATATTTAGGAACAGAGCACTTTTCTATGATTTATTACTTCAAAGCTATAAAGTCTCCTGTTGACACTGAACCAAAGAACACACTTACTTCTTATCCCGCGGAGCATATCTCGGAGATCCCGTAGTTAGGCCCAGATGCTGCACTCCTGCGTTCGCATCCAAAAGGAATTTGGATGTTGTTGACAGAGATTATGGAAGGAAATAATGGAAGAGATAAAAACTTCAATTGTGATTGTTTTATTTGTTAAAGCTTTGCTTCGATATAGCAGATGGATTGATAAATGACATGTTTGGAAGTCAGAGGCTTTTGAAGATGTGCCTATTGATTGTGTTAATGGCAAATAGGCTAACATTACCTTCTTCTGAGATCCAATTGTTTGGTCCCTCGATTTAACACTCTCATATGATGTCTTGAAATGATATGAACTGAAAGGTATTGTCTAAAGGACTGTGGGCTCCCGAGTGACAGGCACTGCATCTCAGTGCAAGAGGCATCACTCATTTTTATTTAACCAGGCAAGTCAGTTAAGAACAAATTCTTATTTAGAATGACAGCCTAGGAACAGTGGGTTAACTGCCTTGTTCAGGGGCAGAATGACAGATTTTCGGGGATTCGATCCAGCAACCTTTCGGTTACAGGCCGAACGCTCCAACCACTTGGCTACCTGCCACCCTGTACATACTTTTTAACAGTTGAACCCATTGGCCCTGTGAAAGTAATGTTAGGGAACTATCGTCAGTAGAGCCTTTTGTAGCTCCTCCCTAGACATGAGATGACTATTAGCAGCATCAAAAGAATGGTCTTGCGTAGACATTTGACCTCGAATGGGTTATTTGCTCTCGCGAAACAGGCTAAATATTTGCCTGCCGTTGTTGATGATACTCTGGAACTTAACGACCTTAATGGTTTTGATGGAGAAGCCTGAGAAGCCTGAGAAGCCTGAGAAGCCTGCCGGCTCTCCTGCAGCAGGGTGATGGGATTGCAAAATTAGGAGCAGTGAATTGGGTTCTACTGTCAGGACACTGGGCTTAATTCACTGGCTTATAATTCAACTGCCTTGGTGCTGTAAAGGACCTAACTAAGAGAGGAGAAAAGTCTTGAGAGTCCCTTTATTGAACGATGTCACCTTGAACAGCACTTGGTCCCATTATTGTACACTTCCAGTAGGCTTCCACATTGTCAAAAGAACTAGGCCCGGTTTCCCAAAAGCATCTTAAGGCCAAGCTTGTCATTAGAATCTTCGTAGGAGCATCGTTAAATCTCCAAGCTGTTTCCCAAAACCATCATTACTTAAGTTGCCCTTGAAAACGGCCTCAGACCATTGTAGAACAGCTAAGTGCATTGTTAGACGCGTCTGTTACTTTATACACAGTAGACCTGCGCTAAAATATAGAACAAAGATGTTCATCTGTTTCTCTGTGACCATAAATACAGGAAACTTCCCAACGAAGTTGACTACAAATACAAAGTTGCCAATGTCTTTGCATTTGTTACAAAAAGGTGAAGGATAACAAGATGCTTCAAATGAAAACCGAAATGACTGAATTAAAAGATAATCAGCCTACAATATAGGCTACAGATAGATAGATAGAGATAGATAGACAGACAGACAGACAGACAGACAGACAGACAGACAGACAGACAGACAGACAGACAGACAGACAGACAGACAGACAGACAGACAGACAGACAGACAGACAGACAGACAGACAGACAGACAGACAGACAGACAGACAGACAGATAGATAGATAGATAGATAGATAGATAGATAGATAGATAGATAGATAGATAGATAGATAGATAGATAGATAGATAGATGGGTACTTTATTGATCCCCGAGGGGCTGGTGCAAAATGCCAGAACGAAATACACAAAAGACAGATACACGGTACATGATACATAGAGCGGCAGTATGAAAAAGTATAGAAATACAAGAAGTATATACAAGAATGTCTGTCATTTGTGCCTCAAAATATTTCACGATGTTTAATAATTGTGCACGGTGATGTGCCAGATCTTGATTTAATGCATTTTTACACGGTAAGCCTTAGAATAGGTGTCTCAATATCAGTCGTAGGTGATAGTATATTTCTAGGAGCTGATCTGTCATCAGTATTGTGGAATAATTATTATGTTAATAATAATTTGAATGGAGAAATGCTGATCTGAGATCAGCGCTGCCTTTCTTTCCATCCCATCAGTATCACACCTCACTTCACAAAGGTTCTCTCTGCGTGGTGTTTTGGGAAACGCATGTTACATCCCGGACAAGACGCATCATTAAAACACTTGCTATTGGGAAACACATAAATGAACTTTCATCTGATGTAGGAGGTGTCAATCATCTACAGAAGTGAACCTTAAGTTAGATCCATTCACTCTCACATTAGTACCAAACGTTATTCCTGCATGTCAACCACAAAATGACCAAATATGCTGTTTATGCGATTATGTGAAGAGTTTGGCACGAGGGCTTTTCTGGCCAGCTCCCTCAGTAGGCCCTGAGCCGTAACATTATGCCAGCAGCTGCCCAATAACAATGAATGGGGTTAAGCTGAAAGACCGTGGCAACCTACTCTACTTCTTCTCTGGAGTCTCCCAGTCGGCTCAGAGAATCGAGCCGCGGCCGCTCTGAGTCTCATAGCTACGCACCTGAGGGATTGCTGATCTCCATTTTAGATACTGGACCTCAATCTCTTATCATTTACAGCTGTCCACAGGTAAACAACAAAACAGAAATGATAGAAATGGATGAAAGGAAAAGTTAACGGGGACCACGTCACCTCTCCCCCGGAGGGTTCTCTCTTCCCACCATTGTTGACCCTCCTAACCATTGATAAGCATCAAAATCATAACTGTTTACATTGCTGTCAGTTACTTATCCTTGAAGCAGACGTTTTCAATTTCGAAATTGATTTGTTTCAGCGGCTTTATCTTCTCAACAAGTGCGGTGGGAAGGCTTTTTTTTTCGTTAAACTTGTGATTGCTCCTCCGACTAAAGCTACTGGTTCCTTGGGAAAAGGCCTGGGAGGCAGAGAACTCCAGGCTAAAACACCACGCTAGGCTATTAGCTGCTACAACATGTTTATGGAGAACAGAACAGCCCCCTATAGTCCTACTTAACCAGATGCACAGTGCAAACATGCTGTTCAGTGCCGTAGCATGCTGGGTAATATAATAAGGTAACACAATGTTTTTTTAACCCTCCCTAATTGGCTGTCATTTCATTCTTATAAATATTAAGCGTATGAAATAGGGAACACTAATTCCTTTGACTAGACTAAAGATTCCCGCCTTCAAATAAGCCTGCTAATCTAATCAGAAAGGTAGCGAGCCGAACTACTACATTTCCTCATACTTAGCATCGGAGAGTCAGGGCTTTGCGGAGCAGATGTGCTGTGAAATGAATTTCCTCTGGTGTAACCGGAGACGCTCCTCACCCGCCTATGTTATGCAATTTCCATTTCACAGATGATAACCTATTATCACTTTGTTCAAGGGAAACGTGTTAATGGCCAGGAGGAAGATTGAATTATTCATATTTGCTCATTTCTATTCTCCGCTGCGGCCCTGCTATTTTCATGCACTGAGAGAGGGCTAATGTAAACATGACCAGAATCCTTGTAAATTGGCTTGTAGAGGAGGCTGTTAGCATAGCGCCTGGGGACTGATGCTAGATGGGGATAACGGCTGATATCTGTAAAGTACAGCTTGTGTGTGTGTGTGTGTGTGTGTGTGTGTTTGTGCATGTGCACACATTTGTGTGTTTGTGTGTGTGTGTGTGTGTGTGTGTGTGTGTGTGTGTGTGTGTGTGTGTGTGTGTGTGTCTACAGTGTGACTGTGATGTTACCAGGTGGTAATGTAAGCTAATGGAGTCTGCGTTGGGAAGCAGTTAGAATTCCTGCCAGGAATGGCACATATGCTGTTTTTGCATTTGAGGGAACACTTTTAAATGGATCTTTATCCTATTCTAGAGGTCAAACATGACATATCTCTCAGCTGTTGATACATTCAACGATGTTGTGATGATTAGTATATCATCCAGCAACACATTTACAAAAAAGTTAAGTTCAGACCAGGTTAAACAAACAGTGAACCAGGAATAGAGAATGTGGAATGCAAATAGAGAAGGTGGAATACAGATAGAGAAGGTGGAATACAGATAGAGAAGGTGGAATACAGATAGAGAAGGTGGAATACAGATAGAGAAGGTAGAATACAGATAGAGAAGGCACCATCTATTTGTTTTGATATTCCTTAGCTAAAAATGCTTCAATGTGTCAGGACCGGAAAGAGCCCATTCACAAGTAATGAGGTTCTCTAAATGATGTAACCCCAGCTCATTGACTAGGGGGATTGGCCCCCGGGGAGACACAGGGTCAATGCAGACCACATGGGACAGGCCAGGGGTGTGTCATTTGTAGCTGATGACGCAGGTATATGAAAGGGCATAGAAGAGAGGTGGATAGGGTCTTGTTTTGCATATCAGACTAAAACACTTTGAAAATACAACTTGATCAAATGTGCTATCAACAACCTTCAATGGTTATTTAGCTATCCCCATAGAAAAACCCTTTGAAAAACCCTTTTTGGTTCCAGGTAAAACATTTTTGGGTTCCATGAAGAACCCTTTCGTCAGAGGGTTTGACATGAAGACCAAAAGGGTTCTACCTGGAACCAAAAAGGGTTTTCCTATGGGGAAAGCCGAATAACCCTTTTGCAACCATTTTTTCTGAGTGTATAGAATGGTGGGTAAACAGAAAAGCAGACAGGGTTTAAATATGGACTGCTATGTGTGCCACAATACGATATGAAAGGGACACGTTCCAGGAAGTTGTTTTTAAACTTTTGAAGGCTTTTTGAATGGCATTCATTGGGCAAAAAACGTGATGGTCTTCAGCGCAACAACTTCACAAAAGGCATCTGCCAGAAGTAAATTCACCCACAAACACAAATATATTTTTTGATATGTCCTAAATGGCCACGTTTTCACAAGCCCATCAAAAGATAAGGAGACAGAAACCGGAAGTATGACGTAGGACGACGTCACTTCAACGTCACATTACGTAACCTTCTACTCTAAAGGTATAGAAATCAGCCAACTCACACTGACCGTACAGTGGGATATGGATTGAGTGACAGGAGCTTGGCTAAGATAGATCATTAGCACATGTTGGCTTTGGACTAAAAGTACATATTCTTTAGAGGGACAATCTGCCGTTGAAACAATGACGAAGTGTAATCCCCACCACTGTTTTGGTAAAAAGCTGAGGGATGGGACTGGAGAAATGTAACCACTCTCAAATTCATAGACCGAGTTATGGATGCAAGGACTGACCATCCATTATTTCAAAAAATAGTTTTAACCATGTTTTGAGGCTATTCAGAGATTGTTTACCTTTATTTTTTAATAAGCTTCTATTTTGGCTTCTGATGGGGTACACCAGTTGATCTAAGCTCATGAGACATTTATAAGTTATATTCTTAAAGAATATGGGCACATATTATTAATGTCCAGAAATGGATGTAGCTACAGCAGATTGTCCCTTTAAGTCCTGGGTGACAGAGCTGATCGGAGCCCTCAAATAAAATAAACACTTACAATACATTTAGCATAAATGCAGAGTGACACATGAATTAATATGTACTTATCCACCGTTAGCTGAGTAAAGAGAAGCCATATTTGCCGTGTCAAGTTGAGCAACCCCGAAGAGAGAGACTGGTGTGAAAGACAGTGCCCCTGCTTTAATGTATACAAAATTACACTTAGGCAACCACTCTTTTATTAAACATGTTATCCTCATTATATAACCTCCTGCATGATAAAAGGTATTACTATTTGGTGATTAAACTATTATCAGCATAAATTCATACCAGAGTAAAATCGAATATATGTATGCATGTACTGTATGTACTGTATATACTGTATATATATATATATATATATATTTAAGCAAAAAGGCCCGAGGGGGTGTGGTATATGGCCAATATACCACGGATAATGGCTGTTCTTATGCACGATGCAACGCGGAGTGCCTGGATACAGCCCTTAGCCGTGGTATATTGGTCATATACCCCAAACCCCCGAGGTGCCGTATTGCTATTATAAACTGTGAGTAGAAAGAGTACACACATACACACATCAGTGGAGGCTGCTGAGGGGAGGACGGCTCATAATAATGCCTGGAACGGAGCAAATGGAATGGCATCGAACACCTGGAAACC
The DNA here is from genome assembly GCA_023634145.1 of Thymallus thymallus. Lineage (NCBI taxonomy): Eukaryota > Metazoa > Chordata > Actinopteri > Salmoniformes > Salmonidae > Thymallus > Thymallus thymallus. The sequence continues at coordinate 5,329,247 of CM042415.1, forward strand.
ATGGAAACCGTGTGTTTGATGTATTTGATACCATTCTACTGATTCCACTTCAGCCATTACCACGAGCCCATTCTTCCCAATTAAGGTGCCACCAACCTCCTGTGACATAAATATATATATATATATATATATATATTTATAAACTTGGTGGTCTGTAAAGCTGTAAAAAGAAAAAAATCATTTTAATAATAATAACAATTATTATTATTATAATTATCATACACATCAAACATGTCACTCATATTACACTAATATGAATGATTATGCAATGTATTTATCTTATTTCAGGAATTATTACACAATCATATTATGTAACCGTTAATTTATGAATTCTGTTTTGGTAGTAGTATTAGTATAATAATCCTTCCAATGCCAGGAACTCTACCAATAGATGGTGTCCCACCAGAATTACTGTATGTCGTGGCAGTTTGTTTTACTAAATAGTTTCTTTGAAGGAGGCAGACAAGCTCATAATTGTCTGGGAGACGTCTGTAATGGCGATTGAGAGGTTGACCACATTACAGCTCAAATATAATCTAATTAATGGCTATAAAAATTAAGAATAAACCTCAATTAAAGCTTTCAGAGGCATGCTGACCATGACTTTGGCCTCACTTAATTTCCTTCATAAAAGGTTTTGGACGGAAATGCTATCTTAATGCTCCACTTATGCTAGCAGGAAGAAGCAGACAGAGTATAACTGGGTGAGTGAACTATGAGCTTCAGCATCAGAGAGACACACTTCTGTCATTACTAGGGAAAATATCAACATTATAAATATACTTTTTTTTTTTTAAGAATACTAATATGTACAGTATATAATAATAATAATAATAATAACTTATTACATTTGTAAAGCCCTTTTCATTACACAAGAATAATCTCAAAGTGCATAAAATGTAAAATTAAATATTAATTTGTTTACAAAACAAAACAAGTACATCTATGTCTAAGAGGAAGGGTTGATACCTTTAATATCATATGAATCATGTCTTGAATGTCTTTACAAAGTGATTGTTTTTTTATATTATCCTAAATTACATTGGAAATTGAGTTAAAATATACACATTATTGTATTAGATTTGTATATCTGAGATTCAAATCATGCATTGGTATAAACAGTAGATGGCAGTATAGTATCCCATAATCGTATATATGAATGCATTCACTTTTACATACTGCTCCGAATTCAACACTGATCAGTTTGCCCTTCAATGAAAGGACCCTGGTTTAAAGCTGGTTTGAAGCTCCAATGAAAGTAATTTAAACCATTGTCTGAACAAAACATAGTGCTTGCCATCCAATCCAATAATACAGAAGTGGGTGTCAGAATTTTTTCCTAAAATGTTCATGATATTCCTATGTTTATCCTTTTGCACAGTTTGAATATACTTGTTTGTAATGTGAATTTTTACTTGGATTTTTCTATGCTTCCATGCAATATTTTTCCAACTATTACAAATTTGCCACATAACCCTGTTAGGCCCAGCCTGCATACAATTAGTCTTTCTGTAATATTTTTTGAACTACCTAATTCAGCCCAAACAAAAGGCTGTTATACCTCTGGTATGTAATCAAGGATATCAGGAGTGGTTCAGGTCAGGACAGTTTTCATCGGTCACAGCACCGTTGTCTTACCGACTGTGTGTGCATCTACAGGTACTGTATATCAGTGTATCAGTGATAGATAATAACAGATGTCTGGATGAGTGTGAACAAAATACCAAACAAAAGAAGCACAAACTTCTCACTAATGAAGTGACTTTCTGACCGCAATCGCTTTTGAGGACCTCTCTGTTATAGAGCTGCTTAACACGATCCATACCAATTCAAATCCTTATCAATATCAATTTACTCATATCAATAAGGATCGGCCTCCCTCTGGATCAGCTCTCACAGGCATCTGTCTGACATTGGAGGCCCCTTGCTCGTCTCCCCCACACAGACACACACACAAACGCACACACACACACACACAGCAAGCCCTTGACTTAGGCATCAATAAGGCTGACCGTCTTTGTGGGAGTATCGACAGTTATCAAAAAAACGCCCTTGATGTAATTTCATGCCTGTCGACACTCATGGGCCATATGCTGAGGATTATGGGAGGAGTGCGTGAGGCTGAGGTAAAGGTACTCTAGGGCTAGGTCTGGACCACTTAATATGGAGAGCTTAATGGCCCAATGTTTCTCCATTGACTCCCAAAATGGCCAAACTCAGCTCAGTGACAACTGGAAGTACATCAAACTAGGGCCAAAAAGTGCCAGTGAGTCCCGTTGTGGAAGCTCTTATGTGTGCCACTATCTAACTGCATGAGAGGCCATGAAAGTAAAGTCAAGGAACAATGTCATGTCCCTGCTTTTACGACAATTATACGAGTTATTCACAAATGCACACTGAGACAGGGGATAATCACATTAATACGGGCTTCTAAAATAAATAAAATGACTCACAAAATGGCTTGTATGCCTATTTTGTTCCTCCCTGTCTGCCAAAGTATCATTGGAGAGGAAAATGTTATATTTACTTCAGGCGTAATTATGAGGCACGGGAGTTAAAAAAGACCCATACTCTAGGTAAGTTGTTATTACTATAATCAGGACACCTAATTCAAGCAGTAGAATTATGTATTTGCATCAAGAATGTGCAGTGTGGTGCTATAAATATTAAACTAAGATGTTCTCAGACCATTTTCATCAGACTTGTTTCATTATGTTTATTTTTGAAAAGCTTATTTTCTAAATACATTTTGACAAATGATGCAACATTATATTTATTTTGGGTTTTATAGTATTATAGTTAAGAAACTACCAATATTTATAATTATTTAACACTAAAAATACTCCAACACTGTCAACTTTTATTTAAAGCTCAGAATATAAAGGCATGGCCCCTCATTGGCTAAACAAGTCAGCTTTGTTTCTAAGAAACATCAAGTATTAAAAAAAATGGCAGCGCTAAACTTTCAACAAGGTTGAGACACATATGTTAGGCTTGTAAATTCATACACTTTTTATATTATTTTAAGGCATAATGGCCATACTTTTTTCATACACTGCAGGTTAGATGTTGCAACTTTGCTTAAACATACTAACCATTCTCTTTCCAAAATATATTGTTATTGTATTGTATCTTGTCATGTGTGATTAAAAATCATAAGGGTGTTGAAGTTAGAAGAGGGTTGTGGCTTTCAGAACCATGTAAATAAAATCTCTCTCATTCTAGTTCTGTGGTCTGAATGTCAACATTATGGTCACACACTTCATGGCAACATTGCGTAAGACCTGAAAACGTTAATGTTGTACTTTTCAACATGTTTGCAATCAAATCAAATATAAAAAATGTTTTGCATTTAGCATGTCAGAGCTGTATATAGAGGGAGTTGTTGTCTGTCTTTAAGATGGTTTTACTCTCGAAAACAAGCAACCATGAAGATTTAAAAGTCAGGGAAGAAATAGATGGAAACACCAATACATGGCCATACAGACGTGTTACATTTGTGACCTACTTGTCTCCAAAGTGCGATAAGTTTACCAAACTTCAGAGAAGCATAACTTTCCCATGTTTCCCCCAACTGCACTGTCTGATATACCATTCCAAGTCACAATTGACTTAACCCCTGTGAGACCCACAGTTGCAAAAATTCAACTAGATACACAAGTATCTCTTAGTATGTATTGTGGCAGTAAGACTATTGTGGCATCAGTATCATCTGAAACATTAGAAACCTCTCCACTCACGTGAAACCACACTGGTTCCCTACACACGCATATACTGTAAGCCATCCATGCAAGTACATTACTTGAAAAAATGTTTTCTGTGTTCTCGAAGATGTAGTGATAATGGATAAAAAAATAAATCAAAGAAATGAAGAAACAAAGATTCTGAGCCAGAGCTAAAGGTAGTTTTATAAGTGATTCAAACATTGGGCTTGAAAGGTTGCCAAACTGAGACATGTGGGTGCGTTCATACTGTATAGTTGTAGAGATTGTTAATGTTCCAAATTCTGCAAAATAATTACTTTAATGTTCCCTCTACACATGAAAAGAACAAAAATAAATATTGTTTTAAACATACAGATGTTGATGGGGATTTTTGTATTATGTTCATTAGTTTTCTGTGGGGCTGCGGAAATTGTAGAAGAAGGGTTGACTGCCAATAACTACCATTCATTTTTTGGTAGAGATGTAAGTTAAGCCAGAAAGGACAACCAAATATTACTTAAAGTAGGTTAGATGTTCTCCATACATAGGAAAAACACTAAATAGTTTATCCCTTAAAATACTGTATATGTTTTTCATAGCAAAATACAAACATTTGGATTGGTAAAGTTGATCAAATGTGCTATTTCAGACATAATATGATTTCATTTCAGATGTACAGTGCCTTCGGAAAGTATTCAAACCCCTTGACTTTTCCTAATGTTGTTACGTTACAGCCTTATTCTAAAATGGATTAAATAAAAAATCCTCAGCAATCTACACACAATAACACATAATGACAAAGCAAAAACAGGTTTTTCGAAATTTTAGCAAATGTATTAAAAAATATATAAAAAATAAAAACGTATTTACATAAGTATTCAGACCCATTGCCATGAGACTCAAAATTGAGCTCAGGTGCATCCTGTTTCCATTGATCATCCTTGTTTCTACAGCTTGATTGGAGTCCACCTGTGGTAAATTCAGTTGATTGGACACGATTTGGAAAGGCACACACCTGTCTATATAAGAGCAGTGTATTTAAGAGCAAAAACAAGTCAAAGGAATTGTCCGTAGAGCTCCGAGACAGGATTGTGTCAAGGGACAGATCTGGGGAAGGGTACCAGTTTGGAACCACCAAGACCAACAAGACCAGCCAAACTGAGCAATCGGGAGAGAAGGACCTTGGTCAGGGAGGTGACCAAGAACCCGATGGCCACTGACAGAGCTCCAGAGTTCCTCTGTGGAGGTGGGAGAACCATTTCTGTAGCACTCCACAAATCAGGCCTTTATGGTAGAGTGGCCATACGGAAGCCACTCAGAAAAAAGGCATGACAGCCCACTTGGAGTTTGCCAAAAGGAACCTAAAGAACTCAGACCATGAGAAGCAAGGTCTCTGGTCTGATGAAACCAAGATTGAACTCTTTGGCCTGAATGCCAATCGATCAATTCTGGACGAAACCTGGAACCATCCCTACGGTGAAGTATGGTGGTGACAGCATCATGATGTGGGGATGTTTTTCAGCGGCAGGGACTGGGAGACTAGTCATAATCGAGGGAAAGATGAACAGCACAATGTTAAATAAAGGTTACATAAAAAAATATAAAAAAATCATAATAAAAACAGTACAGAGAGATCCTTGATGTAAATCTGCTCCAGAGTGTTCAGTACCTCAGACTGGGGTCAAGGTTCACCTTCCAACAGGACAACGACCCTAAGCACACAGCCAATACAACACATGAGTGTCTCTGAATGTCCTTGAGTGGCCCAGCCAGAGCCCGGACTTGAACACGATCGAACATCTCTGGAGAGAAAAAAATCAGTGCAGCAACACTCCCTATCCAACCTGACAGAGCTTGAGAGGATCTGCAGAGAGAATGTCCTAATATTGATCTAGTTCTTAATTCCATTCTTTTCCTTTTAGATTGGGTGTATTGTTGTGAATTGTTAGATACTATTGCACTGTTGGAGCTAGGAACACAAGCACTTCACTACACCCGCAATACCATCTGCTGAATATGTGTATGTGACCAAATCAATTTGATTTGATTTGAATGGGAGAAACTCCCCAAATACAGGTGTACCAAGCTTGTAGCATCATACCCAAGAAGACTGGAGGCTATAATCGCTGCCAAAGGTGCTTTAATAAAGTACTGAGTAAAGGGTCTGAATACATACAGCGGGTGAAATAAGTATTGAACACGTCACCATTTTTCTCAGTAAATGTATTTCCAAAGGTGCTATTGGCATGAAATGTTCACCAGATGTTGGTAACAACCCAAGTAATCCATACATACAAAGAAACCAAAATAAAAAAGTTCAGAAATTAAGTTATGTGTAATAATGTGAAATGACACAGGGAAAAAGTATTGAACACATGAAGAAAGGGAGGTGCAAAAAGGCATGGAAAGCCAAGACAACAGCTGAAAACTATCAGTAATTAAAAAGCAATCCAGCCCCCTGTCAGTGCAAATTAATATCAGCTGGTTCAGTCCCAACTGATGGCCTACAAAAAGGTCTCATTGCCAAGGTGTCACACAAGACACATCTCATGATGGGTAAAAGCAAAGAGCTGTCTCAAGACATTCGCAACCTAATTGTTGCAAAACATAATGATGGCATTGGTTATAGGCGCATTTCTAAGCTTCTGAATGTTCCAGTGAGCAATGTTGGGGCCATAATATGGAAGTGGAAAGACAATAATTTCACCATAAATTTGCCTACTTATACATACTTAATTTCTGAACTTATTTGTTTTGGTTTCTTTGTATGTATGGATTACTTGGGTTGTTACCAACATCTGGTAAAAATGTTATGTCAATAGCACCTTTGGAAATATATTTACTGAGAAAAATGGTGACGTGTTCAATACTTATTTCACCCGCTGTATGTAAATCTGACATTTAAGTTTTTTACATTTGCAAAATAAATAAAAAACTGTTTTTGCTTAGTCGTTATGGGGTATTATGTTAAAATTGATGAGGGGAAAAAACAATTTAATCTATTTTAAAATAAGACTGTTAGGTAACAAAATGTGGAAAAAGTCAAGGGGTCTGAATACTTTACGAATGCGCTGCACTGTACATTATAATCCTCAGAAAGGACTTTGTCAAAGTAAGACATTAACTACTGCTTTATATTAATGGTGAACACTTGGATAAATGTTGGTGTTAAGTGGATTCAAATCTCCCTAGAAGTTTCACAGAGGAAGCAGAGAGGGACATGTCAGAATGCACAATGCTTTATTCTTTAGAATGTTCAAAGCAGAAAAGAAAACTCTGTTGAAAGGACATGAATTGGAGAAAGTCAGCGGCTATCTGAGCAGAGGAGTCAAGTGAAACTTCCCTTTCCTGGTACTGAACACACACACACACACACACACACATAGACAGTTCTCCAAACGTACATGCATGTGCTTAATTTGTGCAAATGCAAATAAATCAATTATTAAATAAACCCCATTAGTTCTCCTCTTCCGTTTAAGTAATAATTACCATGCAACACATGCAAGGGTAGGGTTAGAAAGTATTGACCAGCCTTAGCCATTTTAATATAAATTATATCTCCTCTTAATCCCTGGCTAGCAGAGTCCGCCATGTTGCAATATAAACCCAATTGATACAAGTTTGAAATGTTCAAGACGTTTCTTTGTGCATGGGCACATTTGTTCTTTTGATGTTTCAAGGTTTTGATCAAGTGTGCTCCTTTTTTAGGCCCGTTCTGTTTTTCTGCTGCCGATGACGGAAGGAAAGAAGAGCCTTGGCTGTTTTGTAAGCATCCTGATCTCTCATAATATTAGTTAAAATCAATATGCTGCTTTTTTAATTATTGCTCATGGTACAAAGCGGGGAAGGCTCATTTAAGGGCGGATCGATACGGGAGAGCGATTGTTGGACGGTGGAGCTGTACATCAGGCGACTTGATGTGAAAATCATTGGGGCCTGCGCGGACTGCGGCTCGCGCTGATCAGCCTGGTTAGCCCCCCAGCTGGCTCCAGGGCCTGGGTAATGGCTGAACCCTTCGTGAACCAGCATCCTCAGCTTTCAACGCCACCCCTCAGAGCCCTTCACACCGCCCGCACGCAGGCCAAGAACAGTGGAATAACACACATCATACTCCATCACAAATAGAATGAAAAGAAAGGAGAAGTGAAAAAGAAAGTCTCTCTCTCTCTCTCTCTCTCTCTCTCTCTCTCTCTCTCTCAGATAGACACGCGCTCACGCACACACTCTCCTCTCTTCATCTTCTCATTGATTATCTGTGCTTGTGATTTTACTCTTTCTTTATTTGTCCCTTATTCTTCTCCCTCTCCTTTTCTCTCCCCTTCCCTCTCTCTCTAAGTGAGAGCATTGTTCCTCTATGTACACCTTTACCCCCTTCCGTTATCTGTGCTCTGATAAAGGTTAATAACTTGGGCCTCCGGACATTATTTAAGCATTTAAGGGTGGATGAGGAAATGTTACACTCTCCTGTTTCTTCCTCCTGTTTCTCTCTCTCTCTCTCTCTCTCTCTCTCTCTCTCTCTCTCTCTCTCTCTCTCTCTCTCTCTCTCTCTCTCTCTCTCTCTCTCTCTCTCTCTCTCTCTCTCTCGTGCTCCCTCTCAAGTCTTCCCCATCCTAGTGGGTGCCAACTCAGATCTCTTCCATCATGTGGTTTAGGCCACTCTGGCGCTAAACTGATACAAATGATGTTAATCTGGGAATGTGCGAGAGGCAGCGTTTCCGAGGCCTGCGCCGTTATTTGTCACCATTTCCGTTTTCAAAACGCGTCTGTTTTACACGAAGATACAGAAGGTAAAAGCCCAAATAATTGTTTTCATCATTAGGGTCATTTAGCATTTATCACTGGGTTTGTATATCAACGCCTTCCCTTTCCAGTGGATGATTTATTCAACAGTTCAACAGCCATAACTGCGACACCACTGTGAGGGCATCAATCCAAATAACCACTGACCATTATACAATCAGCATCCAGGGAAAGCTGGGTTGCATATTCAATGTTCCCAAACAAAGAAAAAAAAAAGCAGTCTTTTGAGTTCATTCTTGCTTTGGTCTTTGCTTTGGAGGACATTTTGAGAGGGTCAGTATGAAGGACTGTTACGTTTCTTTTGGTATTTTTTGTTTTATTTTGATGCCATTTGACAGGTGCGCTCAAGCTCATGTCTAACTCTCTTCCGCCTTGACATGGTTGACTCTTAGGTCAGGGCAGAGGGTTGCCTCAAGTCATGACTCTCCCTAGATCTGAGTTGTAGAAACTCAAACAGACGGATTTCCGAATTACAGAGACAGTTTACAGTTTACACTATCCCATCAACAGTAGCCCCGCCACTTGGCTTGGAACAGAAAAAGCTGTTGAGAAATAATGTGACCACTGTAATATTCATGCACAGAGCTATTTCCTAACCCTCAGTGTTGAACAGCAATTATTATCGAGCTTCACTTACATTCAATAATCAGAGTTGCAATCACTTAAATCAAATGTACATATTTTGACAGGCAACCAGCGCTTAATATGTCCAGTTAGAAATTAATACTGGTTAAACAGAGTGAGTGCTCCTTATATTTCATGTTCCGAAACACTAATGAATATAATGGCTTCTCATTCAGCTTGTCTTTGAAGATGATTACCATATATAATTTCCAACATGAGCACATGGAGCAGAGAATCTGCTACCACACACACACACACAAACACACACACACACACACACACACACTCTGACTTATTGTGACATCAATCGTTCATTCGTAAGAGTGGTTCTTTTACTAATTAAAATCTTAAAAAGAGAGGGAAATGGACTAAGCACTGAACACTTAATCACAAGTTTTGACCAGCCTCTGACAATTCAATCCATTGCAAGATATCAATCAAGTGCATGCAAATTGCTTTTATGAGCTGGCCTATTTTGTCCGATCACCAAGGTCATTTATTATGCCTTTAATTGCCCTCTTAGTGCAATGTATTCAATCATTCAGATTGTATTGTGTGGTGGATGATACCCTCTCTGGCTCCCTTACTCCTCCAAGTCACGTGGCACATACAACAGAAAGGATAGTATCAATACATTACATGTATACTTCATTTTCCTCCCATGTCAATGTTGAAGTGTGTCAGTTCAGAGGGGCCTGCATTTTATCCTAATGAAGGAAGTGCAAGCTGCACTATTTCATCTCCTGAAAATGCTCTGTTCAGCCAGATTTCAGATGAAATGATGCCTCTGCTTATGGATCGAGATTTATTCCAAGGACAACAGAGTTCATCTAAAAATAGCTGATTTGCATATCCACGGTCTTTATGAAGATACCACTCTGATATACAGAATCCCCTACAGTATAAGCAAAATATTAGCAAATATTCATAATACACTTGTTTTTTTCTAGCTACATAAATGTTCAAAAAAACATAACAGTTTAAAAAAATATGATTATAAACATTATTTTATTATTGTGTAGAGAGAAACATATTACATTTCCATCCAATTGACCTGAAGTCAGTTTTACTGGGTTCTCCGTTGTGTTGCTATTGAATAGGGAGTTTGTGTTGCTATTGAATAGGGAGTTTGTGAAATAAGAGGAATTCAACCCAAAAGTTTACATTTTTATATACTCTCAAAGTTGCCTCGAGGAAACTTTGATCAAACAGAAGTATATAAAATCCACACAGTATCACCCTCGACATCTAAACTAAATAATCTTTTGTGGATGTCATGGTTCCAAAATAGCATTTAAACAGCAAATCCTAGCCATTTCCCAGTCAGATTAAAGTATTTTTCTGAATATAACTTGATTTATGGTGAACATGGAAGTACTTTGGGTAATTTCCTATTCTGAAGTATGTTGTGGTAACATACATTAGTCGGAATTAGATAGAACGTTTAGCAGCTGCTGTTTGCATCCCAGCATTGATGTTTTCCATGATATCCAAACACATAACGTATACAAACCACACATACTCCACTAGGAGATTTTCTCATTGCTGAGATACATTTACACAGGCCATTTCAGAGAGACACGTTTCCCTTTGATGGAAGAATGTAAATGTGTCATTTATACATGTCTTATCTTTTATCATGATAAAGCAGTTCATACTCTGGGAAGGGGGAAAAGAGGAACGCGAGCCAGTAGCTTCATTCATCGCCTGTCCTGTTTCATTCACAAGCTTGTGATTCTCTATCATGCTCCTCTCAACAGCCCGTCAGGAGGGTTTACCCCTCCATTGAAACAAATCTCTCATATTCCCTTTTTTGATTTCATTCTTTCTCCCTCTCTTATCTTATTCATTCTTCACATGTGACTGCCAGCCTGTTAAGGTCGTATTAAACCAAAGCAATCCACTTTAAATGGTTATCTACGACACACATTAAAAAGCTCTTTGCTGGCCTTTAAATATTGTGATTGGGTTATAGGGGGGGGTCGCTGTTTCGGAGCGCTGATCGCCCTCCCAGGAGCCCGCTTCAGAATATAAATTGAGTAATATTATGAAGGCGAGCACTCCAGAAGGACTGGATAATGAATAGTATTCATGATCTACCAAGGAACAGGAGGTCATGCGATGAAGTGAAATACTCTAATAAGCCCAATCCAAACCCACACAGATGATGATACATTAACTGAGAGGCCCCCTTGAAATTCAATTTTGGCCTGTATCACAGAGATATTTGTGTAAATTCAGAGCGAAAAAGCTGATGTTTGTTTTAATATACCCCTTTGACTTATAAGCTCTGGTTTGCAAGGGTTCAAGACCCGAAATCAAATCTAGCAAATCTTCTTATCTTCAAAAATAAATAAAAAATAAATAAAAAGCTGACTTTTGTCAATTTCTGGATCATCTGCAAATGTCTTAAGAAGTCTACAAGACTTGAGGCAGATCTGGAAGGCCTTAATACTAGATAGATACTAGATGTAATCCCTACCGATTATAATTTATTTTTCCTGAGGAATTACATTCATCATCTTACATAGTAAGCCCTGAGGGGAGGTGGACAGGGTTGTGTGTTATCCTGTAGAGGTTGTATCATTGGCCTTGTGTCCTTATATATCTGTTCTTGTACCTGAGGGTGACTGACTACGTATTACCCAACCTTGTGTGTTATGATGAATAAGTATATATTATACAACTGAAAATAGGAGTTACAACCTAGATGTGCATAGTGCTGTCAAGCATCAGGTGTAGGTTTAGTTCAATTCAGTTTTGCATACTGTATAAAAATGTATGCCTATCAAAAGTGAAAAGAAGTTAAAGTGTTTACTGTTTTGAGAAAGTATCACTTAATCCTCGTCCTCCTCCTCCTCCTCCTCCTCCTCCTCCTCCTCCTCCTCCTCCCCCACTTCTTCTTCTTTAGTTAGTGGTATTGTCTTTCTGTATAGCAGGTTGTACAGTTTGTACTTTGTGTATATAGTGTTGTACAACTACGTAGCTCAGTAGATCAAACTATGGAAAAGCAAAGCCTTAAGGCAGAGTGCATCCGTTGGTCTGGAGAAAATGAAACTATTGTTGTGAATGGGGATACAGTAGTTAACTTGATACAGCAGCACACCACGTATACAGCAGCACACCCAGGATACAGTAGCACACCCTGTATACAGTAGTTAACTTGATACAGTAGCACACCACGTATACAGCAGCACACCCAGGATACAGTAGCACACCCCGTATACAGTAGTTAACTTGATACAGTAGCACACCCCGTATACAGTAGTTAACTTGATACAGCAGCACACCACGTATACAGCAGCACACCCAGGATACAGTAGCACACCCCGTATACAGTAGTTAACTTGATACAGCAGCACACCACGTATACAGCAGCACACCCAGGATACAGTAGCACACCCTGTATACAGTAGTTAACTTGATACAGCAGCACACCACGTATACAGCAGCACACCCAGGATACAGTAGCACACCCTGTATACAGTAGTTAACTTGATACAGCAGCACACCACGTATACAGCAGCACACCCAGGATACAGTAGCACACCCCGTATACAGTAGTTAACTTGATACAGTAGCACACCCCGTATACAGTAGTTAACTTGATACAGCAGCACACAACGTATACAGCAGCACACCCAGGATACAGTAGCACACCCCGTATACAGTAGTTAACTTGATACAGCAGCACACCACGTATACAGCAGCACACCCAGGATACAGTAGCACACCCTGTATACAGTAGTTAACTTGATACAGCAGCACACCACGTATACATCAGCACACCCAGGATACAGTAGCACACCCCGTATACAGTAGTTAACTTGATACAGTAGCACACCCCGTATACAGTAGCACACCCCGTATACAGCAGCACACCCAGGATACAGTAGCACACCCAGGATACAGTAGCACACCCAGGATACAGTAGCACACCCAGGATACAGTAGTTAACTTGATACAGCAGCACACCCAGGATACAGCAGCACACCCAGGATACAGCAGCACACCCAGGATACAGTAGCACACCCCGTATACAGTAGTTAACTTGATACAGTAGCACACCCCGTATACAGTAGCACACCCCGTATACAGCAGCACACCCAGGATACAGTAGCACACCCAGGATACAGTAGCACACCCAGGATACAGTAGCACACCCAGGATACAGTAGTTAACTTGATACAGCAGCACACCCAGGATACAGCAGCACACCCTGGATACAGTAGCACACCCAGGATACAGCAGCACACCCCGTATACAGTAGTTACCTTGATACAGCAGCACACCCTGTATACAGTAGTTAACTTGATACAGCAGCACACCCAGGATACAGTAGTTAACTTGATACAGCAGCACACCCAGGATACAGTAGCACACCCCGTATACAGTAGTTAACTTGATACAGCAGCAAACCCTGTATACAGTAACACACCCAGGATACAGTAACACACCCAGGATACAGCAACACACCCAGGATACAGTAACACACCCAGGATACAGCAACACACCCAGGATACAGCAGCACACCCTGTATACAGTAACACACCCAGGATACAGTAACACACCCAGGATACAGCAACACACCCAGGATACAGTAACACACCCAGGATACAGTAACACACCCAGGATACAGCAGCACACCAATGATACAGCAGCACACCCTGTATACAGTAACACACCCAGGATACAGTAACACACCCAGGATACAGCAACACACCCAGGATACAGTAACACACCCAGGATACAGTAACACACCCAGGATACAGTAACACACCCAGGATACAGCAGCACACCCTGTATACAGTAACACACCCAGGATACAGTAACACACCCAGGATACAGCAACACACCCAGGATACAGTAACACACCCAGGATACAGTAACACACCCAGGATACAGCAGCACACCAATGATACAGCAGCACACCCTGTATACAGTAACACACCCAGGATACAGTAACACACCCAGGATACAGCAACACACCCAGGATACAGTAACACACCCAGGATACAGTAACACACCCAGGATACAGCAGCACACCAATGATACAGTAACACACCCAGAATACAGTAACACACCCAGGATACAGAAACACACCCAGGATACAGCAACACAGCCAGGATACAGCAGCACACCCTGTATACAGTAACACACCCAGGATACAGTAACACACCCAGGATACAGCAACACACCCAGGATACAGTAACACACCCAGGATACAGCAACACACCCAGGATACAGCAGCACACCCTGTATACAGTAACACACCCAGGATACAGTAACACACCCAGGATACAGCAACACACCCAGGATACAGTAACACACCCAGGATACAGTAACACACCCAGGATACAGTAACGCACCCAGGATACAGTAACACACCCAGGATACAGCAGCACACCCTGTATACATTAACACACCCAGGATACAGTAACACACCCAGGATACAGCAACACACCCAGGATACAGTAACACACCCAGGATACAGTAACACACCCAGGATACAGCAGCACACCAATGATACAGCAGCACACCCTGTATACAGTAACACACCCAGGATACAGTAACACACCCAGGATACAGCAACACACCCAGGATACAGTAACACACCCAGGATACAGTAACACACCCAGGATACAGCAGCACACCAATGATACAGTAACACACCCAGAATACAGTAACACACCCAGGATACAGAAACACACCCAGGATACAGCAACACAGCCAGGATACAGCAGCACACCCTGTATACAGTAACACACCCAGGATACAGTAACACACCCAGGATACAGCAACACACCCAGGATACAGTAACACACCCAGGATACAGCAACACACCCAGGATACAGCAGCACACCCTGTATACAGTAACACACCCAGGATACAGTAACACACCCAGGATACAGCAACACACCCAGGATACAGTAACACACCCAGGATACAGTAACACACCCAGGATATAGTAAAACACCCAGGATACAGTAACACACCCAGGATACAGCAGCACACCCTGTATACAGTAACACACCCAGGATACAGTAACACACCCAGGATACAGCAACACACCCAGGATACAGTAACACACCCAGGATACAGTAACACACCCAGGATACAGCAGCACACCAATGATACAGCAGCACACCCTGTATACAGTAACACACCCAGGATACAGTAACACACCCAGGATACAGCAACACACCCAGGATACAGTAACACACCCAGGATACAGTAACACACCCAGGATACAGCAGCACACCAATGATACAGCAGCACACCCTGTATACAGTAACACACCCAGGATACAGTAACACACCCAGGATACAGCAACACACCCAGGATACAGTAACACACCCAGGATACAGCAACACACCCAGGATACAGTAACACACCCAGGATACAGTAACACACCCAGGATACAGCAGCACACCAATGATACAGTAACACACCCAGAATACAGTAACACACCCAGGATACAGAAACACACCCAGGATACAGCAACACAGCCAGGATACAGCAGCACACCCTGTATACAGTAACACACCCAGGATACAGTAACACACCCAGGATACAGCAACACACCCAGGATACAGTAACACACCCAGGATACAGCAACACACCCAGGATACAGCAGCACACCCTGTATACAGTAACACACCCAGGATACAGTAACACACCCAGGATACAGCAACACACCCAGGATACAGTAACACACCCAGGATACAGTAACACACCCAGGATATAGTAACACACCCAGGATACAGTAACACACCCAGGATACAGCAGCACACCCTGTATACAGTAACACACCCAGGATACAGTAACACACCCAGGATACAGCAACACACCCAGGATACAGTAACACACCCAGGATACAGTAACACACCCAGGATACAGCAGCACACCAATGATACAGCAGCACACCCTGTATACAGTAACACACCCAGGATACAGTAACACACCCAGGATACAGCAACACACCCAGGATACAGTAACACACCCAGGATACAGTAACACACCCAGGATACAGCAGCACACCAATGATACAGTAACACACCCAGAATACAGTAACACACCCAGGATACAGAAACACACCCAGAATACAGTAACACACCCAGGATACAGTAGAATACTACTTGCCCAGTAACAGGCATGTTGCTGGCATTTTTTTTTTGCTGTCAGTGGATTTGTCTGGTAATAGACTTAAGGTGTGGCAATGAAAACAGCCATGGAAACATTGCTGGTCAAACATTGAATATTACAGTATGAAGATCATGTCATGGGTTTAGCTAGATGAACAAGACAAGGATTTACTTTGTGACACAGATCATTCTGCTCTTCTGCTGGTAATCCTTACAAATCTTTGGTGAGGTCATTACCAGATTATAAAATAAACCCTTGTCTTAATATTTATTCTCTTCAATACTGAATCTACTGGCAGTGCTGACCCTTGTGTGCATGGCATCGCATCTGTGGAAACTGAGGTCACCGTTCCTAGCGAATGACTATCACCCGTCTGGTGTGTCTTTTATAAACAACAAGTCCTTGTAGATCATTGCTCCATTTAAATGTCACTGTAACTCTACCTACATATTACCTCAATTACCTCAATGACCTACATATTACCTCAATTACCTCAATATTACCTCAATTACCTCAATTACCTACATATTACCTCAATTACCTCAATTACCTCAATTACCTCAATTACCTCAACTACCTCAATTACCTCAATTACCTCAATTACCTCAATAACCTCGACTAACATTGACTCTGTACAGGTACTTCCTGTATATAGCCTCCTCACATTGACTCTATACTGGTACTTCCTGTATATAGCCTCCTCACATTGACTCTGTACCGGTACTTCCTGTATATAGCCTCCTCACATTGACTCTGTACTGGTACTTCCTGTATATAGCCTCCTCACATTGACTCTGTACCAGTAACCCTGTATATAGCCTCCTCACATTGACTCTATACTGGTACTTCCTGTATATAGCCTCCTCACATTGACTCTGTACCGGTACTTCCTGTATATAGCCTCCTCACATTGACTCTGTACTGGTACTTCCTGTATATAGCCTCCTCACATTGACTCTGTACCAGTAACCCTGTATATAGCCTCCTCACATTGACTCTGTACTGGTACTTCCTGTATATAGCCTCCTCACATTGACTCTGTACCAGTACCCCTGTATATAACCTCCTCACATTGACTCTGTACTGGTACTTCCTGTATATAGCCTCCTCACATTGACTCTGTACCAGTACCCCTGTATATAGCCTCCTCACATTGACTCTGTACTGGTACTTCCTGTATATAGCCTCCTCACATTGACTCTGTACCAGTACCCCTGTATATAGCCTCCTCACATTGACTCTGTACTGGTACTTCCTGTATATAACCTCGCTACTGTTATTTTACTGCTGCTCTTTAATTATTAGTTTTAAAACAATTTTTACTGAACTATTTTTAACTTAACACTTATATTTCTTAAAACTGCATTGTTGTTTAAGGACTAGTAAGTAAGCATTAAGATCTGCACCTGTTGTATTCGGCGCATGTGGCAAATAAAATTTTATTTTATTTGATGCCATTTTCTGAAAACTATAGAAAAAGTAATAAAGTATATATATATATTTTAACATTGTTTTAAAATGTTTTAACAGAACCTGGTAACGTTTCTTTCTGCCAGTGTTTCTTGATGGAGAGTGGATGGGGTGGAATGGGCTGAGGTGTTCCATCAGACAGAGGGAAGATGGTTAATTCCACTTGTGATGACACTGGCTCGGCAAGCACAATAGTTTTCAAGTGCTGACAATGACCAGTAATGACTGAACGAATGGATAGAGAATAGAGGAGAGGAGAGAATGGATAAAGACAGAGCTTTGAAAGAGACAAGTAAAGTATGAGAGAGAAAGACAGAGAGAGACAGAAAGAGGGAAAGACAGAGAGAGAGAGACAGAGAGAGGCAGAGAGAGAGAGAGAGAGAGAGAGAGAGAGAGAGAGAGAGAGAGAGAGAGAGAGAGAGAGAGAAATGGTGGAATAGAGAGTGACAGGGAGGGGGCAGAGAGAGAGAGAGAGATAGAGAGAGAGAGTCTCAGCTGCTCTCCACAATCGTCTCTCAGCATCTGCAGTCCAAGGCCAAAATACCATTAATACAAGTGTCAGAGGAGTGAGTGGAATCAGAGCCGTGCCGACGTCTTTGAGTGGCTTGAGAAGAAAATGCACTGGATCCTTTGGGGACAGTCCAAGACGCTGCCCATTCCTTGGCCTTTTGTGATTCTGCCTCTTGGTCGTCCTCTGCCTTTTATTTGTGTAAAGATTAAATTGCACATGATTTCTAATGTCGTGCTCCTCCACTTGTCATAGGTCGTCGGCCTCCATGAGGACCAGTTAATAGATACATCGTCTGTTTGTCTCGTGTTGAAACGCTCGTCTGCCACAGCCCAGTAAGCCCCTATTGTCACACAGTCTGAGGTAATTAAGTCAATGTGTGGATAAGGCCTCAATGTGTGCTTTCAATATTTATTACGTCCCCTTTGTGAAAAGAGCTATTTAGTCCGCTATATCTGAAATGATCTGTAATGCAATTACAGCCGCATTTAGAATACGCATTAGTGGCAATATTCACTCCCTTACAAAAGGCACAACACTTAGACTAGTCTGGAAGAGATAAGATATGCATGTATTATGAGTGGTCCAACATTGACCTCTGAGTGAGACACGGTGGGAGATTTTAGTCAACATACTTTTGACAGTATACTGTATATACTGTATACAGTGTAATACAAATCCACACAGTGACGCTGAATCATATCAAAATCTGATCATTGTTTTTTGCAGACGGGAGTGCCTTAGCTTCTCACACCTTTAACCCAAGGTTTGACTGGATGATGTAAAAGGTAAGCTAAGGTTACCATGTATACTCCATCCATCCATACTCCAAAACTTGGAGTCAGTTGTTCTCCAGGCCTCCTGAGTGTCTGGGCCTGGCAGTCGGGGCCTGAAACCTACTTCCAGAGGAGCTGTCTGGCTACAGCTTGGAGCCAGTCCATCTCTGCCCCATCCCTTCTCTCTCTCTCTCTCTCTCTCTCTCTCTCTCTCTCTCTCTCTCTCTCTCTCTCTCTCTCTCTCTCTCATTCTCGCTCTCTCTCACACACTCTCTCTCTGCCCCCTCCCTGTAACTCTCTATTCCTCCATTTCTCTCTCAATCTCTCTCTCTCTCTCTCTCTCTCTCTCTCTCTCTCTCTCTCTCTCTCTCTCTCTCTCTCTCTCTCTCTCTCCTTCTAATTGACTTCCCAGTTTGATAACATGGCTGTCTGATTGGAGCCTGTCTGTCTCACTGATGCACAGAGGAACGTGCCTCTTCGATAGCAGATCAATTAGTCTATTAAGATAACCGGAGACAAGGTTCCCTGGCCGAAATTTGAAAGGGTCTGGAGATTCACTCCCTCTTACTACTGCTTCTATGTATATGACATTTTGGGCACATTGGTATATCTGGATGTTTTGTCTCTAAGCCTATATCATATTTATTTCATATAGCACTGAAAGCTCTATTTTTTTCTCTGAAAGTCTATACCGTTTTGAGACTTTTGAAGATTTATTGTCTGACAGTTTATACCCATGAGGGAAGGAATAGTTATATAGTAGTCCTGTGTGATGTGTATCGAAACAAAGTGTATGATTAACAGTTCAATAACAGTTCGAAAATGTCTTGTATAAATAATCTGCAGAAGTTTCTTTGTTTTATGCCATTATCTTGGTGTCACGTTTTCCTGTGCTAGAAACACGACTGCGTGTTATGATCTAACCATATACTATACTAGTAGGTCACTGCAGACAGGTGGCGAGTATATTCCTTTCATTTGATAATTCTTCAGATTACTCCAGATCATTCTTGAGATTTTCAATTTCTTTATTTTTCATACCCGGACGTCTGTTGCTGACCCCTCCTAGATACATTGTACATGTGGTCAAAGCTCAACTGCTTACATTTGAGTGTGTAGATATACAGTAATTAGGATAATTGAGTGTGTTGTTACCAGAGATTAAACAATATGTTTATAAATGTTTTAACCAGCTGTAGTACTTTTGGTTTTACAGAAAACCATCTGTGAAACAACCAGGTAAGGTTAGTATAGATGATAAAAGTAAGAGAAAATATGATGTTAAAAAACATACTTTCTTTCATGCCTCTCTCACAAGAACTTAAATAACAGATCGGAAGACATGACGTCATTACATTATGGACTGAGATCTAATTTTCTCCTCACCTCTGAAGTATATCCAGCAATTGTGTCCTTTCGTAAGCAACTTTTATGGAGGCCTCATGGAAAGCCCGCAAGCCCGGAGGTCAGAGGGCAATGTGCTGATGGATTATGGGGCAGCGCTGCGGCCCGCTCTTGCTGACAGGCTTTATTGGTTGGGAGGATGAGCTTGAAACCCTTTATATAATTATTGTATTAAACCCAGTGTGGCCCTTGCCTCGCTGGCACTTGTTCCTGGATCAATGTGGAGATAATTTCAGAAATGAATAGTTAGTATCGATCGGGCCCCTTAGTGATGGCTTATCAGCGACTCGGACAGGTCGCTGTAGATTATAGCGCCAATGTCATTAATGGTCTCTATGATAGCATTTGTATTTCTGGAGTGGGCCGATTCAAACAAAGACAATTCAATTTGCAATGTATTTATTTCTATCTGTTGTTCTCCCCCTCCACCTCTCTGGTACACAATAAGCAATAAATCACAATCGTTAGTATTTTTATCTCCTACTCTCTTTTCCCCGGCTGATGCACAGGTGTTGGCCTGGTTTCAGGGTATAGGGGGAGGTAAGAGGAAGAGGAGTAGGAGGAGGAGGAGGAGGAAGAAGAAGAGGGCAAGCATCAGCATTTGGACATTTTGGCTGAGGGATTGAGTGTGCTTTGCTTCAGACAAACCAATGACCTCCGGGTCTGCTGTTTGTGGAAAAGGGAACTTAATGTTTTTGTTATTTTCTCTTCTTTGTCTGGCCTTCTACCATCCTCATTGTATCTCTGGCACTTGTCTGGGGAAGTAACAGTGCTTCACTCACACATTTTGCTCTGACAAAACAGTGTAACACAATGGTATACAGTACCAGTTACCTCACTAACAAAATTCTACACTGGTCATTTGAGAATATGAACACATTTTAAAACAATTTACTCTTTATGACGATGAACATGTATTCATTATTTATATACAGTATATGAACATATCTGAAAATATATCTGAACATAGTGTTCTCTGTTCCATGTTTTACGATAGACAAGTTCAAAAGATAGCAAGACAGGTTTTGGTCCAGTGTAATTCAACAGACAGAGAGAACAGACTGCAGTACATTTTGTGTATGCTATTAACAAAACACAATTATTCACAACGCAATGTTTAATCATACATCCACTATACTGATCATAACTTTTTCTACATCAATAACCTACGATTGTACTAATGACCATTTCCCATTTTTTGTACAAATGTAGCATTATGACTACAATGACAAATCTATTCTCACATGGACATCAATTCAACTACATAAGATAGAATGCCCATTATAATTACTGTATGCCATGGATGGATGTGTCATTCTCACAGATTTAGTTTTAATCCACATCATTTTTCTATTATTATTGTTCATCAGTGGGTCTGATGACCTTTCAGCGAACATACCGCAGCCCTCGACGTTGTCGTAGTTATTGGGTTCATTTTTCATCCAATCAAGTAGTTGTAGCTGATGTGCCATTCAACCCCTCTGCTTTGATGTCATTCAGGTTTTTATCCAGACTTTATACATGGTTTTTATCCAGACTTTATACATGGTTTTTATCCAGACTTTATACATGGTTTTAACCAGACTTTATAAATGGTTTTTATACAGACTTTATACATGGTTTTTATACAGACTTTATACATGGTTTTTATACAGACTTTATACATGGTTTTTATACAGACTTTATACATGGTTTTATACAGACTTTATACATGGTTTTTATCCAGACTTTATACATGGTTTTTATACAGACTTTATAAATGGTTTTTATCCAGACTTTATACATGTTTTTTTCCAGACTTTATAAATGGTTTTTATACAGACTTTATACATGGTTTTTATACAGACTTTATACATGGTTTTTATACAGACTTTATACATGGTTTTTATACAGACTTTATACATGGTTTTTATACAGACTTTATACAAGGTTTTTATACAGACTTTATAAATGTTTTTTATCCAGACTTTATACATGGTTTTTATACAGACTTTATCCATGTTTTTATTCAGACTTTATACATGGTTTTTATCCAGGATTTATACATGGTTTTTATACAGACTTTATACATGTTTTTTTCCAGACTTTATAAATGGTTTTTATACAGACTTTATACATGGTTTTTATACAGACTTTATACATGGTTTTTATACAGACTTTATACATGGTTTTTATACAGACTTTATACATGGTTTTTATACAGACTTTATACAAGGTTTTTATACAGACTTTATAAATGGTTTTTATCCAGACTTTATACATGGTTTTTATACAGACTTTATCCATGTTTTTATTCAGACTTTATACATGGTTTTTATCCAGGATTTATACATGGTTTTTATACAGACTTTATACATGTTTTTTATCCAGACTTAATATGTGTTTTTTATACAGACTTTATCCATGTTTTTTATCCAGACTTTATACATGGATTTTATACAGACTTTATACATGTTTTTTTTTACAGACTTTATACGTGGATTTAATACAGACTTTATACATGGTTTTTATACAGACTTTATACATGGTTTTTATACAGACCTTATACAGCTTTTTATCATATATCCATTTCTGTCTACCGGAAGTTGATGCTAGCTTGTTAGCATAACAAATTACTAGCTGGACATCATTAACAATGTCCATTGAGAACGCACAACGACTATACCACTTACCTAAGCTAAGAATGACTAATAATAATCAAGGCAATAAACTTTGGGTAGTTAGTTAGATAGCATATAGTTAATATACTGGCAAGTTTCATGTATTAGTAGCCAGCTAACGTTAAGTAGCTGGCTAACATACCGGTACATGCAAGCATACAACTGCTGTAATGATATGCTATGTGCTTCGTAAGGATAGCGTAGCTAACAAATTGTCAGCCAACATAACGTGTAACGTAACTTATTTGAAAAGTCATTACTTTTTGATTACATTGCTCAACATGTTCTTAACATTTGTGATAATTTGTTAAAGACACGAATATTCACTTTTTGTACTTACATTCGTATCCGCTCTCGAAGGACTTCGGCTGCATATTTCCCACCGTTTTCTTTAAATCTGAAATTGTTGCGCCGCTACGCCCATTTTCTGAAGAATTGCATTATGGGCCCTAAAATTACGGAAATAGTGTCCACTGCTTGTATATTTCGAAGATCAGGGATCTTTTGGCAAACTAACTATATCCATACTATGACCAATAAGACTACTACATACTCAATTTACATCACAAATAGTATGGCTGGTGCGGTTAGTATGAACATTCGAACACAGCTCAGGTCCTACCTTCTCTTCCTGTATGTTCTCATGCCAGGATTTCTTCTTAGTGGAGAGGTAGTAGATGAATTCTCTTCTCTTTTCATTGAGCTCCATGTCCAGTTTGTTAACCTTTTCCTGTAACTAGTCTATCTCTTAAGTGAGGGTGCTGATTCTGGCCTGTTGGTTTCTCCCTGCAGAGTAGTACTGACCAAGCAGTCCATTTTATTGAACAGTCAGGCCTATGATCCCAACCATTAGGAGAACACACAGCAGCCCCAGACACACAGCTCTAGAGGGTATCTTCCACCTCTGAAGATATAGAGAGAGTTCAGCACCAACACCAACCCAAAATTCATAGTCTTCATTGAGCGGGATTCATCGTCTTCAAATCCGTCTTCTGACATCATTACAAACGTGTGTGCTGTTATCTCAGCTCTACTGTGGGGCATGTACCTGTGTCTCTGCCTTTTATAATACCCTGTGTGTGTGGCTTACGGTAACTTACTGCAATTCAGTTTTAGCAGGAAGTTGAAATAAAAAACAGCCCTGACCGTTTGACTCCATATGGTCTCAGTTGGAGTATGATGGCTAGCATAACAGGAAGTCTAGATGTTGGCCACAAAGTCCTACAAATTTGTCCTTTCATATTTAGCTGACATTGCAGTGACCATATATTGAACAAACACACACACGCACATACAAAGACACGCACGCATCCACGCACACACACACCCACACACACACACACACATACACACACACACACACATACACACACACACACACACACACACACACACACACACACACACACACACACACACACACACACACACACACACACACACTCACACACACACACACACACACACACACACACCCACACACACACATACACACACACCACCCCACATACACATATACTTTTTTCTATTTTTTTAAACTTAAAACTGTGGATATTGTATGTGGGTCTGTGTGTTTTCTCATCCAGTCCCCTCTTTGTTTGAGGAGTCTCGTCCCTGTGTCATGTTTATACTCTCCCCTTTTACCTTTTAAACTGTGAATGACCATATGTATCCATCAGTGCCTGGAGCTCAATTTCAATAGCCAGCTCAGGGGGAATCATTCAGAGAAATGTAGTTTACTTCATATTGGTCAGTTTGACCCCTGACCTCAAGCACTTGACACTGTTACCATGGCAACCCGCTGGAAGAAAATAAAAAGAGGAGAGAATCCGACAGCAGGTCGTGGCAGTTTCCTTGTGGAACGTGTCCGACAAGGCTTCTTCCTGACGTAGATTTGAAAGAAAAAACAACATTATCTGACGACCCATGTAATTACGTAATACAATATAATTTCATAATATAGTATTACATCATATAATACATGTCTACTTTATCCTGAAGGTGGGAGAGTCACTGAATCTGTCTCAGACAAGCGCAAGGATCTTCATTGCATAATTACATCAATGGCGCTATTTGTCATAACTGTCAGGCTTGTTCATTTTTTACTCGGCTGATAGCGTAATCACATCCAATTACCTCAAAAGTGCTCCCATCCTAATTAGTTGTACAGTTACATGTTGGTAATAGGACAGGGATCACAGGAAACACATGACTATCATACATAATTTACAATTAACTCATCATCACTCATCCCTCAACACAGTGTGGGAATGGTGTGGCGTGTGGAGATATTGTACATGGATCATTTCTCTACAGATCGCCGATGGCTTCCAACTCATCCTGTCTCATGCCGTTTAAACACAGAGAATTGCAGTTGCGCAACTCACTCATAGGAGTTATCTACAATCCTGAATAGTCATTGTCTATCATATGACATGAACCAGTGCCAAAAGAATGCCAGATTTTTAAAGCATGTCTTATATTGTTGAGGAAACTAAATCTCATCTGTCCACTGTCTCTCTAGCCTAGTCATTTGACACGCTTCAGTCTTTTTAACCAGGCAGCAGGACTAAAATGAGCTTTGACCATAACAGTTTAGTTCAGCGCTGACCGACACTATCTCAGGACAGTTTTCCCATTACTCTATCTGGCTCATTGCCCCTCATCAGATGACAGCACGTTTCTCTTTCACTCCCTTTGTTAAGGGCTCTTCTGACATTTTGTGAATTCAGGCTTTTCATGCATCTACCTGTCACGAAATGGGGTTTGGAGAGACCAAGGCGCAGACCAAGGCAAATCGACATTCAATTTTATTATATTATAGTAATCCACAAATGGCGAACTACAGGACACAAACTGAAACTATAAACTAACGTCACATTCACAAAAACCACACGGAATGAACGGACGTAACAAAAGAACACTTACTTCACCCGTGACAGCGAAATACATTAACATGTAACGATATCGATAACAACCCACACCCGCGTGAGGGACAGACTCCACATATATTGGATCCCTAATTAGAGACAACGGGTAGCAGCTGCCTCTAATTAGAGATCCACCCAAAACCCACAAAGAAACAGAAAATAACGACACTGTCAGACTCTGACCATAGCTACATAGAGAAGCCTCTTGCTTCTCTATGGCCAGAGCCTGACAGTACCCCCCCCCCCCCAAGGCGCGGACTCCCGGACGCCTAAACAAAAAAAAAAACACACAAAACACGGGGGGGGTAAATGGGAGGGAAAACTAGTCCATCGGGGCGGCTCCGGCTCCTGCGATGTGGACAGTTTTGCCCCATGCCCTTTTCTTATCACCGGGCCCGGACTGGGCACCGGTGGGGCAAACGGCTCCGGCCATGGAGCGGGGTAAACAACCGGACCCGGACTGGGCACCGGTGGGGTAAACGGCTCCGGCCATGGAGTGGGAAAAACACCCGGGCCCGGACTGGGCCACGGTGGGGCAAACGGCTCCGGCCATGGAGCGGGGAAAACAACCGGGCCCGGACTGGGCACCGGTGGGACAAACGGCTCCGGCCATGGAGCTGGGCAATAAACCGGGCCCGGACTGGGCACCGGTGGGGTAAACTGCTCCGGCCATGGAGCGGGGAAAACAGCCGGGCCCGGACTGGGCCACGGTGGGGCAAACGGCTCCGGCCATGGAGCGGGGAAAACAACCGGGCCCGGACTGGGCACCGGTGGGACAAACGGCTCCGGCCATGGAGCTGGGCAATAAACCGGGCCCGGACTGGGCACCGGTGGGGTAAACTGCTCCGGCCATGGAGCGGGGAAAACAGCCGGGCCCGGACTGGGCACCGGTGGGGTAAACGCCTCCGGCCATGGAGCGGGGAAAACAACCGGACCCAGACTGGGCCACGGTGGGGCAAACGGCTCCGGCCATGGAGCGGGGAAAACAACCGGGCCCGGACTGGGCCCCGGTGGGACAAACGGCTCCGGCCATGGAGCTGGGAAAACAGCCGGGCCTGGACTGGGCACCGGTGGAGCGGACTGCTCCGGCACTGAGGCGGAGCAGGCGGCTGGACCCGGACTGGGTACCGGTGGAGCGGACTGCTCTGGCACTGAGGCGGAGCAGACGGCTCCGGCCATGGAGCGGGGAAAACAACCGGGCCCGGACTGGGCCCCGGTGGGACAAACGGCTCCGGCCATGGAGCTGGGAAAACAGCCGGGCCTGGACTGGGCACCGGTGGAGCGGACTGCTCCGGCACTGAGGCGGAGCAGGCGGCTGGGCCCGGACTGGGCACCGGTGGAGCGGACTGCTCCGGCACTGAGGCGGAGCAGGCGGCTGGACCCGGACTGGGTACCGGTGGAGCGGACTGCTCTGGCACTGAGGCGGAGCAGGCGGCTGGACCCGGATTGGGCACCGGTGGAGCGGACTGCTCTGGCACTGAGGCGGAGCAGGCGGCTGGACCCGGATTGGGCACCGGTGGAGCGGACTGCTCTGGCACTGAGGCGGAGCAGGCGGCTGGACCCGGATTGGGTACCGGTGGAGCGGACTGCTCTGGCCCTGGTGCGGAGCAGACGGCTGGTCCCGGAATGGGTACCGGTGGAGCGGACTGCTCTGGCACTGAGGCGGAGCAGGCGGCTGGACCCGGAATGGGCACCGGGGCGCTGACCTTCGCAGGAGGTTGCGAGGCGCTGACCTTCGCAGGAGGTTGAGAGTCGCTGACCCTCGCAGGAGGTTGAGAGGCGCTGACCTTCGCTGGAGGTTGAGAGGCGCTGACCTTCGCTGGAGGTTGAGAGGCGCTGACCTTCGCTGGAGGTTGAGAGGCGCTGACCTTCGCAGGAGGTTGAGAGGCGCTGACCTTCGCAGGAGGTTGAGAGGCGCTGACCTTCGCAGGAGGTTGAAAGGCGCTGACCCTCGCTGGAGGTTGAGAGGCGCTGACCTTCGCTGGAGGTTGAGAGGCGCTGACCTTCGCTGGAGGTTGAGAGGCGCTGACCTTCGCTGGAGGTTGAGAGGCGCTGACCTTCGCAGGAGGTTGAGAGGCGCTGACCTTCGCAGGAGGTTGAGAGGCGCTGACCTTCGCAGGAGGTTGAGAGGCGCTGACCCTCGCAGGAGGTTGAGAGGCGCTGACCCTCGCAGGAGGTTGAGAGGCGCTGACCCTCGCAGGAGGTTGAGAGGCGCTGACCCTCGCAGGAGGTTGAGAGGCGCTGACCTTCGCAGGAGGTTGAGAGGCGCTGACCTTCGCAGGAGGTTGAGAGGCGCTGACCTTCGCAGGAGGTTGAGAGGCGCTGACCTTCGCTGGAGGTTGAGAGGCGCTGACCTTCGCTGGAGGTTGAGAGGCGTTGACCTTCGCTGGAGGTTGAGAGGCGCTGACCTTCGCTGGAGGTTGAGAGGCGCTGACCTTCGCTGGAGGTTGTGAGGCGCTGACCTTCGCAGGAGGCTCAGGGTGGCTGACCCTCGCTGGAGGCTCAGGGTGGCTGACCCTCGCTGGAGGCTCAGGGTGGCTGGCCCTCGCTGGAGGCTCAGGCTTGCTGGCCCTCGCTGGAGGCTCAGGCTTGCTGGCCCTCGCTGGAGGCTCAGGCTTGCTGGCCCTCGCTGGAGGCTCAGGCTTGCTGGCCCTCGCTGGAGGCTCAGGCTTGCTGGCCCTCGCTGGAGGCTCAGGGTTGCTGGCCCTCGCTGGAGGCTCAGGGTTGCTGGCCCTCGCTGGAGGCTCAGGGTTGCTGGCCTTCGCAGGAGGCTCAGGGTTGCTGGCCTTCGCAGGAGGCTCGGGGTTGCTGGCCTTCGCAGGAGGCTCGGGGTTGCTGACCTTCGCAGGAGGTTTAGAGGCGCTGACCTTCGCAGGAGGTTTAGAGGCGCTGACCTTCGCAGGAGGTTTAGAGGCGCTGACCTTCGCAGGAGGTTTAGAGGCGCTAACCTTCGCAGGAGGTTTAGAGGCTCTGACCTTCGCAGGAGGTTTAGAGGCTCTGACCTTCGCAGGAGGTTTAGAGGCGCTGACCTTCGCAGGAGGTTCAGGGGCGCTGACCTTCGCAGGAGGTGCATGGTTGCTGACCTTCGCAGGAGGCTCAGGGTTGCTGACCTTCGCAGGAGGTTTAGAGGCGCTGACCTTCCCTGGAGGCTCAGCGCGGGGAGCCGGCACGGGTCGTACCGGACTGGGAAGGCGCACCGGAGGTCGAATGCGTGGAGCTGGCACGGGACGCACCTGGCTAGACGCACGCACTGGAGGTTGGGTGCGGGGAGTAGGGCAGAGGTCCGGACCCGGACTGGACATCGGTGAAGCGGATTGCTCTGGCCTGGGAGTGGAGACGACGACCGGACCCGGACTGGGCACCGGTGGAGCGGATTGCTCTGTCAGGGAGGTGGAGTAGATTACTGGACCCGGACTGGGTACCGGTGGAGCGGACTGCTCCGGCCTGGGAGGTGAGTACATGACCGGACCTGGACTGGCCCACTCCGCCATCTCCCTCTCGACCTCCTCCTCTATCTCCACCAATTCCCTCAGAACCTCCCCAAAATGCTCCTCCAGCTCCTCCTCCTGCTCCTTGCTCTGAGCCCCCCATTGGTACCTGGGCCTCCCCATGGTCCACATGGGGAGTGGAGTTGGCTCCTCCAGGAGCCCCCACGGGTGAGGGAACCGAAGCATGTCCTCCTCATCGTCCTCCTCCGACGAGTCCGTCTCGAACCCTCCGAGGAGTTCGGTGTTGGTAAACCAACGCGGGGCTGTCTCGCTCTCCGTCTCTCCCCATTTGCGCTGCTTGGTCTCGTAACGGTGGGTTGTTCTGTCACGAAATGGGGTTTGGAGAGACCAAGGCGCAGCGCAGGGATAGTAGTTCGACATTCAATTTTATTATATTATAGTAATCCACAAATGGCGAACTACAGGACACAAACTGAAACTATAAACTAACGTCACATTCACAAAAACCACACGGAATGAACGGACGTAACAAAAGAACACTTACTTCACCCGTGACAGCGAAATACATTAACATGTAACGATATCGATAACAACCCACACCCGCGTGAGGGACAGACTCCACATATATTGGATCCCTAATTAGAGACAACGGGTAGCAGCTGCCTCTAATTAGAGATCCACCCAAAACCCACAAAGAAACAGAAAATAACGACACTGTCAGACTCTGACCATAGCTACATAGAGAAGCCTCTTGCTTCTCTATGGCCAGAGCCTGACACTACCAACAAAATATTGCAGCAATTTGCACACTTTGCATGATAAGTGTGCCTAAATGCTCACTCCACTTATTGGGCCTTCACAAAGACTGCTTCTGTCCATAGTCCTTAATCCACATGAGAAACCACATGACTTTTGTCTTGTTGACCTAACTTTGAAAGGTTAGCACTGGGATTATTTGCGAGTATTATGGATTATGTAATAATTTATTTCCGGAAAGTATGAGGGTAAAAAACCTTTACATGGTGCTTTCAAAGTGATATTATCGTAGCTATTATCTTGTCTAGCATTGGACCGCGGGCAACTTTTCCACTCCCTAATTCAGCTCAATATGGCAGACACATTCACTCTTCATTTGAACAAACAAAAGCAGCAGATGATGACCACTTCTGCCATTATGGACGATTGATCTGATCTGGTCCAGGGCACTGTGGATTTATTTCCTTTATGTTCATATGGATGTGTGTCCGAGAGCCTCTGATATGTGTGTGTGTGTATGTGTGTGTGTTAAGCTCTATCCAAACAAATGGTGTAGGTTTGGAGAAGAGAGCCTGAAGCACAGCTCGTCCTTTAATTACCATTTACATACTGGCGGAATCATTCATTTCTAATTCGATGATTCCCTCCCACCCCCTCCTCTGTCCCAACGGTTGTGTCAATGTCAGAGCCCGTCAGTGTCACACGAACACAGACAGATACACATTTGTGTCCTACATACACCTCTCTCTAGACACAGCCTTCCCAATTTATAGCATTTTTTTTTGTTCAGTTTGGTATAGTTCTACGGAGGTTGAAAGGTGGTTGTCACCAACATGACCTTTGATTGACCCTAGACACTTTTTAGGGAAATAAAATATTCATTTTGCACTACAAGATGTTGTACTTACCCCTACACTCTAGTGGTTTAGTGTGGTTGTTGGATTCACTACACAAAAAACCACAGAGGCCAAGTTGCTGCTTTAGATAAACAATACTGAATGGTAGATAAGCTTAACTCTCCACTGTAAAAATGCATGGGTAGGTCATTCACTGTAATCATGAGGCACTTTAGGGAAAGAAAGTGTCCAGAGAATTAAGGCCAAAAAACAACAACGTCCGTCAGACAGCCTAAATTACATATTGATCAGTTTTAATTGCATTCCAGCCATCAGGAGGAGAAGCTTTGAAAATTCATAAATGAAAAATAATGTAGTTTTGTGCATGATTACCTCCAGGCCATCCAAATGAATTCCATCACTTAACCTCCAGTCAAAGGGGATTATTGAGCTTTATGATGCTGCCAGTGAAATATCAATAGGACTGGATGGGGGTGTTGGGCTTTTCCACACTGCTCTTTTGTTTGCTTGTAAATGAGCTGCATCAAAGTAAATGACCCCAAAGGCTATTAACAATGGACATATCTGATGAATTTCACACACACACACATGCATGGACACATACTCAGGCACACAGAGAGAGTTTGGATACATGACAGCAGTAGAATTGTGAACTGTAGTATTATTGCTATTTGTTGGCAAGATCTGCCATTGTTTGTACAGTAGCTAGCTAGTTTATGATACATTGTTGCCAAATGGCGATTCTAAAAATGTTGTGAAAGTGTTCTGCAACATGTTCTGTTTGAGTTGGTCTTGCAAAAGTTTAATTGAAAACATTGTTGGTCTTTTTTTATTGGATTTTCATAAATAGCTAGCTAGCTAATTTTTAGGACAGGTTAGCTAGCTACATGTAGTCAGTTTGTTATCAAGGCAATAACATTAGCTAGGTGGCTGGCTAGTTACTTCAGTGGATGTGCAGATTAAAACAATAATTAATTTTTATCCAAGCAAGTTACAGCCCCATGATGCATCCTCTACTTGATTGGAGACATTTGGGAAAGGGTAAAATCTCAATGTGCATGGTTAGAAGGGGATGTAGCCTACTTTTTGACTTCTGACTGCTCTGCTCTCTGGCCTGAAATTCGCTGTTGTAATAGGCAATGCTGTCCATTTCTTAACCTACTTAACATATGCATTTTCTCTGTTGGACCTGTATGTCCGTTGTGTGACACCAGGGGCTAGCAGCAGCCACAATTACTCTGATCTTCCCCACAAGCCAGATAATAATTAGGCTGAATTTATTCAGGAGCAGGATGGAAGGATATTGATTTCCCCATGTCCTGCTTTGGAGGATCCAGAAAATTAGACATAAAATTTACTGTCTTCATAAAAGTTTTAGTAAATCAGGCCATTTGAAAGGGAGAAATCGACAGCTATTTCATTACCATACATAGTGTTCTCTAAAGCGTTTTTGATTATTAGCAATAAGGGACTTTCTCAGTGTCTTTCATACACCAATAAATAATTGGTTGTTTGGAAGTTTTGGACGTGATTTTAATCACCCCACGCCACATATAACCTCTGCAAGGTTATAACAAGATTACTTTCCAATTTCATGTCGACATGGAGTGCCTTGAGCTGTAAACTGATTCATGTGTGTGTGTGTGCATGTCTGAGAGAGAAAGCAGGGGGAAAACAAAGACACACTGTCAAATGCACAAAGCAAACACATGTTGAAAATCTCTCTTTCAGTGAAAGACGTTCCCACTATATCTTTCTTACCTGAAATATCTCTATATTTCTCATTTGTTAGAGGCAGTTTGTGAGGCAGTTTGTGGTTTCGTTCTCTTCTTTATTTTGTTGTTTTATCACAAATAAAAGGAATGTCTTCGTACTACTGTTCAGCGACTCTGGTCCTTCATAAGACATAAAGAACCTCCACCACAGGACCGCGCAGAGCTGGACAGTGGAGGAACTAATGGGAGGTAAGGAGCTTGTCGCCGAGGAAGAATGCCACGTCGGCGTGCCAGAGGATGGGCCCAGCGATCAGCCCAGAGGACCCCCCATGCAGTTTTTTTTTTTTGGGGGGGGGCTATGGGGTCTGTCGGAGGGGCAGGATGAAGAGCCCCTGCCGCAACACTTGTGGGGGTTCGATGAAGAGCCCCTACAGCTATGGGGGCGGGAGTACGGTGAGTTGTCGGAGGTGCTCCTGTCTCCCAACTCGTGTTGGCTGTTGGATGAGCTCCCGCAGAGCCAGGAGCCATGGGAGTAGGAGAAGCACGACGACATCCCCTGGAGGAACAGGCGAGGTAGTGGAGGGCTTGGCTGGTGCTGAGACCGCCCAACCAGGGAGCGAGAACCAGCCAGAGGGAGGACGAGGAGTCGTTTGAGTCCGCAGGAAGATGTGGGCAGAGCAGCTGTTGGCTCCCAGGCCGGTGCTCCCGGAGGCAGTCCCCAGCCCGGTCCCTCCAGTGCCAATGCCCCGCACCAGGGTCCCGGTGTCGATCCCCAGCCAGGTACTTCCAGTGCCAGTTCCCAGTCCAGTACCTCCTGTGCCAGTCCCCAGCCCGGTACATCCAGTTCCGGCTCCTCGCACCAGGGTCTCGATGTCGATCCCCTGTCTGGTACCACTAGTGCCAGTCTCCAGCCTGGTACTGCCAGTGCCGGTCCCCAGCCCGGTACTTCCACAGCCGGTCCACAGCCCGGTACCTCCAGTGCCGGCTCCTCGCACCAGGGTCCTAGTGTCGATCCCCAGCCCGGTACAGCAAGTGCCGGTCCCCAGCCCAGTACCTCCAGTGCCGGTCCACAACCCGGTAGCTCCAGTGCCGGTCTCCAGCCAGGTACCTCCAGTGCCGGCTCCTCGCACCAGGGTCCTGGTGTCGATCCCCAGCCCGGTAGAGCAAGTGCCGGTCCCCAGCCCAGTACCTCCGGTGCCGACCCCCAGCCCGGTACCGCCAGTACCGGTCCCCAGCCCGGCACCTCCAGTGCCGGGTCTAGTTCTGATCCGGGGGCGGAGCTGCTCCCTGCTCCGGCGCCCTGTCTTGATCCGGGGTTGGAGCCTCCACCTGACCCGGCGCACAGTCCTGCGCCGAGCCCAGAGCCTCCGCCTGACCTGGAGTCTCCACCGACACCGGCGTCCCGAACACACCCCAACCCGGGGTATTGTCAGGTCCTGACTAGAGTAAGATCTCTAGGTATCTCTGTGGTGTCTGGAGGTTTGGTTTCTGTTGGTCCCCAATTAGAGGTAGCTGCCATACGTTGTCTCTAATTGGGGATCCTATTTAAGTTAGTTAGTTTCCCACCTGTGTGTGGTTTTTTGTTTGTTC
Source organism: Thymallus thymallus (assembly GCA_023634145.1). Taxonomy (NCBI): domain Eukaryota; kingdom Metazoa; phylum Chordata; class Actinopteri; order Salmoniformes; family Salmonidae; genus Thymallus; species Thymallus thymallus. The sequence continues at coordinate 5,363,639 of CM042415.1, forward strand.
ATGTTGCACATCAGTTCGTGGTTTCGGTCTCTCCTTTGTTTTGTTTTATCACAAACAAAAGGAATGTCTTCATACTACTTCTCAGCTCCTCGGGTCCTTCCTAAGAACCGTGACAATAACGTCTTATTGCTTAGATGTTTTGGATGGCATGGTACAGCATATGCAGGGCATCTGCAATACCTGTAGATTATTTTCAATGGTTTCCTGCAGAAACAGAGATACACTACATGGACAAAAGTATGTGGACACCTGCTCGTCTCATTCCAAAATCATGGGCATTAATATAGAGTTGGTCCCCCCTTTGCTGCTATATCAGCCTCCACTCTTCTGGGAAGGTTTTCCACTAGATGTTGAAACATTTCTGCGGGGACTTGTTTCAATTCAGCCACATGAGCATTAATGAGGTCGGCACGGATGTTGGCCGATTAGGCCTGTCTCGCAGTCAGCATTCCAAATTATCCCAAAGGTGTTTGATGGGGTTAAGGTCAGGGCTCTGGGCAGGCCAGTCAAGTTCATCCACACCAATCTCGGCAAACCATTTCTGTATGGACCTCGCTTTGTGCACAGGGGCATTGTCATGCTGAAACAGGAAAGGGTCTTCCCCAAACTGTTGCCACAAAGTTGGATTCACAGAATAGTCTAGAATGTCATTGTATGCTGTAATGTTAAGATTTCTCTTCACTGGAACTAAGGGGCCTAGCCCAGACCATTATTCCTCCTCCACCAAAATGTACCGTTAGCACTATGCATTGGGGCAGGTAGTGTTCTCCTGGCATCCGTCAAAGCCAGATTAGTCCGTCGGACTGCCAGATGGTGAACCGTGATTCATCCCTCCAAAGAATGCATATCTACTGCTCCAATGGTGGTGAGATTAACACCACTTCAGTTGACGTTTGGCATTTCACATGGTGATCTTAGGCTTGTGTGCGGCTGGCCGTTCATGAAAACCCATTTAATGAAGCTCCCGACGAACAGTTATTGTGCTCACGTTGCTTCCAGAGGCAGTTTGGAACTTGGTAGTGAGTGTTGCAACCAAGGACAGACGATTTTTACGTGCTACGCACTTAAGCACTCGACGGTCCCGTTCTGTGAGCTTGTGTGGCCTACCACTTTGCGGCTGAGCCGTTGTTGCTCCTAGATGTTTCCACTTCACAATAACAGCACTTACAGTTGACTGGGTCAGCTCTATCAGGGTAGAAATTTGACGGGCTGAGTTTTTGGAAAGTCACCGACCTCTTCAGTACGGGCCATTCTACTGTCATTGTTTGTATATGGAGATTGCATGGATGTGTGACACTACTTTGAAGTACTTTTGGCCATGCTGTGTACCTGTTTAAGATCATGACTAATACACAGAAAAATGTAAGAGAGAGAGCGAGAGAGAGAAATGGAGTGGGAGAGAGTGAGATTTTGGGAGGACCCAGTGATGCTAGACAGCTAACGGTCTATTCACATACAACATGCGTAGGGTCTCCTGCATGCAAGCAGGACAAGTAAAAAGTGTTGGATTTGAGAGGTTTGTGAGATGTGCTGTTGAAGCCCATGGCTTCTACCTCAAAGAACTATTAACGTTTTGATTGGCGGCTCAGCTGAGTTTGTCTCTTCATCATTGACTGCTGTTGATTCGTCAGCACCTTGCATGTTCATTAAAGAGAAACGAGAAGGATTTCACTGACGCTGATTTCCTTTCTGGCAAGAAGTCACAAAATAAATGACTTGGAACAGAAGATACTGGCAGCTTTTCTCAAAGTACTTTGTGTTGTTGTTGTAGTTTTGTTTATACCTCAACTTGTCCTGGTGAGGAAAAACCGCCAGTTTTGAGGGACTATGGGATTTCAGCATTTCTTTTGAAAAATGGTGCCGCCTGCCCTTCAGCAGAAAATTGAAGTAATGGAACTTTGCAATCCAGCTTCCACTTTAATTACTTTTTATTGGGGAAAGAGATTATGTCTGTCAGGGTTTATGGGGGCAAAAAAAAAAAAGGTCTGACCTGTTTTATCTGCCTTTGCACGCACATCAGTGTAATGATGACAAAACGGGACGTTAACTAATGATTGGTAGAAATGGTTGCTGTTAATTAGTTAGTCCTTCGTTTATCGTTCCATTTGCAATCGTTATTAATTAGGGTCATCACGCCGAAAGGGGCGAGCTGGAACCCTACAGCCAAGTTAATCAGGCTGCAATGAAAGCTCCATTATCCTGCCCCGTCCTGTTGGCCTGTGATCTATTAGCATTATCTAAAAGCTGCAACGGGATCAAAGAGAGGGAGAAAAAAAAACCAACAGGACATAAACAGGGTGGTTTTCATTGGTCCTTTTCTTGGATCACTGGTTATATGGGGAAATCACCCATAATATTCTGTGACTTTTTTTTTTGCGTCATTGCATAAATTCTGGCTCTTTATATCGAACCGATTGGAGGAGAGGTTCGGCATGCTAATGTGCTGATTGGAGAGTTGTTCATGTGGGTTTTCACACATTTTGAGACTGGACTGGAAAGGGGTGGGTGGACTGTGTATGGTTAGTATTTGTCTGTAGGTGAACTTCAAGGTCAATGCATTGTACTGTATGTTATGTCTGTGTTCTGAAACATATTTGTGTATAGCAACATTTATTTTAATGTATCCAAGCAAATCTTAAAAGAAAAATAAATATATATATATATACATCTTTTTTTTTTTTTTGTTAACCTTTATATATATAAATATATATATATAAAGGTTAACTAAAAAAATCCAGCTGCATACAATGACATGGATTTCTGTGTCTGACTGAATGCTCAATGTTCTATTGGAGAAGGCCTTTTATA